>PVIW01000892.1:0-372582 GCA_004026585.1 Noctilio leporinus | reverse complement strand
TATTATGCTTAGTGAAATAAGCCAGTCAGTGAAGGACAAATATCATATGATCTCACCCATTATGGGACAATAATGAGCAAAACTAACAACAAGCAAAACAGAACCAAGTATATGAATACAAGGAATAGGCCTTCAGTGGTCAGGGGAACAGGGTAGGGGGGAGGGGGGAGGCAGAGGCAAAGAAGGGAAGTAGCTTAGACAAGAACCTAGTATAAAGGAACCATGGACATGGACAACAGGTGGGATTGATTTTGGGGGGAATGGGTGGGTGGGGAAGGGGACAGAGGGGAGCAAGAAGGGGATGGATGTAATACAACAACAATAAAATTTAAAAAAAATAAGTGAAACGAAGGCAGGGAAGATGATGTTTAGAAAATAAGTATAGGAGGGGGACAGGGGAGCAAAAAGAGGATGGGTGTAATACAACAACAATAAAATAAAAAAAAATGATATTAAAAAAAGAGAAAAAAAAAACAATAAAATAAGTATAGCCCTGGCTGGTGGCACAATGGATAAGGAGCCAGCCTGTGAACCCAAAGGTCCCTGGTTCGATTCCCCAGTCAGGGCACATAACCAGGTTGCAAGCCAGGTCTCCAGCCAGGTCTGTAGCTGGAGGCAGGTGAAAGGCAACTATATACTGATGTCTTTCTCCCTCTCTCCCATCCCCTCTCTCTAAAAATAATAAAAAATCTTAAAAAAAAGAAAAATAAAGAAAAAAGTATATATGGAGCACAGAACTTGTGAATACAGAAGAAAATGGGGTATGAACATTGGAGAAAGGTGATAAAAAGGCTTTTGAATGTGAAAATGTCTGAATGCAATAAAGCATATTCAGGCTTTGTGGTGGGTAAGCAAAAAGGTAAGAAGGCATGGAGAAAAGATAGTCAAAGAAAGCTTTGATATAAAGGGGACAGGCAGTCAGAAATCCTGAGGGAAATAGTGCTGGGGGAAAATGGCACTATGGAAGTAAAAACGGACACGCACACACATACAAAAAAAAAAAAAAAAGAAAAGATTCAGATGTAGTGTTACATGTTAATACGAGGGGTATGGAAGATTTCAAGGTGAGATGTGTTTAAAATACGCACATATAGGAAATTGCGAGATGGCGGAGGAGTAAGTGGAGCCACACCAATCTCCTGCCAGGTCCCACCTGGAATTATAACTTAATTGGGAAAAAATCATCTGGAATAACCAGCTGGAAAGAAGTCCTATAACCATGGATAAAACAGAAGAGGATGCTTCATCACAACATGACTGGCACGAATCGTGGAAATGTGAGAGGCCTAGCTGGGCTCCCACCGGACACAAAAGCCAAAGGGATGGAGCTGGGGGCCCCACCTGAGAAGGGGGGGTTCTAGATCCCCAGTGGAGCTTCCCAGCCCACAGCAACACAGCTGAGAGTGGAACAGCATCCAGCTGAGAATGGCAGAAAGTCAAGCCGAGGGGTTTGCTAGCCTGAGAGCACTGGAGACAGAAAATGACTAAGGTGACCACAAGTGAAAATACACTGGCATCCACTTACTAGGGGCTCCAGCGGAGGGAGGACAGAGTGGACTGGAGACGCTTAGGGAGAGTTTGTAGCAGTGGCTTGGAGGAGATCAAGATTAGAGCAGAATTAAATGACTTAGAGACTAAAATTACAATTCAAAGACTCAATAAATCCAGGAGCTGGTTCACTGAAAAGATAAACAAAACTAACAAGCCTTTAACTAGACTCATTAAGAAAAAAAGAATAAGGCACTGGCCAGCGAGCCCAAAGGTTGCTGGTTTGATTCCTAGTCAGGGCACATAACCAAGTTGCAAGCCAGGTCTCCAGCCAGGTCTGTAACTGGGGACAGGTGAAAGGCAAACATACACTGATGTTTCTCTCCCTCTTTGCCTCTCTCCCTTCTTCTCTGTCTGGAAATAATAAAAATTTTTAAAAATCTTAAAAAGAAAAAAGAAAAAGAAAAGGAGTTCAGCAGGTGAGGATTTGCTGGGGAAGTTCATGTAATCCATAACTATCCATTCACCGGCAAATCAAAATGAAGTTCAATCCCTCTGTGACATCTGACCAGAGCCAAGAACCATAAAAGGCATTTCAATGCACCTTCCCACATTTGCAGGAAGACTATGTCTTCTCCTCCTTCCAAAGAGCTGAGACAGAAGTACAATGTTCTATCCATGCCCATCCAAAAGGATGATGAAGTTCAGGTTGTCTGAGGACATTACAAAGGGCAGCAGATTGGCAAAGTAGTCCAGGTTTACAGGAAGAAATATGTCATCTACATTGACGAGTCCAACGGGAGAAAGCTAATGGTACAACTGTTAATGTGGGCATTCACCCCAGCAAGGTGGTTATCACCAGACTAAAACTGGACAATGACCACAAAAAGATCCTTGAATGTAAAGCCAAACCAAGCCAAGTAGGAAAGAAAAAGGGCAAATACAAGGAAGAAACAAATGAGAAGATGGAGGAATAATGTAATCTTATATACAACTTCCATGAAAAACTTGAAGAGCCAAAAAAAGAAAAGAAAATGAAAGGAAAAAAAAAAAAAAGAGGATCCAAATAAACAAAATCAGAAATGACAGAGGAGAAATCACAACCGATACCACAAATACAATGGATTGTAAGAAATTACAACAACTATATGACAAGAAATTTGACAACCTGGGTGACGTGGACAAATTTCTAGAAACATATAATCTACCAAAACTGAATCCAGAAGCAGAAACTTTGAATAGACCAATAACAACTAGTGAAATTGAAGCAGTTAATATTAAAACAAAAATAAAAACAAAAAACAAAACCTCACAGCACACAAGAGTCCTGGACCAGATGGCTACACAGGTGAATTTTACCAAACATTTAGGGAAGAACTAACTCCTTCTCAACCTATTCCAAAAATCCAAGAAGGAAGACTCCCAAACTCTTTCTATGAGGTCAGTATTATTCTAATCTGAAAACCAAGCCAAGACACAACCAAGAAAGAAAACTACATGCCAATATCTATGATGAATATACATAGATGCTAAAATTCTCAACAAAATTTTAGCAAACTGGACCCAGCAATACATTTAAAAAGATCATACACCATGATCAAGTGGGATTCATCCAGTGATGCAAGGATGGTACAACATTCACAAATCAATAAATCTAATATACTACATAAACAGACTGAAAGACAAAAACCATATGATCATAGCAATAGATGCTGAAAAAAGATTTGATAAAGTACAGCAACCATTTATGATAAAAAGCTCAGCAAGCCCTGGCTAGTGACATAGTGGATAAGGCGCCAGCCTGCAAACCCAAAAGTCGCTGGTTTGATTCCTAGCCTGGGCACATAAACCAGGTTGCAAGCTGGAGGCAGGTGAAAGTCAACCATACATTGATGTCTCTCTCCCTCTCTCCCTTCCCCTCTCTCTAAAAATAATAAATATTACCTTTAAAAAAATGGTCAGCAAAATGGGAATAAAAGAAGCATACATCAACATAATAAAGGCCATATATGAGAAACCTGATGCCAACATCATACTCAACGGGCAAAAACTAAAACTTTTCCCCCTAAGATTCGGAATAAGATAAACCTGTTTACTCTCTCCACTTCTGTTCAACATCATTTTAGAAGCTCTAGCCATAGCGATCAGACAAGAAAAAGGAATCAAAGGCATCCAAATTGGAAAGGAGGAAGTAAAACTGTCATTATTTGCAGATGACATAAGTATACATACAAAACCTGAAAGACTCCACCAAAAACCTACTTGACCTAATAAGCAAATTTAGCAAAATAGCTAGATATAAAGTTAATATTCAGATATTAAAGACATTTTTGTATACCAACAATGAAACATCAAAAATAGAAGCTAGAATACAAACCCTATTTACCACAGAAACTAGAAAAATAAAGTACTTAGGAATAAACTTAACCAAGGATGTAAAAGACTTGTATACTCAGAAAACTACAGAACACTGACAAAATAAATTAAGGAAGATACAAATAAATGGAAGTATATACTATGTTCATGGATGGGAAGAATCAACATCACTAAAATGTCCCTACTACTCAATGCGATCCCAATTAAATGCCAATGACATATTTCACAGATCTAGAAAAAAATACTTCAAAATTTATATGGAGTCAAAAATGACCATGAATAGCCACAGCAATCTTGAGGGAAAAGAACAAAGTAGGAGGAATCACAATACTGGATATTAAATTATACTACAAGGCCACTGTAATCAAAAATCTGGTATTGGCAATAAGAATAGACATATAACCTTGGCCGGTGGGGCTCACAGGATTAAGCAATGGCCTGCGAATCCAAGGGTTGCTGGTTTGATTCCCAGTCTGGGCACAAACCCAGGTTACAAGCCAGGTCTCCAGCCAGGTCCTCAGGTGGAGGCAGGTGAAAAGCAACCATACATTAATATTTCTCTCCCTTTCTTCCTCCTCCACCCCTCTCTAAAAATATTTTTAGAGAGAGGGGAAAGGAGAGAAGCAGAGAGGAAAAGAGACATCAATGAATGGTTGCCTTTCACCTGCCTCCAGCTGCAAAGCTGGCTGGAGACCAGACTTGTAACCTGATTATGTGCCCTGGTTGGGAATGGAACCAGCAATCTTTGTGTTTGCAAGCCTGCGCCTTATTCACTGTGCCACCAGCTAGGGCCTAAAATCTTAAACATAAAGAAGAATAGACATATAGATCAATGTAACAGAATAGAGCCCAGAAATAAACCCAGGACTCTATGGTCAATTAATATTTGACAAAGGGAGAAGGAACATAAAATGGAGCAAAAATAGTGTCTTCAACAAGTGGTGTTGGGAGAACTGGACAGGTACATGCAGAAAAATTACACTAGACCACCAATTTACACCATACACCAGAATAAACTCAAGATGGATAAAGGACTTAAAACATTAAAAACTGTGGCACCATAAAAGTCCTAGAGGAAAAATTTCAGCTATCCTATGCAGAAATATTTTCACCAATACTTTTTCAAGGGCAAAGAAAATAAATGAACAAATAAACAAATGGGACTATACCAAACTGAAAAGTTTCGCCTCAACTAAAGAAAATGTCATCAAAACTAATTGGGAACCAACTGTATGGGAAAAATCTGCCAATGATACCTCAAAGGTTTGATCTCCAAAATATATAAAGAACTAAGGTGGGTGGGGAAGGGGACAGAGGGGAGTAAAAAGGGGATGGATGTAATACAACAACAATTAAATTAAAAAAAGAGAGAACTAATATGACTCAACACCAGGGAGACAAACAGCCTAATTAAAAAAATGGGCAAAGGATCTGAACAGACATCTCTCTGAAGACATACTAAGGGCCTATAGGCATATGAAAGAAGGCTTGACATCACTAGCTATCAGAGAGATGCAAACTAAAACCAGTTAGATATCACCTCACACCTGTCAGAATGGCCATTATTAACAAATCAATAAACAAGTGCTGGCAGTTTTGTGGAGAAAAGGGAACCCTGGTACACTGTTGGTGGGAATGCAGACTGGAGCAGCCACTATGGAAAACAGTATGGAATTTCCTCAGAAAAAGTAAAAATGGAACTGCCTTTTGACCCAGCAGTTCCACTGTTAGGATTATATCTGAAGAATCCTGAACCACCAATTTAGGAGAACTTATGCACCCCTATGTTCATAGCAGCTCTATTTACAATAGCCAACTGCTGGAAACAGCCTAAATGCCCATCAGTGGATGAAGGGATCAAAAATGCTGGTACATTTATGCAATGGAATACTACATAGCATAAAGAAATGCTTACCTTTTGCAACAACATGGATGGAACTACAGTATCATGCTTAGTGAAATAAGCCACTCAGTGAAAGACAAATACCACATGATCTCACCCAATACAGGCGACTAATGAACAAAACAAATAAGCAAAACAGAACCAGAGGCATGGAAACAAGGAACAGATTTCTAGTGTGCAAGAGTGAGGGAGGAGGGGGGAGGGGGAGAAAGAGGCAAAGAAGGGGAACAATTGAGTCAAGGAACTAGCATGGATGTCCCATGGAAATGGACAACATGTGGGACTGATTGTGGGAGGGAGGATGGGAAGGGTGGGGAAGGGGAGCACAGAGGGGGGAATATAGGATAAATGTAATACAAGAACAATGAAATAAAATAAATATGCACACACATACAGTCTAGTCAACTACATAAAGACAGTCATGGGTAGGTGCCAAGGAGAGGCGGCTGACTGCTAATCGAGTGATAACGTGGGAACATGGGAAGTTGGAGGACAGAAACGCACATAAGACCTACCTACCTGATATCTGAATACAAGTTTGTTTCCCAAGGTTTTTATTATTAAATATAGAAAATAAAAGCTATCTTAATGCAGAAATTATATAAAATACGATGTATATTAGACTGCCACTTCATAAAAACATACACTCATGGGCAAGACCTCGAAGGTAATTTTTAAAAATCCTCACCAGACAACATGCTTATTGATTCTATAGAGAGAGGGAAAGGAGTGAGAGAGAGGGAATAAAACAGTGATTGGTGGCCTCTCATATGTGCTCCAACCAGAGACCAAACCCTCAACTTCTCAGTTTATAGGACAATGCCCAACTGATCTACACTGGCCAGAACTGAAAGGCTACTTTTTAAAAAAGATTTTGTTATTTTTAGAGAGGGGAAGAGAGACAGAGAGGGAAAGACATCAATGTATGGTTGCCTTTCACCTGCCTCCAGCTATGGACCTGCCTGGAGACCTGGCTTGCAATCTGGCTATGTGCTCTGGCTGGGAATCGAACCAGCGATCTTTGGGTTCCCAGGCTGGTGCCTTATCCACTGTGCCACCAGCCAGGGCTTGAAAGGCTATTTTTAATGGGCAAAATATGTTAAGGTGGCAGGATTACAGCTGATCTTTTTCTCCAAATATCTCATTTTTAAATTTGATTTTAGAGATAGGACGTAGGAGGAAGGGGGTCACCTGCCCATAACCATCTTTATGTAGTTGACTAGGCTGTATGTATTTTGCTATAACCAGAGAGAGAGAGAGGGAGGGTGGGGGGAGACAGAGAGAGAGGGAGGGAGGGAGGGAAGGACAGGTGCAAACATCTATTTGTTGTTACACCTGTTTATGCATTCGTTGGTTGATTCTTATTTGTGCTCTGACCAAGGATGGAACCTGCAACCTTGGTATATTGGGATAATGTTTAACAACTGAGCTACTCAGCCAGGGCTCTCCAAAATGTCTTTAATAATATTTTCACTTAATGTCTCTCAGGATGGCATCTCTGGCCTGGGCCAGGAGCCCACTTGTATGGGAGGCAGCCAAGAGCATAGAGGTGAGATGGCCTAGATGCCTCCTCTCCCTCCACAGGTACCCTGCAGCTGCCAACACAGAGAGAGCAAGGGCAGGAGGGAGTTGTACCTCCACCTGCCATCAATGAGCCCTGTGGAGCATTGAGGCCCACGTCACCAATGCAGGTACATCTGGTGAGTTGCAGGCTTCTGGGCTGCATCCACCTAGTGCTCCCAAGGGGTAGTCCCTTTCTCAGCATGATTGTGGCTGTGGCAGCATCCTGGAGGGGAAAGAGCAGGTTTGGCACTGAATTTCTTCAGTTTTTGCTAAAAAGAGCAAATCTTGGGACACCATGAATCATGAATTACTGCAACATATTCATAAGATACCTAATGTTGACATTTTATTGAACTATGCAGACCTCCAGGGAAACTTACTACCTGTAAATAATGATAATTACTGCTAATCCATTGCTTAAGAGTTTATACAAAAGGAAGACATACCCCTGGCTGGTGTGGCTCAGGGGATTGAGCACTGGCCTATGAACTGGAAGGTCGCTGGTTCAATTCCTAGCCAGGGCACATGCCTGGGCTGTGGGCCAGGTCTCCAGTAGGGGGTGTGTAAGAAGCAACCAATTGAGGTTTCTTGCTATAAACAGTCACCGGTACGCCCTAAGATTTTATATCTGTTTTCAATTACAGATGTGGATATTCACCCAGACACACATTGTAGGGTTAGTTCATCTTTAAACACAACACTGAACTCTCCTTAGGACTCTACAGAAGAAATGGTTGCAGTCTATGGGAGTTTTCACATGGCTTAGAGAAGGTCCCAGGGATCTCTTTATATCTTGGCTTGTTCCAGGAGGTCTGGCTTACAGGACAAGTCTACTGGCTGTTAATGATGATACAGAAGTTTCAGGGAAGAGTTCTGATCAAGCAACAGACATGATGATTGCAAACAGCTGCGATCTCATCATAACAATGACAAATAGGAGAATATTAGGAAGAGTAGGACTTCTGGCAGCTCCAACAAATCAACCGATAGTAGCCTTCTAAGCTGCCTACAGCAGATTGAACCAAACATTGAGCCAAAGGATGAAGACAGTGATGAAGATGACATTATTACTGAAGGTAACAGTGTACGCCACAGAAGATTCCTAAAGCTGTTTCTACTACCAAGGACCTTGGAACAGTTGACACAAATAGAACAAACTCACTTTTGAGTCTAGACAGAAAGGTTTTATTCCTTCTAATGAAGTGAGTTTAGTATCCCTAGCAAGTGGTCCAAATAAAGAATTTGAAACATGTTCCAGATTTCAAAAACTCTTAGAATATGCAACAAGGATAACATCAGGAAAAAATAGTTTTAATTATTTTCTGAGTGAGGCTGTCACAGGATCTATAAATTTGGTGAGCTTAAGCGCTTTTATTTATTTATTTGAGCTTAAGAGCTTTTAAACTTCTGATCTAATGCTCTGGAATAGGCATGAGAACAATAATGCTGCAAGTCAAATATGTTACAAAAATAAAAATGGAAAGTAGATTAGAGATTGCCTAAGGCTGGGAGAAGAGAGGAAACGGGGAACAACTGAAAATGGTTATTGAATTTCCTTTTGGAGTAATGAAAACATTACAAATTAGGTGTAGTGATACTTGCATAACTCTGTGAATATACTAAAAACCAATGAATACTTTCAAATTAATTTTTTATATATGAATTCTATCTTGATAAACCTGTTTAAATGTTATTAAAACAATACCTTGGGAATTGCTAGTATACATTTTGATGGACCAGATATAATTTTAAGTCTAAAACAAAGGAACTTTTGCTAATGAAGTCATATGCTTTGATAAGGAGAACTAGATTTTACAGTACATTTTCAGAACTAGGTGAGAGTACCAAATCATTTGTTTGAAGTGGTTAAATATTTAACCTGTTGCAAAGATCCCAGTTAAGTTTTCCTTTAGCTACATTCTTTAAATTATAAAGGTGAAGTCTGATACTATCTCTTTTGGTATTCTGAGGACCTTAATTCTTCTGTTGCTAATTGTTACAAATCATTTCTGGAAATGCATTTTTAACTTAAAAAAATTTTTAAGGTTTTTATTGATTTTTAGAGAGAAAGAGAGATATAATAATTTGTTGTTCCACTTATCTCTGCATTCATTGGTTGATTCTTGTATGTGCCCTGACTGGGGATTAAACTACTGGTATTAAACCCACAACTCTGATGATTCTATAAGCGACTGAGCTATCCAGCCAGTTGCATTTTTAACTTTAAAGAAATTAAACCAACTGGCTCTTTTTAGAAGTTTCTTTCCATATTATGAAGTACTGATGCTATGTTCTTGAATTAGGAAGTTTTGTGAAGCTTTTCACATCGGTGTTTGTCCATCCTATAGCTTACATATTTATAAACTAATTTCAAATATATATAATTTATGTTTCAAAGTGTAGTTAATTCCATTGGCCCTGGTAATAGGAGATTCTCCCCTTTAATTTCTTATCCTCACTCCCAATCTCATTGGAAAGCATTCCTTTTGTTTTGTTTTGTGTGTGGTGTGTATCTTGATGTGCTTTTCAACTCTTTTAATATAGTCAAGTGGTACAAACTGATTTAGGTACAAAATAAACCTTGATTAAAATATTTTTATACAAAAAGGACAAATGTGCACTTTTTATACAAAGATTCTGGATTTTCTTTAGTGAGATTATTCTTCAGTGGATTACACTTCAGGAAAAAGATGTACTGACCATTGACAGGTAGAGTTTATCCATATTATTTTCATTAGGCTATTTCCCACACATCCACTTAGAACAAGTAAGAGTATAGCTGCTGACATTCATTCTTTGCCTGATTTTTTGTATTTATCATTGTACAATGTGCATGAGCACTATAGTATGTGTGTATGTAGACATTAATTATATTATGAAGTACATTAATTCTTACGGTTTATGGATAATTTCCTCCAAAACTATTTATTAATTTTATGGTAGGGCTAGTATGGATGCCTTTATACAGGTGTATACTATTAGAACAATCAAGAATCAAGCCCTGGCTGGTGGCCCAGTGGATAAGGTGCCAGCCTGCACCTTATCCCAAAGGTCACTGGTTCAATTTCCCACCCAGGGCACATAACCAGGTTGCAAGACAGGTCTCCAGCCAGCTCTGTAGCTGGAGGCAGGTGAAAGGCAACCATACATTGATGTCTCTCTCCCTCTTTGCCTCTCTCCCTTCCCCTCTGTAAAAATAATAGTCTTAAAAAAAAAAAGCCCTGATTGGTGGCACAATGGATAAGGTGCCAGACTGCAAACCCAGAGGTCATTGGTTTGATTCCCAGCCAGGACACATAACCAGGTGGCAAGCCAGGTCTCCAGCCAGGTATGTGGCTGGAGGCAGGTGAAAGGCAACCATAAATTGATGTCTCTTTCCCTTCCCCTCTCTCTGAAAATGATAAATATAATCTTTAAAAAAATCAGGAATCAGGGTGGGTGGGGAGTGGGACAGAGGGGAGCAAAAAGGGGATGGATGTAATACAACAATAAAATTTTAAAAAATCAAGAATCAAATGACTATTGTGAAGGATAACTTCTCTAAATGGCAATACATATGAACAAATAATCTTGGTTAATTGGAAAAAACCTATAATGTTAAACAGAAAAAAAAACATGCAGAGAAATATTTCTTTGTGCAATATAATATGAAAACACTATTCAGAAATATATTTTAGTACTAAGTTTTCTAATAAAAATCTGCCTTACTTGAAATGAAGATTAATGAAAAAATATTTTCTTTTTTCTTTTAAAGATTTTAGTTACTTTTAGAGAGAGGGGAAAGGGAGAGGAGCATTGATGTACGGGAGAAAACATCCATTGATTGCTATCACACACTCCCAACTGGGGACCTGCCCCACAACACAGGCATGTGCCCTGATTGGGAATCTAACTGGCACCCTTTTGGTTCACAGGTTGGCACTCAATCCACTGGGCTACACCAGCTAGGGTCAGAAAAAATTGTAAAAAGGTATTTGGTAGTCAACTATTACTGGCTTAAGATATTTTTAAAAACAACCTATTCCATAATGCCATGAATTTCAGTTATTGCAGCATTAAAAACAAAACAAACAGTGGTTTCATATATATACTAGACACTAAAGAAAGTAATTTGCTTAAGATGGCTAACTAGGAAACTATCTCTGATGACTGAAAAGATTAACTATTATAAATACTCATTAAAACTTTTTAAGTCAAAATAGCACCTGAATAGCAAATCACTATTCTTAACAAATACTTGTAAATAGCAAAACCTTTATAGTCTTTTTTTCCCCTTTCTGTCGAGCTGATAGAGCTGTACAATATCTACATGCTTCACCCTTCTTGTCTCTAGAAGAAATTCCTCCAACCACTTCCGGCCCACTTAATGAACTACAAATACTTTACATTATTCTTGTAACCAAGGGCTTCGTTAACTTCTCATCATTTCTTAAGTACCACCAGTTAGGAAAGTGACCTTATTTAAAAAGAGGGTCTTCAGAGATGTGATCAAATTAAGATGAGGTCATTATGATGGGCCTTCATCCAACGTGACTGGCATCCTTATGAAAAGAGAAGCAGCGCAGACACAGATACTCAGGGAAGCTGGCCATGTGAAGATGGAGGCAGGGACGATGCATCCATCTACAAGCCAAGGAACACCCAGGATCAATGGCAACTTCGGAAGCCAAGAGAAAGGAGTGAAACAGGGTCACCCCAAAGCCTTCGGAAAGAGTATGGCCCTGCCAACATCTTGATTTCAGATTTTTAGCCTTTGGAACTGTGGGAAAATAAATTTCTGTTTTTTTAAGCCACTCAATTTATGGCAGCCCTAAGAAACTAATACAATGATGTTAAAAACAGGAAGGGTCCTGGCAGGGTGGCTCAATTGGTCAGAGTGTTGTCCCTCTATACCAAAAGGTTGCAGTTTGATCCCTGGTCAGAACATGTGCAAGAGGGCAACTGACTGATGTTCTGAGAATTAGAAAATTACTGAAAAAATTATGCAAGCAATATAACCCTATTAGTTCCCACTATTGTATTACTATCATGCTGACTAAAACATTAGGCATCAATTTAAAACTCAGAAAATAGTTGTTTTTAGAATCTCACCTAAGACACTTTTGCTAATTCTTCCACTCAAAACCCCAGGAGAACGACCACTCTTTGTGTTCCATGTATCCTCTACATACATTGCTAATGACTGGAGTGTACTAGGAGATTTAATAATTTCTGCAGGGTGTGTGTGTGTGTGTGTGTGTGTGTGTGTTAAAGTGAAGGCCCTTTATGACAGGGCTGTGTTTAATTTGTCACATTTGTGTTCCCAATGCCTAAAGCAACACACAATACTTAGTAGCGTGTAATCCATACTAGGCAAAAGAAAAATTGCTGAACCACCTCTATTCAGCTACTGCCATTATTATTCCACATGTCAACTACTACCTCCCCTAGACTCTTGAAATCAAACTGAGCTAAAAACTGTTAATATGCCATTGTGTCTAGGAAATGTGACCAAAATAGAAAATACATACATACCATGTAAACAGCTTACTTCTTCAGTGATAAAAAACCCTTACTAATATCACTTTTCAAATATAGTATAGGATTCATAAAAATTTTATAGTAACATAAAAAATTTTTATGTGCGCACCAGAAAACACCATTGTAACTTAAAATGTACCTTAAGATTCTCTCCTTGCTCAAATATTTTAAGGTTTTCTCATCAGTAAGCCTTTTCCTCTATAGAGGATCCAACACAGAGATCTTGTTAAATAAAAGCAGCATTCTCCCTGACCCAGTGTAGGTCAATCCCTCTCTTAATAATCTTAAAGTATTAGCCAGTAAGTTCCCTGTCTAGAAATAGCATTTTGATTTACAATGTGATAATACCTAGGAAATATATCTATGTAAATGTATCACAATAAAAAAGCTGGATTTTAAAAATGATATGCACTAAACAAAAATGGAACATCAAATTTCAAATTCAGTTTTTATACTATGATACATTTACTTCAGAATCAACATTTAGTCAAATTGTTCATTTATACTATACCGAGATTGTTCACATGATGAAGCATATTTTCTTTTAACAAGTTAAATGTTGAGGTTAATTACATTCAATCAAATCAAAACTTCTTTCCCTAAATTTAAGCACTAGAGCCATTCAAATAACTGAATGGCATTAATGAGCACTTAGCCCAAAAGCTCAGTCGATAACATAAGCTTACTAATACCTCTGTATACAATGTATGCTTGATCATGAGGCCTAGTTTTGTCAATACCTGAAAAGGCATACTGAGAACCAACAAAAGAATTATCAATTACATATTCATTTAATTTAGAAAGTCATAGTAATACTTAAATTTGAGCACAGACCTCCAATCTTTAACAAATTATTCATCATAATTACCTCCACAGGTACAATTCCCTCAAAATAAATACACAGTAAAGCATTCCCCTCCACCTATTCTTCAACAAATTATGGGACTGTATTCCCCCAAAAGAATGTCTTTTTGAAGAATACACAGGTTTCGCCCTGGCTGGTGGCTTAAGAGGATAAGGCGCTGGCCTGCGAACCCAAAGGTCACTGGGTCTATTCCCAGCCAGGGCAACATAACCAGGTTGCTAGCCAGGTCTCCAGCCAGCTCTGTAGCTGGAGGCAGGTGAAAGACAGCCATACATTGAAAAAAGAATACACAGGTTTGGGGCTCAAGCATTCACTCAAGAGCACAAAAAGGCTCAAGATCACTATTATTCCCACTTCCATTTCACTGAAAACTGTTCAGAACTTAAGACAATTTACAGTGCTCATTAACTGGCAGTCTGACTCAAGAACACACCATGCACAGTATACACTATAGATCCATGACATAGATTAATACTATTTATGCCTATTCAGAATTCAGATGAAAACCTTTGCATCCTGACCAGGTCACTCGGTTGGAGCGTCATCCCTTATACCAAAAGGTTTCTGGTTTGATTCCAGGTCAGGGCAAACCAATCACTGTTTCTCTCTCTCCCTTCCTCTCTAAGATCAGTGAACATGTCTCCTTGGGTGAGGATTTAAAAAACAAACAAAAAAAAATCCTCTGCTGAAATCAGAGTAGGCAGAAAAAAAATATCAAGATGCATACCAATAATCTTTAATACAAACTTTTCCTTTTTAAAAGAGGGGTTAGAGGCCCTGGCTGGTAGCACAGTGGTTAAGGCGCCAGCCTGCGAACCCAAAGGTCGCAGGTTCGATTCCCCAGCCAGGGCACATAACCAGGTTGCAAACCAGGTCTCCAGTCAGGTCTGTGGCTGGAGGCAGGTGAAACGCAACCATACATTGATGTCTCTCTCCCTCTCTGCCTCTCTCCCTTTTGCTCTTTCTAAAAAATAATGAAATAAAATCTTTAAAAATAAAAAAATAAAAGAGGGGTTAGAAAAAGCCTACCACCCAGGTCGTGAACACTTTAGTATATTTATACTTTAAGAACTTCTTCTGTGTGCATGAGCACATGAATATTATGAATATTAATATTTCTAAAGGGTTCGATTCCCCAACCAGGGCACATAACCAGGTTGCAAGCCAGGTCTCCAGCCAGATCCATAGCTGGAGGCAGGTGAAAGGCAACCATACGTTGATGTTTCCCTCTCTCTCTGCCTCTCTCCCTTCTCCTCTTCCGGAAATAATAAAACCTTTAATAAATAAATAGATAAATATTTCTAAAGGGGATTTATTGTATATGGTATTTTTGCTTTTTTCATTCAATAATATAGATAAACATCTTCCCACATCAACTTTAATTTGGATTAGAAACGTTTTCAGTGGATGTACCTGGCTATATGAATGTATCAAAACCTCACTAAATCCATATTACCAAACATTAACTTTAGATGTACACTGTTTAAAAGAGACAATACCCACACGGTCAAACAATTCCAGAGGTACAAAAGTTGCATCCATTCCACTCCTGTACCTTAAACTTGTGGTTTCCTTCCTAGAAATAGCTACTCTTATAAGTTTTCTCTGTAGTCCTCCATAGATGGTCTATGAATATAAATGCATGTATGAGCATTTAAAAAAACAAATGTTAACATATTTCATATACAGGTATATATCTTCATTGCTGGATGTTTAGAAAGCTAACAATTATACTTTGCATACTACTGTATGAAAACTATATAATTTTTAATAAATATCCATAAATCAGTTACATCTTCAAATGTTATTTATTTACAGAGAGAAGATAAGGCGGGGAGAGAAATATTAACTCTCAAGGGTGTGTGGTTGCCCCTTGCACACCCCCAAATGGGGACCTGGTCTGCAACCCAGGCATGTGCCCTGACTGGGAATCAAACCTGCAACCCTTTGGTTTGCAGGCTGGCACTCAACCCACTCAACCTGAGCCATACCAGCCAGGGCTAAAAACTATACAATTTGTATTATAATTATAAAAATGTTGGCATGATTGTCCTAGCTAAACTTGTTTTTATCATTATTTGCTTTTAACTCTAATATTAAACGGTCTCAAACAGGAGTGTCTTACCATGACCTCCTTTTAGTCAAGTGGTGAATACTAATGACCAACATATACAAAAATGTTAAATCTCATTAGTAATAAAAAATTAACATTTTAAAATATACCATTTTTGGTATATATATTGGCAGACTGCCATCACTACCAACAATAAAAATTCAGCGGTGGGGAATGTATGGGCACACTACCTGGTAAAACTAAAAATTTGTACATCCTTTCTTGAAGGTACTCTGGCTGTATGTTCTAAAAGTCTTAAATATACTATTACCTTTGACTAAGCCATTCTAAGTTCTAAGCATTAACTCTTAAGAAAATGATCAGAGAAGTGTATTATATATAAGGACAACACTTTTGATATATGGATACTAGGCAACCGTTAAGAACTCAGGTTGCAGAATACTATTAAAGGACATGGACATATGTTCATGTAATTAAGTGAAAAAAGCTGGTACAAAATAATATTGGGCAGTATAATCCCAATAATAAAAGTATGTATATATATATATATATATATATATATATATGCTAAATTATGCATTAAAATTCTACTGTGGTTATTTCTCAGCAGTGGGATTACTGATTTTTACTTTATTATTAATTTTCTTAACTTTCTGAATTTTATCCAGCAAATATACTATATTCTACTAAACAGAAAAAGCATTTGGGCCCAGTGGATTGAGCACCAGCCTGCAAACCAAAGGTTGCCAGGTTCGATTCCAGCCAGAGCACATGACTGGGTCATGGGCCAGGTAGGTCCCTAGTTGGGGGCTGTTTCGCTCCCTCTCTCTTTAAAAAATAAAAATACTCAAGGGAAAAAAAAGAAAAAGAAAAAGAAAAAGCAGTTGGGCTCTTAATTAGGTCCCTTACACAATCCTGTCCAGAAAACTGGGGGTGTTATTTTGGCTATTTTCCAAGTGGCAATAGCTTCCTTCATCTGTGAAAACACTGTCCTAGTAAACTATCAATAGGGCCTAGTATTATTGCCAAGTTTTGGCTTTTCATTCACAGAAAATAATTTTGTCATTTACAAAGGAGAGAGGATATGTTCTTGGTCCTTAATTTTTGTCTATTCTGAGAATTTCTGCCAGTTTGCTACTTTGTAATATCACTGTTAGATAACTGCCTCTAAGTAATCCTGATTTTAAAAAATTAAAAAAAAATTGATGTCAACACTGTTGATTAGCAGGTTAAAAAGAAAAAAAAAAAGAGGGATATAGTCAACTTAGAGATAAAAGCAATAATCATGGGGGTTGGCCATGAACAAGTGTCATTTGGTCCACTGCTTTGGTAGCAGTGTATCACCAGCAAAGGGCCGAGAAACACAATACCTGATCAAGACTTACTGTTAATTTGAGCTGAAAATATAAGCACTTTGTTGAAAAATGTTTCTGAGTGATGTCTGTTGCTGGAGTTCCGAACTGTTCACTCACTGCCTTGTAAAAATAATTAACTTGGGGCCTAGTAATATGAAAAGAGCCTCCCCTGATCTTTGGCCAAAATTTTTCCTAAAATAATTTTTACAAAAGGGCAGCTCAAATCAAGTACACTGGAAAGTAAAATCATTATATTTTATAGACCTCCCACCACCACCAAGGAAACCTTGTTCACAAGTATGTGCTGAACAGGATAACAGAAATCACTCTTTCTTTCTTTTTTTTCTGGTTTGCTTTTACTTTCAAGAGAGAGGGCAAGGGAGGAAGAGGAACAACAATCCATTTCCTCCTGCCTGTGCCCCAACTGGGGACCCAACAGGCAACCCAGGCCCAGGCCCTGACAGAATCAAACATGTGACCTTTCTATTTTTATAAGATGATGTTCCAACTAACTGAGCCACACCAGCCAGGGCGACTTTTTCATTGCAAATGTAAGGGAACTAAAGCATAAGAAAAGTTTTAAAAAATGTCCCTTATTGATTTCTAGAGAGGAAGGGAGAGAGAAAGAGAAACATTAATTTGTTATTCCACTTATGCATTCACTGGTTGATTCTTGTTATGTGCTCTGACTAGGGATGGAGGCAGCAAACTTGGTGAATCAAGATGTTCTAACCAGCTGAGATACCCAGCCAGGGCCCATAAGGAAGTCAAATTATTTGACTAAGGCCAAATAGCTGATCAGTGGCATAGAACTTTATTTCATGGAACTTTATTTCACACTTCTCCAGATAACTTATCCTGACAGAATGATTAGGACGCAGTACTTAAAAATCAGATGGTTCCACAAATGTTGTGATGAGGTCCTTTTAAAGGATGACTTGGTAAATGGGAAATGGTGATACTAGGTATTTCTCAGAATTAAGTCTTCTCTTTCATGATCATGTTGGAATCTCAAGCAAGAAGTTCTTGATAAAAGCCAACATCTTTTCACTCAGTAAAAATATTTATTTTTATCTGAAAACTACTTTGCTGCCCACGTGCAAACAATTAGTTTTGTCTTCTGAGTGTGAATTAAAAATATGACACAAAGGTCCTCAGTTGGTTAGAGCATCATCTTGATATGCCTAAATTGCAGGTTCGATCCTTGGTCAGAGTACATACAAGAATCAATGACTGGCCTCGGCTGGTGTGGCTCAGTGGATTGAAAGCTGGCCTGTGAACCAAAGGGTCAATTGCAGTTTGATCGTCTGGGTTGCAAGCCAGGTCCTGTCCCACACGTTGATGTTTCTCTCCCTCTTTCTCTCTGCCTTACCCCCTCTCTAAAAATAAATAAAATCTTTAAAATGCTGGATGGTGTGGTCCAGTAGATTGAGTGCCAGTCTGTGAACCGAACATTTGATTCCCAGTCAGGGTACATGCCTGGGTTGCTGGCAGTTCCCCAGCTGGGGCTGTGTGAGAGGTAACTGACTGATGTACCCCTTGCACATTGATGTTTCTCTTTCTCCCTCCCTTCCACTATCTCTAAAAATAATTAAATAAAATCTTTTAAAAATAAAATTAAAAATCAATGAATAATGCATAGATAGGTGGAACAATGTTTCTCTCAAAAAATTTAATTTTTAAAAATACACAAAGGAAACTTTGGTACCATGTGACTATAAGCCAAATTACAACAGTACAAAATATTTAATGAGTCCCTCCATGTACTAAACACTTACCTATGAATTTTCATTTCCCTCTTATCCCACCACTTTAGCTACATGTAAATATGGTCTCTAATCTACTAAAACATGCTAACTGCACCAGCCTGAGAACCCAAGGGTTGCCAGTCAGATTCCCAGTCAGGGCACATACCCAGGTTGCAAGCCAGGTCCATAGCTGGATGCAGGTGAAAGGCAACCACACATTGTTATTTCTTTCCCTTTCTTCCTCCATCCCTGCCCATCTCTCTAAAAATAATGAGTAAAATCTTTTATTAAAAAAAAAACACACATTAACTAAAATTTTCTAATCCTATTTGTTTTAACACAAAGGTAAAATTTAAGCACAAACTTCTGACTCCACAGCCCATCTTCTTTTTCTTCACCATGTTACCTCTGATAATAACTAAACTATGTAATGTGCCTTACCATTTAGTATGCTTTCATATGTGGTATCTAATTTAACCTATAGAACATATCATAACCCCCATCTGACATATGGAGAAACTGTGGTTTTCTGGCTGGCTGTTACTCATCAAAGATCCTATGATCAGTAAATAACAGTCAAACATTAAACCCAGTGATTATGACTAATATAGGTCTAAGGAAATTACGGGCAGAAGGGGTAGTCCGGTGAGGTTACAGAAAATGTCAGGCTTTTTGCCCTTTCAAAGGTTGAAAAATTACCTGGAGCCATACATAGAAAGGTAAATCACATAGCAATATATACTGAGAGGCCTGTGTTTTGCGGTCAACAAAATTATAACAGGAATAGGTATAAATGCTCAAACAATATGTAAATATTTATAGATACACCAGCTTTGCCCTGTTTAGGAAACCAGCCTTAATTCACTCAGTTTAACCTCTGTCTGACCATCTCAGTTCAAGCTCTTCCCAGTCTATACAGGTAAGCAGAAGAGGGGAAGCAGAGTTTGTCATTCCAAAATATGCCTTTTTGAAATATTAATTATTTCAAGCTGCTTATTTTTAAGAAACAAAAGGCTCAGAACTTTTGACCCTCCCCCTAGCGGCCTAAAGGAATGCAGATAGAAAACCTGCTTAAAGGAAAGAAGCTCTCTTAACCTTAGCATCATATAATACAAGTGTGGCAGAGGAACCTGCAAAGTCTGGGGACCCCCCCACTATTTCTGGCTGGCATGGCAAGAATTTATTGACTTATTGCATGTTTGCTTTTTCTCATTTACCTGTGAATTGCCTACTTTCCCTTTGAAGTCCCAGACCCCTGCTTCCCTTTCAACTATTCAATTTCTCCTGAGGTCTCATATTCTTAGAGTCTCCATAGGTACATACCTAATAAATCTGGTTATTTTCTCTTTTTAATCTGTCTCATGTCAATTTGATTATTAAACCAACCAGAAGAACTTAGAGGGGTAACAGAAATTTATTCCACCCCACCCAGGTAAACCTCACTGTTACCATGACCCAGATTCTTGAAAACACATTTTTAATAAAAGCACATCATGTTAAGTGAATCATATACCCTTAATTAACAAAGATTTGGTACCAATCATACCAAAATTAAAAATCAAATTTCGAAATGTATCAAATAGCAGAGCTACATCTATACTACATTTGAAAATAAAGCCCTGCCCTGGCTGGTGGCACAGTGTATAAGGCACTGGCCTGCAAACCCAAAGGTTGCTGGTTTGATTCCCAGCCAGGACATATAACTAGGTTGCAAGCCAGATCTTCAGCCAGGTCTGTAGCTGGAGGCAGGTGAAAGACAACCATACACTGATGTTGCTATCCCTTTCTTCTTTCCTCCCTTCCCCTCCCTCTGAAAATAATAAATAAAATCTTAAAAAAAAATAAAGTCCATGCCAAGCCCTATAGAATGAACATAAATTGGGTTTTATCATACAAAGGACAACCTACTATTATTTCCATACAGATAAAAAATGTAATTTTCCAGGAAGATACAACTCCTAATCAACAACTACTTAGCTTAATTTCTCAGAATGTAGAAAGGCCTGCCTTTTCAATTATCTGGAGCACCTGGGAAGTTTATGCCTTTCCTTTTTCATCTAATATGTTCCTTTGCAACAAGCAGGAGTAGTCAGTCAATGTTTTTTCTCTAGGTACCTACTTACTACATGTCAGCCACTGTCAATACACAGGGTTTAGAGAGAAAAAGGATTAAAACAATCTATATACGATAGGATCCTAAATAAAAATAAATAAATAAATATAAAAGAATATGGCCCTGGCTGGCGTGGCTCAGTGGACTGAGTGCTGGCTTGCAAACTGAAAGGCTGTTTTATTCCCAGTTAGGGCACAAGCCTGGGTTCTGGGCTAGGTTCCTGGTTAGGGGAGTGTGAGAGGCAACCACACATTGATGTTTCTCTCCCTCTCTGTCTCCCTTCTCCTCTCTCTAAAAATAAATAAGTAAATAAAATCTTTTTAAAAAATCAGGTTGCAAGCCAGATCTCCAGCCAGGTCCGTGGCTAGAGGCAGGTGAAAGGCAACCATACATTGATGTCTTTCTTCTTCTCTGCCTTTCTCCCTTCCCCTCTCTCTAAATATAATAAAATAAAATCTTTAAAAAAAAAAAAAAAGTGGGTTATACTTAATAATTCTCTGTATATTATTCAGAATCTTGTATATTTCCTATAATAAACAATTTATAATATTCCAAATACTCTTAATGTTTTGAATTCAATGGAATAAATACATGAAAAAAAAAAAAGGTATGAAAAAACATGGAGACATTGAAATTTAGTGACTTGCTCACAGCTGCACAGCTAATTGGAAACAAAGCCAAGCCATGGAACCCAGTCATCCAAACCAGGACGTTTTTCACTCTACCACGTTGCCTCTATGATGCAAGACTAACATTTGTTCATTTCAATACCAACTTTTTATTTTGCCTCTGGTTGTTTCCTCCAAACTACTCAATGAACTTAAGTAGTGCTACAGATTACATTTTATAATACTATTACTACATTAGACCAGAGATTACATGAGAATTGACAGCTAATGGTAATCTTCCAGGCTCAAAACAAGGGCATCTATATTGCTATATTCACCTTTGGAACCCTCCCACACAGTACAATGACTGGCACAGAGTAGGTGCTCAGTAAGTGTTTTTTATTAACATAAACCATAGCTTTTCCCTCTGTTAGCACTAGCTACCAGACTTAAATATGAAACCCCCCAAAAGTGAAATACATAATTTCATATTTGGGGTGTCTAACTCTTTATAATATAAACAAAGGATTCACTAAACAAATTAATGTTTCCAGAACTAAAATATTTCAAGCACTATAAAATTAATGGTGAATTATTTTCAATAATTCTTATCTACTGAAATGACCCTGACTAACTTTAGTCACCATTACTTTGTCTACCTAATGAGTCATCAAATGCACTAAAAAGCAATAAAATTACAGGCACAGTACAAGGGGCACTGGACTAGGGCCTAAATCCTGGTCCAAGCTCTGCTAATAATCAGATATACAACCTTGGGCAATTCAGTTTTCTTCTTTGAGTCTTGATTAACCTAGTCTTAGAAACAAAAGGGGTGAGCTACTTATCACCAGCGATCTTTCCAGTCTTACTATTTAAATGATTCTTATCCACAAAGATTCTACATTCAGATTTTTTCATTGTGTCAAATTTGATATATTGAATGTAAGTTTGCTGCATTATCTGATAATCAAAAGCTTGGCATATTTTCATTTAATTTTATTAACCAATGTCACACTAACAGATTCAATAAAAGTTTTAAAAAGGTTAGCACATTTTGTAAAAATATTTAAAGACTAGTGCCATTTATAGTTTTTACCATCTTACATTAGAAAACAATAGGTAAGAACCAAAGAAGAAATGTGAACATGCATTGCCAGCTGGGCTGACATGAACCATACTGGATCTTACAATACAAAAACTACTGGTATATAAGAAATAAAAAAACATGGCCCTGGCTGGTGACACAGTGGATAAGGCACCGGCCTGCGAACCCAAAGGTCGCTGGTTCGATTCCCAGGCAGGGCACATAACCAGTTGCAAGCCAGGTCTCCAGGTAGGTCCGTAGCTGGAGGCAGGTAAAACGCAACCATACATTGATGTCTCTCTCCCTTCTCCTCTCTCTAAAAATAATAAAGTATAAAAAAAGACCCCCAAACCACCGATACATACATGTATATAAATATATACTCACCACTGACATATACTTACACTGATATACATATACATGTGTGAACTTTAAAACTTGATTTTAATTATAAAACCACTATTGTTTACAAGAAATTCAAACATTACATGAGGCCACATGTGAAGTACAAAGTAAAAAGCCTCCCACCCCTCTCCATCCTCCACAAGTTAACTGTTAACATTTTTATGCACCCTTCAAGAAGTTACCTGAGCATATTCAAGTATACATATGTGCCTGTCTGTATGTATGCATATATCTTTTTAACCTAAATTTCTGCCAGTTCTTGAATGATGAGAGAAAATGTCTCAAACACCGGCCTCATATTAAAAATACCGAAAGTAGTAACAAGAGTTAGAGTTTACCTCGCAAAGCGATATGTGCTTCAGAAATGTGCGTTGAATTGAATACATTTAATTTTCCTGCTTGGACGCTAAGTGAAGCAATTGTGCAGAAAGAGTGGTTAGCAAGGAGCCAGGCAACCTGGGTTCTAATTTTGGTAGTCCAGTAGCGTTAGGCAAGCTATGCAATTTTCCAGTGCCTTAGTTACTGCTTTTGTACACGGCTGGACTAACATCCCCTCCAACTCTAAAATGTTATAATTCTAAGATGGCCGTCTGAAACAGTGTTCTCTTGAACTGGTTTTAACAAATGTGAAGTAAAAAAAGAGAACAAATACTATAGAGACCTCCAGTCTTACCAAAGTAAATAATTTCTACGCGTCGTTAACAATCAGGTATAGTTGGGATCTAACTAGTGACGTAATTATATTGAAAAAGTAAATTGTTAAATCGGATAGGTTTTAACAAAAGGTTTGATTGACGTTTTCCTTTTTTTTTTTTTTTTTTAGGAGGAAGACCTTGGCTTAGTTTCAGTAATAACAACCCCCTTCCCCCAAAAAGAAAATCAAAGTACTTCGAACTTAAAATAATGAAACTGAAAGTTAGACTGTATTTCCTTTTACTTACTAAAAATGCTGGGGAGGTGCCTAGGGTAGCAAAGATTGGAAAGAATTATTAGCTAATTTCCTCTTTGGTCAGTTCTTTGACTCCCATTCTTTCGGTTTCACACGCCCTCCTCGCCCACACTCTACCCAGCTCCACACATGCCACAGGCATCAGATTGGGAGGGGGGTGTCGGATGGGGTCCCTTTGAGCACTAAAAAAAGTTCTTTGCCTCGATTTACATTAGAGGTCATGGGGTTCTGGTTGGCACCCACCCGCCCACGCCTTCCTTCGACAGTCCCGGGAAGCTGGGCCAGGAGTCCCGAGCTGGCCACCCCCGCCCAGCCACGGCGGCCTTCCCGCCTTCCCCCGAACGCGGGACCCGAGGGGGGAGGGGAGGGCAGGAAAGAAAAGGGGAGGAGAACGTGAAGGAAGCCCGTGCGGGTAGTACCCACCGCGCCAGGAGAGCCGGCCCGGATCACCCGCGTCGCCCCGCGCGGTCCCGAGGGGAGGGTCCTGCTGGAGGGGCGGCCGGGGCCCCAATCTGGAAATGCCAACTCCACTGGGCGGCCGGCCGGGCCTAAAAGGAAACGGAAATCCCTTCGTCGCCCTCACTCGCGCCCACCAGCCCCTTCGTCGCCCAGAGGAATCTCGAGGGCTTCAAGGGGCCCCGAAGGTGCACCCGACGCAGTCAGTCCTTCTCTGTGCCGCGGCCCCGCCACCGGGCCCCCTGAAGTCTTCCCGCCACCCCCGCCCTGAAGGCCAGCCTCCCGCCCTGCAAAGCCCCTCCTTCTTCACCTCCGCCATTTTCGAACTTACCCCTAGGGCCCGGGCGTCCCGCGTAGGGCGCTGAGTCCACCCGAGGCGCCGCCGTGGTCCTGCCACTGCCTTGGGCGGGAAAGGGACAACCAAGACAAACGGAACCCTCTCCCCAACCCCCCACCCCCCAAATTGGAAACCAGACCTGACGGAGCGGTTGCGCATGCGCCATGCGCACCGCGCAGTCTCCGCCCCCAGCCTTAGTGTTTTCCCCTTTCAGCCTGAATGTGGGTTTTTTCCCACGGTTTTTTCCTGCTGGGCTGAGTAGAGAAATCGAAGTTAAAGGGTAAAAAGGAAAGAGAGCGAACATGTTGCGTTCTTACTGTAGACCAGGCACTGTGGTAGCCATATAACATGTTCTTTGTTGTAATTTTGACAACCCTGTAAGGTAGGCACTCTTATTAAACCCATTTTACAGAGAAAATTGAGACTCAGGAAGGCTAACTACCCCGGTAACATGCAGGTAATACACGAGAGAACTAAGATTACAATATGATTTGTGTCCAAGCAGGGAAGGGTGAAAGGAAAACGAAAGGACAATTAGTGGGAGCAGGAAGGGGGTTGGGAGATGAAGGGAAAAATGAAAGCACAAAGAAGGGAAACAAAGGAAATCTGTGTACATAAAATACTGATTATATCCTAGATTTATTTCAAATATGCTGTAGGATTTTCAGACCAAAAGATGAATTCTCTTTCAAAAACTTGGGCTCCCTTACAGGCTAGTCAGATGAGAAATTTTGAATGAGAAGTAGTCATTTCAAGGGCAAGATCTTAAGTATCACTTGCATCTTCAAATGATGCTG
The DNA here is from genome assembly GCA_004026585.1 of Noctilio leporinus. Taxonomy (NCBI): domain Eukaryota; kingdom Metazoa; phylum Chordata; class Mammalia; order Chiroptera; family Noctilionidae; genus Noctilio; species Noctilio leporinus. The sequence goes on along the minus strand of PVIW01000892.1, from coordinate 346,941 downwards.
CCTTTCGCGAAGAGGGAAATTGGAAGGGAGTAAAGACTTCTTTTTGGTTCTTAGGCATTAACCAAGATAGTATCCCCTCTGATCCTCTCCCACTGTCACAGCTCTGGGAATGTCACTTACTGTAATAATAGTAATTGCAAGCAAATATTTATCTTGTTTAATTCTTACAGCAACCGTATAAGATATGTAACAATCATTATTCCTATTTCACAGTTGAAGATACTGAACTTTTGAAAGAAATTGAGGGGATTAGCCAAGGAACATATATGCATAGCCCATAAACACAGACAACAGTGCGGTGATGGCCGGAGGGAAGGAAGTGGGGGGATGGGGGAGGCGGGCAATGAAGACATCTGTAATAATGTCCACAAGAAAAAAGAAAGAAAAAAAGATACCGCGGTTTAGAGAGTTCAAGTAACTTGTGCGGTTACCTTGCTAGTGTGAATGGGACTTGAAACTGACTCAAACCTGGAGCTGTTTGATTATACGCATGTCTAATCACTACCTTGTCTCCTAACTGGCCTCTGTCCCTAGACTGCTCCCCGCAATCCAGTCTGCACAAGGCCATTTGAGTTAAACTGTTCAATATGGCCTCCAGGATAATGGTAAAACTACTTGACTTCATGCTCACTTTTTCCTTGGTCACCCTGTCATCTAAAAAAAAAAAAAAAAAAAAAAAAAAATGGAAACACTTACTGTGTACCTGCTTCCCCCCAGCTTTTCTGTCTCTTCTAAGTTGCTGAAACTGTTCCTTATGCAAGGTGAAAAGACTACCCCTATACAAAGCCTTCTCTGATTTCCTTACCCCAAGGTCCTGTCTTCTTCTTCCTCTGAACCTTCTTGGCATTTGAATTTTTGTTTTTGGTTTTGTTTGTTAGCATCTTTCAAAAATTGTGGTTAAATGTGCAACATAAAATTTGCCACTTGAACTATTTTGAACTCTAGAGTTCAGCGGTACTGTGTTCATTCACCACCCATCTCCAGAAATTTTTCAGTCCTACTTGGCACTTGAATTTGTATCTTTGTTATGGAGCACAATGCTTTCTGCCTTACCCTGTGGCTACTGTGTACATGCTTTGTCTCACCTATGCTGTAGGATGATTTGTGGCAAGATCGATATCTATCTAACCCATTTTTTAATTCCTTCAAAACGCTTGGAATCATCTTTAATTGCAATCTCACATCCAATACATGAGGACATCCTGTCACTTCAATTTGCAAAATATACCCAGAACATCACCAACTCTCATCAGCACCACTCCCTATAGCCCTAGTTAATGCTCTCTTGGACTGTAAAAGCTTCCACACCAGTTTCCCAGCTTACCTCCTTGTCCATCCCTAGTCTAGTCACACAGAAGCTAGAGTTATCCTAAGGCAGATCATTGTCAAACATCAGCTTAAATCCCTTTGATGACTCCCCATTTCACTCAAAGTAAAAGGCACAGATTTACAACAGTCTATAAAGGCTGTTGAAGCCAGCTACCAAGATGATCTCCAATGATCTTTACCTCTTGCTTTTCATACTTTTGGGTAGTTATCATCTGCAGTAGGCCAGAACTTTCCCGTGTAACCAATAGGATATAGTGGAAGTGATGGTGTGTGACTTAAAATACTAGGTCATAAAAGGTGTTGTGGGTTTTACCTTGCTCCCTTAGATTGGTTGCTCTGGGGGAAGCCAGATGTCATGTCATAAGGATATTTAAACAGCATGTGAAGAGGCCCCCACAGGGAAAAACTGGGTCCTCCCCTTCTCCACATCTCCTTCTTCCCCACCCACAACCAACACCAACCTGCCAATCATGTGAGTGAACCACCCTGGAAGAGAATTCTTCATGCCCTGACTTCAGATAACTGCAACTGCTTGAAATTCAGAGCCAGAGCCACCCAGCCAAGACACTCTTTAATTCCTATGTATTATTGTTTAAAATTTCAGGGCAATTTGTAACCTAGCATTAGATAACTGATACAAAGATCCTATATAATAGGCATTCTTCTCACTTTTATATCCTTACTCCTATTAGTCTTTATCCTTGTTTCTTTAGTTTCCCTGCCTCAAGACCTTTGCACTTGCTGTTTCCTCTGCCTGGAACACTTCCCCCAAATATGTCTTTCATCTCCTTCAAAACTTTGCTGAATGTCACCTTTTCAATAAGCCCTATAATGACCACCATATTTAAAACCACAACTCCTGTCATTCCCCGTTATCCTTCCCTGATGTCCTTTTCCATTTTCCATGTCATCAACCATTTTCTAAAATACTATAGGATTCTCTTGATACATTATGTTTATCTATTGTGTATCTCCTCCCTCTCACCACTGCTAGAATATAGGCTCTAAGAGGACAAGGATCTTTGTTCAATGATCTATTCCAAGTGCTTAAAACATATCTGGCTCAATATATACATACTCAAAAGGTATTTATTGAATGAGTGAATGAAAACTTCATTAAGCACTCCACACCCTCAGTAAATACTTGTTGGATATAATGTCAGTTGGGAGATGCGGACAGCAAAGGCAGGTATATCTGAGATATGCTGTCTAGGTTTTATATGTAGAACACATAGAGGTATAAAGTTAAAAGAACACAATCTATGGAGAAGTTACTCTTACCTGTATAAGGTTTTTTTGTTTCTGTTTTTGGTTGAGGAAAAGGAACAGTTAGAGAGGGAGAGAAGAGATATATTAACTTGAACCATATAAAATTGCCAAAGGTCCATCATTGTCAAATGTCCCAAGCAGCAATTTAATGTGGGTTAACCTAATGGGACAAAGGAAAATTGATGGTATAAAGACTCAAAGGAAATGAGAAAGAAATGAGATCAAGCTTGAGTAGTGGCATTATTAGTCTTTTTTTTTTTTTTAAGATTTTATTAATTATTTCTAGCAAGAGGGGAAGAAAGAGAGGCAAAGAGGGAGAGAGACATCACAAGATGCCTTTCACCTGCCTCCAGCTATGGACCTGGCTGGAGACCTGGCTTGCAACCTGGTTATATGCCCTGGCTGGGAATTGAACCAGCAACCTTTGGGTTCGCAGGCTGGCTCCTTATCCACTGTGCTACCAGCCAGGGCTAAGTGTTATTTTTATTCCTATCTTGACTCAGAATCTAAAATGGTGCCTAGTAGATAGCAGGTGCTTGAACCAGATCTAACCCTGCAATGGCTTATCACTGTGTGCAGGTAAGCACGGGCTCCAGACTATGGGGAAGGTGGACTAGAAGGAATGCCACCAAGACTTCAATCTTAAAGGATAACCAAGAGTTAGCTAGGTGAAACAGTGAGAGAAAGGCCTTCTAAGCCTTCTAACTAATGGAAGTGAAACATGTATTGAGTGTTTTTATGTTCATACTATGTTAAATGCATTTCATAGATGATCACATTTCATCATCGTGCAACCCCAAGAAAACTGGGAACAGCATACAAGATGATGGCAGAGCAGGTGGAAGTTCAAAACAATGGTTGTAAGAATGCTTAAGGAACTTAATAACAACTTTAACAGCACAAAAGAAGGGCATATAAACCATAAAAAAGAACCAGTCAGTAATGAAGAATACAGGTGGATCCAAGATGGTAGTGAAGTAGGTGGGAGGTACACTCACCCAAGACTAAATTGGAATAACAGTTAAAACATAGGATAATCAACCTGAATAACCAACTGAAGACTAGCTGAACAGAAGCCTTATAACCAATGATTTACAGAAGAAGCTAAATTGAGACTATTAGGAAGGGTGGAGTTGTGAGAAGGGTTGGCCCCCCACATCCACAGGTGGCCCCCAAGATTCAGGAAGGATATCTTAGATGCAAAGGGTCCCTGAGAGGAGTGTGGGGTCCCAACCCCATGCCAGGTTGCCCAGCCCAGAACTCTAGAGCCAGGAAGAGGTGCCCACATAACGTCTGGCTGTAAAAATGAGCGGAGATTCTGTCCACTGGGGAGAGAGTCAGGAGTCTGCTAGAGACAGACACCCTCTTAAAGACCAACAGGAATAGTCAACTGAAAACTATCTGGAGACAACCCTTATAACCAAGGACTTACAGTAGATACCACATCAAGACTGGTAGGAAGTGTGGAGGTGTGAAAGACTGGCTGGGCTACCCCGAGAAATCAGCAGAAGTTTCAGAAGCATATTTCAGCTGCAGGGGTTCCCCCTGAGAAGTGAGGAGATCTAAGCCACAAGCAGGGCTCCCCACTTGTAACTCAGGAGGTTGAGCCTGGGGATTTTGACTGCTCATTCGGATAAGCTGAAAAAATCACAAGGAGGACTGTGGAGAAGACAGCCTTTATTACTCACATTATAGGGAACATCCATGGCGGCAGATGGGTGAAGTAGGATTGTACTTCCCTGAGTCAGAGACTTATTTTAAGGGGTCCCAAACAAAGGGAGCACATGTTCCACTTTAGTGTGTATGTGCAGAAAAAATAAAGGTCAAGAGGCAGTCTCACAGGACAGGAAGCCACTCCCAAAAAGTGATAAGGAGGGAATTACAATGCATTTCCAAAACAATACACATTACTTCTGGCCAGGGAACTTCAGCCAGCCTTCCAATGTAGGGTTTGGAAAATCCATGTCCAGCACCACCCCACACTCCACCCCAACGTTGCTCTCCCATCTTTTATTTGTTGTGAATCATTTTTCCACTAGGGGACCTGCGTGATGAACATGTGGGCACACTGCATCCATAAACCACAGGTACATACAGTAAAGACCACATCCCAAGACCAACAATGCAAGACAAAACCCAAAGAGACCTAGGAGAAGGGAATGCCACCAAGAACCTACAGAATTCCACCAAGTTGTAAAGGGGTCAGATGCTATGGCTGATATATCATTAATCTCAGTTCCTAGGGCAGGGGAGGCTTGGGATATACTTTGAGTTACTTCACTAGAACCCAGGGCTATAGGGTATCTAAGGGCTATTGCAGTGTGATTTGCTAAGGTCCTAATGGTTTCATAGGTTACAACAGTACCTGCAGGGTGCACAAAAGTGGCTAGGGAGTAGAACCAGCAGTTGGAATGCTTGGCTTGATGGCATGCCCAAAATGAGTCCCAATTTCGAGGGACACTTGGAAGTGTATCTAACACTTGCCTTGGGATCTTTGGCTCTCCCTAGGTACACCCCCAGGTTCAACCCCCAGTCCAATTAAATGGGAGTTAAGGCCAACCATATTGTTCACAGGCCCACAGGGCTCCCCCTGGGATGGGAAGGGCCTGGGCCCCACTAGTAACTGACCCCAGTGGTCTGTAGCAGTCGTTACCATTGTTTTCTTGTATAGGGCTGCCGGCATCAACACCATGAGCTGAACAGTCCCACTTACAGTACCACTTCTGCATTCAGTGCATATGGGCACAGGTTGTTGCACCTCTACCTGTAATGCCGATAGCCACCCCACACAGTCCTAAACTGCATACAAAAGCCTTGGATTGGTGCAGTTGGTCTGTTGCCTCAACGAGAGAAAATACCTTTCCATGCGTCTGTTCAAAGAGGGTGTCGGGAGCTTCCCAGCCTTGCAGCCAGTCCCAATGTGTCTGGTTCACAGGGTGGGTCCACCATGGTAGACCAGCGGAGGCAGAAGAGGGAAATTCAGTGCAGACCCAACAATGAGAACGGTTGCTGATGACTGCTAGCATAACTCCCACTGTAGAAAGCAGTTTCCAGAGCAGAGTCTAAGGGTGTCAAGAGAGACATTTAATATGAATTAATAATGGTAGATCTTGGTGGTCTGGCAATAGACACGCTACAGTCCGGCCTTTGGTTACTGTGGTTACATTGACCCCTGACAGGTGGATGCCCTGGCTGTTGGTGCCATGCCCTATCTGGCCCTCGGCTAAGGGTCTCCGATGTTAGAAGGGCCAAGGGAGGGGTGTGTGCCCACCAGACTGAGGCTATGAGGTTCCCTTAGGAACAGAGGTTTGCCTGGGATTGTAACAAACAAGGGTAAGGGGCCAAGAGGCCGTTACCATGGGTGCCAGCTGCAACCCCATAACAAGTCCCTCCCCCTAAGGAGCCACCAAAAAATACCAGCAAGATTCTACTGTGCCTGCCAGGGCCAGGCAAGGGTGCTTTTCCCTGGGGGTATGTGAATGTCTTGGGGCGCTGGCAAGAGCGAGTTAGTTTGCTCTTCTAGCCCAGGGCGTAGCAGAGGCTCCTGCGTACTTAACTGCTAGCCACCCAATGTTTAGTGAGGAGGGTGATGGGAGATGCTTGTCTTACTTTAGGTGGTTCGTTCAAGGTTTGCAGGCAGACAGAAGGGTTGTGATAGGTCTGGCGAGAATGAGAGGAGAAATGACAAGGAAATAGGACCTTAGTTTAAAAGATTTATTTGGCCAGCTGCGCAAGTGGGCTGAGACCAGGAAGGTAGGAAGGTGTCAGCAGTGAACAAAAAAAAGGCAGGGATTTTTAAGGCAGAAGGGAGAAGGGAGTTGAAGGGACTCTCTCTTGATGGCTTTGGGGGAGTTGGCTCTAAGAACAGAAAAGAGAGGAGTGACCAGGTTCTCATAGGCAGGCTATGATATCCTTGAAGGACACTGGCCTGGCCAGCAGGCTAGGGCATCTTTGAAGGACACAGGTGTCCAGCAGGCTGAGATATCTTAGAAGGACACAGGCAGTTACTATCATCAGCAGTTATTGAGGAGGAAGCAAATTTAATAGGGTTTGCTAAAATTATACTGGGATTCTCAGAACTCAGGTCTTACGCCTAAGATTCCTGCCTTTGTTTTATTGATTCTGAGAAGTTGGGCCAAATGTCAATTCTTTTAGAGCTACTTCAAGGCTGACATTTAGGACATAGAGCTGTCCCTATATTTCTTCTTGAGATATCATTTGATATGGCAGGTTACAGAGTAAGAATATGCCACCAACAGCTTGGTTCATGGTAGCCTGCACTGTCTTTCAGACTAAGTTTATTAGATAGCATAGGAAACAGGGACCTACTAAGAGAAAAAAGCAGTTGATTATTATTGGGGTTGTTCAGGATATTAGCCTGGCTTGGAGGGGAGAGTAGAAATAGGAAAAGAAGGTCTCTAGCCAGAAGAGGTCACTGGCAGTATTTATTTCTGCATGTTTTATGATGTCAGTGTTTTAAAACTTTTAAATATTCTACAATCTGCCCACTAGTTTTGATATAAAAACAGCACACTTAATTGAACAGAGCATGTTGTACTTGCCTCAGCAGTTAAGGAGGAGAGGCAAGGCAATCTCTGTGAAAATTCTGAGATGGGGAGGTGGCTTGGAAGTGGGCTGTCCTGCACAGAGCAGGGGCTGGAGGCAAGTGCTGAGATTACAGACTCAGGCCTGAGGCAGCAGCTGAGTTTAAAAGTGACACTTTTTTTTTCTCTGTGTTGGAGAGGCCGGCACCTAGCTATTTCTGTAACTAGTAATGAGTTTGAGTAAGTTACAGTGTTTCAAATACTTATTTTTCCAAAGCTTTCCATATATTATAAAATGTATTGAGCCTGGTTAGCCTAAAGTTTTCTCTTTTGTAAAAAGAAAAGAATAAATCCTTCAGATATTTCAAGGGCCCTTTGAAATACCTCAAAGCCATAAGGAAAAGTCCTTTAAAGTTTAAACCCTGGAAATTTTGTCAACTAAGGGATATATTTTATGAAATGATATTTGACTATTTACAGTGATAATAAAAGGTATGTGACATTAATATAGGCTGACAAAACTTCAGTTCTTAGCATGGAGAGACATGATTTTTTTTGAAGTTAGTAAAGTATTTGAGTAACATGTCATGATACATAATTATTACACTAAACAGATCCATGGCTTTTAGGCAGATATAGGAAAAACTTTTTTAGCCTTTTTGTAATATACAGTCCCTCTTGGTTTTCCTTTGCAAATTGCGGGAGGGGGTGAGATTTCCCTTTTTTGTACACTTGTGTCTAGTTAACATGGGTAGAATGGGGCTAGATCCAATTTGAAACTGATGTTGAATGCAAGGCTTGGGTCAGGCAGACAAAGAACACTGTCACCTCCTGCTAGGGGACAGTGGTCAAAAGCATGGCTTTGGGGGTTTGATGGTCATTTGGCTGGAAAACAAACAGCAATTCCTTTGTAAAGTATATAGAAATGAGGGTTGGTAGAGATGGAAATGGAGCAGTCAGAGAAAAAACAAAAAAGACTTATAAGTGAGGTAGATATGAATGAGAAGACCTAGTTAGAATAACAAGACCTAGAAAAGCCAGGGCTGTTTTTCACTGCAGACTAAAATCTTGCTTCAATACAATGTCTTTCTTTGCGGTGAGTGCCCTAGTGGCTTTTAAATGCTCAACCTGTGCCTGAAGGTTGTGGGTTGTGACAGTTTTTTGAGGAGAGAGATGAAGACATTGCTCTGGCCAGGAGTATTCATATGCAAATTGAGTTGCTGAAAGCCACTTGGGGTAGAAAGAAAGGCTGCAAGCTTCTAACAGACCACTGATTTAAACTGACTTTCTTTCATGTAGTGGGTCAAAGTATACAGTTTATGAGTAGGACTCCCAAAGGCCATTACCCCTTTGGTCATCCCTAACTCTCGGTTTCTCCCCTGACTGTCTAAAATAGCCGGAAGGGCTTGGCGTGCTGGGTGACCAGCCCTTATTTTGCACATCGCCGAATGAGCCAAAGTTACATTACAGCAATGGGAGTTCCCTATGAGGCCCCTGCACATCTGAAGGACTGATCTCAGACACCTCCACGAGGCCCCCACTCACATAGGGGCTCCTGAGAACTCAGGCTGGAGGAAGGAACTAACTGCCTCTTATCTTTAGAGCTTGAGCACAACCCAAGCACTTATTTCAGATTTCATTGTTTCTTCTAAGGAGCATAGAAGGAGGGGAGCAGTAATGATTGCAAGACTATGCTGACAATGCCAACAGTCGAGATTGAGGAATTAATAAATGGCCCAGCATATTAATTAGAAAAGACATTGGCTTACCTGATACTAAAGGAGTTACCTGGGGCTCTGTCCTGGAGATAGGCCTGAAGGCTCGTGTGGTCTCTGGGCAGCTTTAGTCCTCTGGTGCTAGTCCCAGAAGCTCTGGGAGGTCAAAGCTGGTCCCATACTGGGTGGATAACCAAATCTCAGTACCTTGAGGGGCCCAGGAGCAGTCAGACGGCCAATGGCCCTCTAGTTCCCAAAGCGGACATGGTCCTAGAGGGGCTCATGGATCTGAGCACTGTTCAGCCCAAGGTCCAGGCTTGCTTCACTTGAAGCAGGCCCCTCGAGGGGTCTGACTTGTGCCTTTCGACCGGTTAGGTTTACAGGACTCTCAGAGCAGAAGCCAGTAATTGGAAAGCCTGAGTTCTAGATTGGGCAGGCTTCTCATGTCGATTGTTGAAGACCTCAAAGGCCAGAATTACTAATTTAGTCTGGATGATTTGAGAGCCTGTCTCTGATTTTTGGAGTTTGTAGCATCCATTGGGGAGCTGACTGGGAAATAAAATACAATGGAGAAGAAGATGCCCTCTTGGGAATTAGGCTTAGGTTAGTGAAATGCTGGAGGGCTTCCCTTAATGTGGCTAGAAAGACAGTGGGGTTTTCACCCATTCCCTGCTGTGGTGCCTATGGGGCCATACTTAAGGTCCTACCTGTTTAGGATGCTGGCATGCATCTGCACTGCCAGCCAGATATGTTCCCTTTCCTCTGCAGACAGACAGGGAGAGAGAATGACATATAGATCCTACCCAGTAGGTCAGAAACATTGAGACATTGGAATTCCTTGATGAAGTGAGTGGGGTCAGAAGAATACGAACCAAGATGGCTTTCAACCTGGGAGAGTTCAGGGAGGGAGGAGGAGATACATATCCTTATGGGTCTCTGGGGTCCCCCAATCTGCTGGAGGGAAGGATGGGGTTGGTGGGGGAGTGAAAGGGGAGGGAGCGAGAGGTGGCTCTGGCTCAAAGGCCATGTCTGGCATAACAACAAGAGGCCTATCAGTGGCATGGTCACTCCTGCAGGGCTGATCAGAGGCAGAAGAACATAGGGAGGGACACCTTTTATGTTGAGTTAGGGGAGGGAGAGAGATCCCCTCAGCTCAATGAGGCAGTTCCCAGTCTGCCTTGGCCCAGTACAAAGGAGGGGGACAGAAGGGACAGAGAGGAGGCAGTCATCGGCATGATCTAAAGGGGTCTTGAGAGAGTGAGAGGGGTAGCAGTCAGAGAAGAGTCTGGGAAAAGAGCAGAGAGGAGGACTGACAGAGAGATGGAGATGCCTGTGCAGCTTATAAAAGGTCTGTACATATGGAACCTCACTTCATCTGTCCAGACAGCGATAATAATTGTCCAGGTCAGTCAGGATTTGTTGCTTAAGCTATTACAGAAGTTCAGCCAGAAGTGTCCTGGACATTGAATGGCTTAGACAGATCACCCCTTAAGATTGATAGGGAGTCAGGGTGTCCCATCCAAGAGGTCCCTAAGTCAGAGGGGGTTTTGGGAGAAAGAAGAGGGAGAAATCCCATCATCCTCAGTTCCCAATGGTCTTGGACCTCGTAGCAACTCAACAGAATGGAAAAGGAGTCCTGTTGGGAGGGTGTGGGCTCCTTACCTGGGAAAATTTGCTGGTGTTGATGTGAAGGCCAGGCAAAGGAAGGCAGGTTCCAGCTCTTTAGCTGCTCCTCACTCTCCTGGGTTTCGGCACCAAAATGTTACGTCTGGTGAGAATGAGCGGAGAAACAACAGGGGAACAGGCCCTGAGTTTAAAAGATTTATTTGGCCAGCTGCATAAGCAGGTTGAGCCTAGGAAGGCAAGAATGTGTCAGCAGCTAACAAAAGAGAGGCAGGGGTTTTTAAGGGGATAAGGGGAGAGGGAGTTGAAGAGACTCTCTGTTGATGGCTTTGGGGGAGTTGGCTCTGAGAACAGAAAAGAGAGGAGTTATCAGGTTCTCACGGGTAGGTTACGATATCCTTGAAGGACACAGGCCTTGCCAGCAGGCTGAGATATCTTAGAAGGACACAGGCGGTTACTATCATCAGCAGTTCCTGAGGAGGCAGCAGATCTAATGGGGTTTGCTACAATTATACTGGGATTCCAAGAACTCAGGTCTTATGTCTAAGAGGTTGTCCACTCTTGGAATGAGCTAGAGTCAGTCTCCATGGCATATTGCAAGAGGCCATTGTATTTTTCAATGAGTCTGGCTCCAGCAGGGTTGTATGGTAGATGGAATCTCCAATCTATATTGAGAGTAGCTGCCCATTCTTGATGTTCCATGATATGGGGGCCTTGGTCACTTTCAATGGCATCTGGGATCCAGTGGGCAGCAAGAGTTGCTTTAGGCCTTGAATGGTTGTTCACTGTGCTGTCCGCTGGCATGGTATGTTTGTAGCAAGCCAGGAGTCATGTCCACGCACGTCAAGGCACAGCATGAGCCTTCAGATAGTGGTAGGGGGCCAATGTGGTCAACCTACCAGTGGGTCAGCCGGGCATTCCCCTGTTGCAGGCTACCTGCATCTTGGGGCAGGTAGTGCGGGTACTTTCCTTTGCAGAGGGTTCATTGCTGACAGGCCATGACTACATCAGAGTAACGGAGCAATGCATTCCAAGCTTTTAACAATTCTCATAAAGTCTTCTGTCCTGCATGGCACATCTTTTGGTGGAGCCACTCAGATGTGTCTTCTGCCAGAGCCTCTTCTAACCAGTAGATGCATGCTAGGTTGTCAGCCTCACAATTGCCAGGAGAGGTTGATGTCCATTGACGATGGTAAAGAATTATTACCTTTTCTAGACTATGTTCATAAATGTTCTTCTATAAGTCCTGCCCTCACGGGGTGTTTAAGCCACTTTCCAATCACCTTGCTGCCAACAGCAGGAACCATCAATGTATCAGGCATTTTCAGGCACAGGGGCTCATCCCTCTTTAATGGGAGGTCAGGCATGGGAAAAGGAGTAGGGGCCTCCATGCTCAGGTCTTGGTAACTGGGCCCAGGAATAGCTGCCATTCTTGGCTCAGAGGGCTCATCATTAGTTTGGCTCTCTGTTGGAGATATGCACTCCACTTAGAGTGGCTGTCTGTGCTACTAAGCTCTTTGGTTGGTTTACCATGTCCTGTACTCAGCCAGTAATGGGATAGGTGGTACATACTTGAACCTCAGCTGGTCTGGTAATGGCTTCAGTAGCCAGGAGAGCCTGGTAAACAGTGTTCAGTTGTATTGGGCTGTATCCAACTACCACCTTCCAGAGCTGGGACCAGAAGCCACCTGGCACCTTGGTGTGGCCTTGCCAGAGGCATAGACCTCAGGGGTGACATGGACGTCTATATCAAATACCTGAGATTGATCTATGACCTCCAGTGCTTGTATGGTCTTGACCGCTTGCTTAGCAGCCTTAAATGTCTGGTCATACTCTCCCCCCAATCCCGGCTGGCTGCTTTGTCGGGGAGGCGATAAAGAGGGCACACTAGCTGAGCTAGGTGTGGCATAAAAACCATCAGTACCCCAACAACCCTAAAAATTTTTTTTAATTTAATTTTATTGTTGTTGTATTACATGCATCCCCTTTTTACTCTCCTCTGTCCCCTTCCCCACCCCACCCACTCCCCCACAAAGTCAATCCCACTTGTTGTCCATGTCCATGGTTCTTCCATACTAGTTTCTTGACTAAACTGTTCCCCTTCTTTGCCTCTTCCTCCCCCCTCCCCCCCTCCCCTCTGCCCACTGAAGGTCTATTCACTGCATTCATATATCTGGTTCTGTTTTGCTTGTTCGTTTTGTTCATTATTGTCCTGTAATGGGTGAGATCATATGGTACTTGTCTTTTCACTGACTGGTTTATTTCACTAAGCATAATACTCTCCAGTGTCATTCATGTTGTTGCAAAGGGTAGGAGTTCTTTCTTTCTTTCTGCTGCATAGTATTCCATTGTGTAAATGTACCAAAGTTTTTTTATCTAATCATCCACTGATGGGCACTTAGGCTATTTCTAGCACTTGGCTATCGTAAATAGTGCTGCTATGAACATAAGGGTACATAGGTTCTTATGAATTGGTGTTTCAGGGTTCTTCAGGTATAGTCCTAGTAGTGGAATTTAAAAATTCTTATAATTGCTTTGGCTTCTGTGGGATGGGTAGAGTCTGAATCTCATCTATCACTGTGGCAGGCATCACCTTTGTCTTACTCGACCAAACGACACCCAGGAACTGGACAAACAATCTAGGCTCTTGTTGGAATTGACTGCTTATCCTCAATCCTGGAAGTGAGCCAACAGCTGAGGAGTGGCTCACTCTCACTCTGTAAGAGAATCAGAGGTCAGCATAATGTCCTCAATGTAATGGTACAGTCTCACAGAGGATGGCATAGTCCAAGCAGCTAAGTCTTTGGCCACAAGGCCCTGGCGAACAGTGGGGCTGGCCAGGTAACCTTGAGGCAGAATAGTGAATAACCCCTGGTCCTGGTTTTCAGGATCAATACCAATAGAGAAAAAGGCATTAGCTAAATCTAACGTGTAATAGTATGTGCCCAGCTCATGGCTGAGCTGGCCTAGGAGACTAGCTATGTTAGGCATGGCTACAAAGATGGAGGAATCACCTTATTTAGCTCTCTCTAATCTACAGTCACGTATCAAGTTCCATCCTCCTTTCCGACAGGCTACACAGGTGAGTCGTAGGGATTGTGGGCCAGTCTGATGATGTTCACCTGAGCCAATTCTTCTATGGTCTCCCCAATCTCCTTATGGCCACCTGGAAGGTGGTATTGTTTGGTGGCCACTATTCTATGAAGAGTGAGAAATGACACAGAGGGTGTCTGGCATGACCCCTCAAAATGACCTTTAAACTCGTATTTGGAGGCAACACTCCCCTGTGGTGGTCCGTAGGCACATGCCAGCTAGAATGTCAATTCCTAGGATATACTCAAGGACAGGGGAAACACATATCTTGTAGAGGCATGGTGGTAAACACTCTGTTCCAAGAGTCAGTGTTAAAGCCTGCACCCAAATGGATACTCCTCTGTGGCCATCAATGGCAGTTATGGATCTTCTAAATCTCTCTGGGTTACCATAAATAAGAGAACACTCAGCAGCAGTATCAACTAAAGCCAACACTCTGTACACTCTTTGGGGACCATTAAAATAGCAAGTTCCTACATGTGGCCTCTGGTCCCAACTGGGGCTCCCCCATAAGCAGGTCCCTTAGAATTCCCCTATGCAAAGATCACGCCCCATGCATCATCACTGCCAGGGGTAACTGCACAAGCAAAGAGCCATGAAGTCAGCCAATCAGGGTGTCTCCTCTGGGGGCAGGGATAGGACCATTCCGTTTGATGGTGTCCATTCCAATGTTCGGACAGTAGATAATGTTATGGGCTGGAACTGTGCTCAGGTTTCAGTTGCTGCCAGACTTCTACGAATGTGGTTAGGCTATTTGTTTCTCTTTGCCTACCCCAGCCTTTATCAGATCATTCCAGAGAGGTTTGCTGGTTTCTTACACTGGACCTTTCTGTTTGGTTTCAGTTGTTTCTCTCCCTTTTTTCCTTCCTTGTCCCACTTTTCTGTTTTATTCGGTTCTTTGGTCTCAGTAGGTCTACTTCCCTTACATCCACAACTGTCTGTGCCATTTCCTGTACAGAACCCCCACCTTGGTGGACAAAATAGGTACCAGGGTGCCAATGTAAGCCAGGGTGCTCTTTGCACAACCTGGTCCCTCATTCCTGTGGTAAATCTTTCCATATCTGGCCCATTGGACTGTGGGTTATAGATGGAGCTTCACATGCCCTAGCTCCAGAGGGACTGCTGGAGCTCTACTAAACTGGTCCAGCATGGGTTAGAGGAGGGTAGACCCCTCTCATTAAGCCACACACTACCGTACAGCCAGCCATTAGCTGCATGGGAGGGCAGCTGTGTGACTGGCTTGGGCTTCAGCCCCGTGAATTCTGTCTCAGAGAGGGTGACAGGAGACATGTTTTATTCATGTTCCACAGGTAAAATGCCATCAACCTTTATATCTCACAGCCGCAACAGCCACCCCACAATGGACTGGGGACCCTTTCTATCTGAACTTAGCAGCTAGTTCCACTAGCTCGGCAGGGGTGGACTGGCACACTGTAGTGTGCAGGTCTGCAGGGGAGGCAGCAGTGGAGTGCCCTGCGGCCCCTGACTGTTGAGTCCTAATCTTCTGAGTCGTAAGAGGACAAGCCATAAATTTCCCTCCTACTTCTATAGCCTCCCTGCCTGCATCTATGAACATTTCTTCATCTGAAACACTTTCATTTTCGGCCATAGGATCCCACTTGTGGGGATTCCAGTCAGACTGTGTGCAAAGGTCACCTATATATGGGTGGGTGGGTGCTAGTTACTGTCACCATACTCTGGGTTAAGTGGCAGGCTTAGTCCAGTAATTGCTCAGTTGTTTGTTCTAATTATTTCCCAAGGGCGTCCTTATTGTCTGCTGATAAGAGACAAGTTCCTTTCTAGTTTCAGTTTCTCTTCTAAATGCACAGCATGCGCCTCCACCTCTGTCTGTCTGTCAGTGACCCTCCCCAACACTGCTAACATTAACCAGCCCACTGTGGCAGCGACAAGGCCGAGGTCTTTCTTTTCCCCTAGGGCACACTGCTCTCCCACGTGCTACAAGGCTTGCTGCAGGCCAGCGGGAGTTTCAGGGGCATCTTGCCAACGCCTGGGCGGTCCCCATGTATCAAGACGGTTTGCCACTTCATACCACATAAAATTTGCTGGCCAGCCCGAGATTCCTCCCAGCATCCCGCCCCCGACTCAGCGTAAGTTTGCCCACAGTCAAGTCAACTTGGGGAGTTTCTGGAATATCCAAATCCTGTCAACTTCGTCAATTTTAACAGAAGAGTTTAGAGCCCGGGGATCTTCGCTGCTCGTTCAGAGGAGCCGAAAAAACAATGAGGAGGCCTGTGTGGAGCAGACACATACCCTTCATTACTCATATTGCAAGGAGCGCTGAGGTCGCTGATGACCGCTGATAGGCAAAGTGGGACCACACCTCCCTGAGTCACAGTCTTGTTTTAAGGGGTCCCAGACAAAGGGCGCATGTATCTCACTTCAGTGTATAGGTGCAAAAAGAGCAAAGGTCAGGAGGCAGTCATAAAACAAGAAGCCACTCCCAAAATGAGATAAGGAGGGAATTATAACCTATATGCAAAACAGTGTACATTACTTATGGCTTCTTTGGCCAGCCTTCAGTTATGGAGGTTGAAGAGCCATGTCCAGCACTATCTCTTACCACCCTAGAGTACCAGAACTGGAAAGGGGTGCCCACATAACATCTGGCTGTGAAAAGCAGCAGGTTTTTTGTCTCCCAGGGATAGACGACTAGAGATGCAATCACCCTCATAAAAGACAAACACAAAATGTTGTTTGCCATCATTTACTCTGGGCTTCATTAGAGGGAGAATGGAATGGACTAGACCCATGTGAGGAAAGTCTGAGGTTGGTGGGTCTCGGAGAGAACTGAAAAGTCAGTCACCAGGATCCCTATGCTCAGTCATATCCCCCCACCCCACCCCCCACTTCAGATGTCTTCTTTCTCAGGTAGAACTCTCCTCTCCTTATAGCACCAGCTCAGAGAAAGCAATAGTTCCACCTGCAGGAACCCCTCCTATCCCATCCTGTGGAGCTTAAGTCCTGCTGAGGAGTACAGGCAGGTGTTCTTACAGTGACTAAGCCTAATAGACAGCCTGTAGGTGAGATTTTGTGGACCCATCCCTTGGATTAGGGCTGTTAAAAGCTGGTTTTGGGGCACATCTTGGTACTTTCCACACATACCCCGGCCTAGCAGAGGACACCACAAGCTGTGGATTGTTGATAGCTCCAAACAGGTTGCCCAAGGGCAGGTCATAAGCAGCATCTGACATAGATCTGCAAAGTTTTTGCAGATCTACCTAATATGTAGAAACAAACATAAAGAGGCAGCCAAGATAAGAAAACAAAGAAACAGGCTCCCAATGAGAGAACAAGAGAATTCTTCGGAAGAAGAGCTAAATGAAATAGAGGCAAGCAATTTATCAGGTATACAGTTCAAAATAATGATTATAAGGATGCTCAACAGCATGAAAAAAAGACTTAGAAACATGAAAAAAGGATGAATCAGAAATAAAGAATGTAATATCAGAAGTAAATAATACACCAGAAGGAATAAACAGTTTGTTAGATGAAGTAGAGGACTGAATCAGCAATTTGGAAGTCAAAGTAGGAAAAGAAATACCCAATAAGAGCAGCAAAAAGAAAAAATAATTTAAAAAGTTGGTTCAGTGGATTGGCGCCAGCCTGCAAACCCAAAGGTTGCTGGTTCGATTCCCAGCCAGGGCACATAACCAGGCTGCAAGCCAGGTCTCGAGCCAGGTCCATAGCTGGAGGCAAGTGAAAGGCAACCTTACATTGATGTTTCTCTTCCTTTCTTCGTTCCTCTCTGCCTTCTCTCTAAAAATAATGAATAAAATCTTTTAAAAAAGGATAGTTAAAAATAAAAGGATAGTTTAAGGGGCTTTTGTGGCAACATGAAGCATAACAACATCCACATCATAGGAGAACTATAAAAAAAAAAAAAAACTAAAAAAAAGAGAGAGACCAAAACATAGAGAACCTATCTGAAAAAATAAAGACTAAAAACTTCCTTAATCTGATGAAGGAGAAAGATACACAATTCCAGAAAGTGCAGAGTCCCAAACAAGGTGAATCCAAAGAGGCTTTCACTTTGGATACAACATAATTAAAATGGCAAAGTTTAAAAAAAAAACGAGAGAATCTTAAAAGCACTGAAAGAAAATTAATTGCCTACTAGGTAGCTCCCATAGGAGTGTCAGCTGATTTCTCAACAGAAATATTTCAGGCCAGAGGGGATTGGCATGAAATATTCAAAGTGATGACAAGCAAGCACCTACAACCAAGACTAATCTGCCCAACAAGGATATCATTTTAAGTTGAAGGAGAAATAAAGAACTTCCCAGACAAGAAAAAGCTAAATGAGTTCATTACCACCAAATCAGTATTACAAGAAATGTTAAAGGATCTTCTTGAAGAAGAAGGAGAAGGGGGAGGAGGTGAAGAAAGAGAAGGAGGAGGAGGAGGAGGAGGAGGAGGAAGAAACAGAGGAGCAGAGTTAGAAAGAATAAAATGGTAGTAAAAACTTACCTATCACCCTGGTTGGTGTGACTCAGTAGATTGAGCATCGGCCTGCAGACCAAAAGGTTGACAGTTTGATTCCTAGTCAGAGCACATACCTGGGTTGCAGGCTAGGTCTCCAATTGGGGATGTGCAAGATGCTTCTCTCTCTTTCTCTGTCCCTTCCCATCTCTCTAAAAACAAACAAACAAACAAACAACTAAATACCTACAATACAGATTAAATTTTAAAAACTTACCTGTCAATACTTTCTTTAAATATAAATGGTTTAAATGCTCCACAACACATAGGGTAGCTGAATGGATAAAAGAACAAGCCCCATATATATGCTGTCTACAAGAAATCCACCTCAGAATGAGAGATACACATAGAGTAAAAGCAAATGTTTAGGAAAAAGATATTTTGTGCACATGGAAATGGGAAAAAAAAAAGCCCAGGGTAGCAATACTTGTATCAGACAAAACAGACTTTAAAACAAAGGCTATATGATAAAAGACAAAAAAAATGACACTACATAGTGATAAAGGGAACAATGCAACTAGAAGATACAACCCTTATAAACATTTATGCATCCAACATAGGAGCACCTAAATATATAAAGCAAATCTCGATGGACATAAAGGAAGAGATTGACAGGAATACAGTCTGTCAACAGAAATGGGGGACTTTGAACACTCCATTGACATCAATGGATAGATCTTCCAGACAGAAAATCAGCAAAGAAATAGTCACCTTAAATGACATACTAACCGGCCCCGGCTGGTGGCACAGTGAATAAGGCACCGGCCTATGAACCCAAAGGTTGCTGGTTCGATTCCCAGCCAGGGCAACATAACCAGGTTGCAAGCCAGGTCTCCAGCCAGGTCTGTAGCTGGAGACAGGTGAAGGGCAACCATACATTGATGTCTCTCTCCCTCTCTCCCTACCTCTCTCTCTAAAAATAATAAATAAAATCTTTTTAAAAATTTAAAAAAATGACACACTAGGTTAGATATATTTAATTGCTAGCTTCAGAGAATTTCATGCCAAAGTGGCAGAATATACATTCATCTGAAGTGGACATGAAACATTTTCTAGACTAGGCCACATGTTAGGACACAAAAGAAGTCTCAAGAAGTTTAAGAGAAATGAAATCATATCAAGTATCTTCTCTGACCATAATAGTATGAAACTAGAAATCAATTTTAAGAAAAAAACCCCTGAAAAACACACAAAGTCATGGACAGTAAATAACATGTTACTAAACAATAAATGGGTTAACAGTGAGATCAAGGAAGAAACAAAAGATACCAGAAAACAAATAAAAAGGAGAACACAACAACCCAAAATCTATGGTGAAAACTCACAAAAAATAATCCTAAGAGGAAAATTCATAGCATTACAGTCCTATCTCAAGAAACAAGAAAAAGCTCAAATAAGCAATATAACTTAACACTTAAAGGAACTTAAAAAAGAAAAACCAAAGCCCAAAGTGAGTAGAATAAAGGAAATAATAAAGATCATAATAGAAATAAATAAAATCCCCTGGTTGGTGGCACAGTGGATAAGCTGCCTACCTGTGAACCCAAAGGTCGCTGGTTCCATTCCCCAACCAGGGCAACATAACCAGGTTGCAAGCCAAGTCTCCAGCCAGATCTGTAGCTGGAGGCAGGTGAAAGGCAACCATACATAGATGTCTCTCTGCCTCTCTCTCTACCCCTCTCTCTAAAAATAATAAATAAAATATTTTTAAAAAGAAATAAACAAAATAGAATCTAAAAAAGCAACACAAAATATCAATGCAACCAAACACTGGTTCTTTGAAAAGATAAATAAGATTGAAAAACCTTTAACCAGACTAACTCATCATGAAGAAAAGAGAAGACCCAAATAAATAAAATCGGAAATTAAAAAGAATAACTGACACCAAAGAAATACAAAGATTCTAAGAAAATGTTACAATATGACAACAAATTGGATAATCTGAATGAAATGGAAAAAAACCCTAGCAACATATCATCTTTCAAAATGGAATCAAGGAGAATAAGAAAATCTGAATAGACCAATTACAACTAATAAAATTGAAGTAGTGCCCTGGCAGGTGCAGCTTGGTTGGAGCAATGTCCTGTTACCAAAAGGCTGCAGGTTTGATTCCCAGTCAGGGCACATACCTAGGTTGAGGGTTCAACTCCTGGCCTGGGCACGGGTGCGTACAACCTGCGATCTGGATGCTTAGGATCCCCAGGCCGGAAGCATGTGATCCCCAGTCCCGGCATCGACCTTTGGTCCAGGCCAGGCATATGTGGGAGGACATCAATTGATGCTTCTCTCTTGCATTGATGTTTCTCTCTTCCTCTGGCTCTAAAGAAAGAAAGAAAAAAAAAAAAGTAATGAAAACAAATGCCCTTGGGTGAGGATTTAAAAAAAATAGAAATTGAAGTAGCAATCACAAAACATCCAGTAGCCTTGGCTGGTGTGGCTCAGAGCATTGAGCACTGACGTGCGAACCAAAGGGTCATCAGTTTGATTCCTAGTCAGAGCACATGCCTGGGTTGTGGGCCAGGTCCCTAGTTGGGGGCACATGAGAGGCAACCACACATTGATGTCTCTCTCTCTCTTCCCCTCTCCCTTTCCCCCTCTCTAAAAATAAATAAAATAATTTTTTAAAAATCCAGCAAATAAAACTCCTGGGCTGGATGGCTTCACAGGTGAATTTTACCAAACACCAAAAGAACTAACACCTATCTTTATAAAAACTACTCCATCACTGTGATGATGGAAAACAAACAAACAACCAAAAATCTACTCCAAAGAATTCAAGAAAAAGGAAGATTAACGAGTTCATTTTAGGAAGCTAACATAATCCTAATTCCAAAAACAGATAAAGTGAATGCTCCCTCTCAGGAAGCCCCTTTTCTTTCCCATCTGCTTCCTCCCTTACAGGTTACCTTGGCCTTTCCCTCTTAAACTCCATGGGCCCTTCTTCTACCTTTGTAACTTTCTTCTGAGCCTACACAGCCCAGCTGACTCACTTGTACTAACTCTGTAACTTTCCTTTTTATATATATTTAAAAAAGATTTAATTATTTTTTCCTTTTAAAAAAAATTTTTATTGTTGTTGTATTACATCCATCCCCTTTTTGCTCCCCTCTGTCCCCCTCCCCACCCACCCATTCCCCCCAAAGTCAATCCCTCCTGTTGTCCATGTCCATGGTTCCTTTATACTAGGTTCTTGTCTAAACTGCTCCCCTTCCTTGCCTCTGCCTCCCCACTACCCCCAACCCCTTTCCCCCTGACCACTGCAGGCCTATTCCTTGTATTCATATATTTGGTTCTGTTTTGCTTGTTGTTAGTTTTGTTCATTATTGTCCTGTAATGGGTGAGGTCATATGCTATTTGTCCTTCACTGACTGGATTATTTCACTAAGCATAATACTCTCCAGTTCCATCCATGTTGTTGCAAAGGGTACAAGTTCCTTCTTTCTTTCTGCTATATAGAATTCCATTGTGTAAATGTACCAAAGTTTTTGGATCCAATCATCCACTGATGGGCACTTAGGCTGTTTCCAGCACTTGGCTATTGCTATGAACATAGGTATACATAGGTTCTTATGAATTAGTGTTTCAGGATTCTTCGGGTATAGTCCAGGTAGTGGAATTGCTGGATCAAAAGGCAGTTCAATTTTTAGTTTTTTAGGGAAACCCCATACTGTTTTCCAGATTTAATTTATTTTTAGAGATAGGGTAAGGCAGGGAGAAAAAGAGGGAAACATTAGTATGTGAAAGACACAGGGATTGGTTGCCTCTTACATGTTCCCAACTGGGGATCTGCCTTGCAACCCAGGTATGTGTGTGCCCTGACTAGAAATATGTATTTTTTTTATTTCTTTTTTAACTTGATTTATTTTTAAGATTTTATTTATTATTTTTAGGGAGAGAGGAAGGGAGAGAGGCAGAGAGGGAGAGAGACATCGATGTATGGTTGCCCTTCACCTGTCTCCAGCTACAGACCTGGCTGGAGACCTAGCTTGCAACCTGGTTATGTGCCCTGGCTGGGGAATTGAACCTGTGACCTTTGGGTTCGCAGGCTGGCACCTTATCCACTGTACCACCAGTCAGGACTGACTAGAAATCTAACCAGCAACCTTTTGGTTCTCAGGCTGGCACTCAGTCCACTGAGCCACACCACCTAGGGTGTATTTTACTTATAGAATGTTAAATCCTTACAATTTAGGTTTTCTCCAGAATATGATTAATGGAAACATCAATTGCTTTTCAGATTTGATAGTTGCTGCTTCAAAAGTTGATTTTACACAAACACTAAATTACACCCCTCACACACAAAACCCTTTAGAACACAATGAATTGCTTTTATTTCAGTTTGCATCCACATTTCAGCATTTGGTAGTCCTGAACAAAAAAGTGGAAAAATGCAGCATTTACCCAGTAATTCAAGCCCACCAGTTATGAGGATCAGCTGCACCACCAAGCTTTTTTCATTCCTCTTGTTTTGTTTTGATTTTTTCTAGAGGTTAATTTTATCATGGCCCTCAGACTCTGCACTTTATTGTACTTTTTAAAAAAGATTTTATCTTTTTATTATTATTATTTTTCTTTTTTTAAAAAAGATTTTAAATAATTATTTTTAGAAAGAGGGGAACGAAGAGAGGCAGAGAGGGAGAGAGACATCAATGTATGGTTGCCTTTCACCTGCCTCCAGCCACAGACCTGACTGGAGACCTGGCTTGCAACCTGGTTATGTGCCCTGACTGGGGAATTGAACCTGTGACCTTTGGGTTCGCAGGCCGGCGCCTTATCCACTGTGCTACCAGCCAGGGCCTATCTTTTTATTTTTAGAGACAGGGGAAAGGAAGGGAAAAAGAGATGGAGAGAAATATGGATGTACGAGAGAAACATCCATCGTTGCCTCTCGTACACCCCCAACTGGGGACCTGGCTGGATACACACACATGTTCCCTGATAGGGAATAGAGCTGGGAGTTGAACTGGCAGTCTTCCAGTTTTCAGGTCACTGAACCACACCAGTCAGGGTCAAGTTCTTCCTTCCTCCCTCCCTCCTTTCTTCCTCCCTTCCTTCCTCTCTCCCTCCTTCCCTTCTTCCCTCCCTTCCTCCTTCCTTTTGTTTGTAAATATTTATTTATTTATTTTTAGAGAGAGGAGAAGGGAGGGAGAAGCAGAGAAAGAGTATGGAGTTTTCTCAAAATAATTAAAAATGAAACTGCCTCTTGACCCAGAGGTTCTACTGCTGGGAATATACCCTAAGAATCCTGACATGCCAATTCAAAAGAATTTATGCACTCCTTTGTTCATAGTAGCATATTTTACAATACCCAAGATTTGGAAACAACTTAAGTGCCCATCAGTAGATAAGTGGATAAAAAAAGAAAAAGAAAAAAACCATGGTGAATTTACACAATAAAATACTATGCATCAGTAAAAAAAAAAAAAAAGAAGAAGAAGGAATTCCTACCTTTTTGACAATATGGATAAAAATGGTGGCTATTATGTTAAGTGAAATAAGCCAGTTGGTGAAAGACAAATACCATATGATTTCACTTATAAGAGGAATTTAATGAAAAAACACACACAAAAAAAACCAATGAGCAAAATAGAACCAGAGGTATAGAATCATGGAACACACAGCTGTAAGAGGGGAGGGTGGAGGAGGGGACTGGATGAAACATGGTGAAGGATCTAGACAAAGAATATGTAATTGTCGATTCCCAGCCAGGGCACATAATCAGGTTGCAAGCCAGGTCTCCAGCCAGCTTAGCTGGAGGCAGGTGAAAGGCAACCATACATTGATGTTTCTCTCCCTCTCTGCCTCTCTTCCTTCCCCTCTCTCTAAAAATAATAAATAAAATCTTAAAAAAATATATGTAATTGTGACCCATGGACATGGACAACGGTGTGAAAATTGACTGTGGGAATGGGGGGTGGTCTCAGTGGAAAGGGCAAAGGGGAAAAATTGGGACAACTGTAATAGCATAAACAATAAAATATTTAACAAAAAGAAAAAAGAAGGAGAAAATTAATGCATCAGCAGATGATGACAGCAGAGGATGGCAGGGTTGGAGGACAGTAAATGAATATGGTTCCAAAAGTAAATGAGGGAGGTCAGAAACTTTCCAAACTAGTCTGATGACTTCTGGCAAAAGCAAGAGAGTGTGTCATGGAAAGTGTTGGGTGGTGATAGTGCAAAAAGGGACTTGAGGAAGGAAGGAAGAGAAAGTAGCACCACTCGATATAAAGGTGGGGGCAGAAGGTATGGGAAAAGCTCTGAATTCCTCATCAAAGGCCAGAGGGTGTTACAATCTATGCTTCTGCAAGGGATGGTAGTAGAGAATGCAGAAAGGATGATGGCTTGGAAGTGGGGGGAGGTCACCATTTAAGACTTAGAAAAAGGAAATCAGGACCTGGCTGCTGGCACAGTGGATAAAGCACCAGCCTTCGAACCCAAAGGTCACCGGTTCTATTCCCAGCCAGGGCACAGAACCAGGTTGCATGCCAGGTCTCCAGCCAGGTCCGTAGCTGGAGGCAGGTGAAAGGCAATCATACATTGATGTCTCTCTCTCCCTCTCTTCCTCTTTCCCTTCCCCTGTCTCTAAAAATAATAAATAATATCTTTTTTAAAAAAAGGAAACCAGGGGTGCAGACAAACACCCACACACAACCAACAGTAGTCCCACAGGTTGTGACCTGAAGCCTTCACTTCTACTCTAACAAGCCACCTCAAGCTGGAGGGTTGTTTCAGGGAGGGAGGTGGCAGTGGGAGGAAAAGGTTGAGAAGCCAGAGACCCCAGGCCATATAATCAGCAGCAAGGTTGATTGTGTGATGTGTCTCTTCACAGTTGAATTAGATGTGCCCCACCGGCTTTGATGGGAATCAATTTAAATTTACAATACTTTCTTGCCCTGGCTGACATGGCTCAGTGGATTGAGTGCTGGCCTGTAAACCAAGGGGTTGCTAGTTTGATACCTGGTCAGGGCACATGCCTGGGATGCAGGCCAGATCCTCAGTTGGGTGTATGTAAGAGACAACCACACATTGATGTTTCTCTCCCTCTCTTTCTCCCTCTCTTCCTCTCTGTCTGTAAAAATAAATTAATACAATCTTAAAAATAAAATAAAATAAATATGCTTTCTTGATCCCAGAAATTTAACTATGTGAACAGCGGTTATCCTTGACAATATGATTTGTTGTAGGACAACTTATGCATTTCAAATGGACAAGAAAATATTATCATTTACAGTATCTTAATATAAATCACTTTTGTTTTTAAAATGTTATTGATTATGCTATTTCTTCCTTAAAATCTTGGTTGTCAGACTTCCATACAGTTCAATTTCCTGGCAGTTCTGTTTTTTGTTTCTTTTTTTAAGACTTTATTTATTATTTTTAAAGGGAGGGGTAGGGAGAGAGGCAGAGAGGGAGAGAGACATCAATGTATGGTTCCCTTTCACCTGCTTCCAGCCACGGATCTGCCTGGAGACCTGGCTTGCAACCTGGTTATGTGCCCTGGCTGGGAACTGAACCAGTGACCTTTGGATTCGCAGATGGCACCAATCCACTGAGCCACCAGCCAGAGCTTGCTTTTTTGTTTTGAGATTAGTTGTGGCCCTTCTTATGGTTGTGCGAGGAGGTTAAGCGTGTCTACCTATGCCTCCCTCTTGGCCAGCTGCAGAGCTTTTTGAAACTACTCATTCTTGGATACTCTTTTTCACACTGATTGAGTGAGTAAATCTGGGCTATGTTTTGAGAAAATGTGAAGCTCCCCCATACCCCCCAGCTGATTCTGGTGCAGTCAGATTTGAAAACCACTTCGAAGGCGAAATGACCATCAAAAGACTTTTAAGTAGGGTAGTGAAATGAAATGATCAAAGTTGGATTTTAGAAAAATCACCCTGGTATAGTAATGTCAAGAATAGGGTGGGTGGGGGAGATGGTGAGATGGCTTGCAGGAAAAGAGGAAGTTCCCAGCAGGACCAGTGGCCCTGTGAATGCCTTTACAAGGCAGGATGTGAAGAACTGTGAAGAGAGGATATTTGTGAGTGAAAGAAGGAGGAAACTGGGGATGAGTGATGGATTCCTATGGAAGACAAGCCCATTTAGAAACTCTTTCCAGAAGCCTTATCAAATTTGTTTTCACACCTTATTGTCTACTTCTAGCTGCAAAGGGGGAGTGGAAAGTGTATTCTTTTTTTTTGGAAAGTGTATTCTTTTATCTGGACACATTACCATCCAGAACAAATCAGGGTTTTGTTCTGTAAGAAAGGAAAGGAGGATGGATTTTGGGTAGACAACTAACTGTCTTTGCCACCACAATATTCATGGATTAGAAAACTCAGTGTTATTAAGATGTTTTCCCCAAATGAATCTCAGTATAAATCCTGTGCAATACTAATAGAAATTGCAACAGAGGTTTTTAATGGAATTTGACAAATGAATTCTAAAATTCCTATGGAAGAACAAACAGGCAAGAATAGTAAAGACAATTTTGAGGAAGAGGAACAATATGTGCAGACTTGTCCTTATAGATATCAAGATGTATTATAAAGGCTATAGTGATTTAGGCAATGTGATGTGGTCCACACATAGGCAAAGAGGTCAATGAAACAGAAAGTAATGACTGAAATAGACACACATGTTTTCATATGGAAAATTGATATATTTACAAATTACATTACAAATTAGTGTGGAAAGAATGAGTGAGCCAGTCAAGAAATGCTGCTGTGTCTATCTGGACTATGCCTGAAGGGTAGATATATTTCTCTAGTTGATAACCCTTAAAAATCAATATCCAGGTTGATTAGATCTATAAATGTAAAAAGCAAAACTTAATTTTTTAAAAATATTTTATTTTTTATTATTCTTAGAGGGGAAGGGAGAAAGGCAGAGAGGGAGAGAGACATCAGTGTATGGTTGCCTTTCACCTGCCTCCAGCTACGGACCTGGCTGGCGACCTGGCTTGCAACCTCATTATGTGCCCTGGCTGGGGAATCGAACCAGTGACCTTTGGATTCACAAGCCGGCACCTTATCCATTGTGCCACCAGCCAGGGCCTCAAAACTTAATTTTTAAAAGAAAATATAGTAGAGTATAATTTCATTATAGAGTATGAAAAAATTTCATACTTTTTGTTCTCGTATTCTTAAAATATTTTTGAAAAATTATAAATCCCCTTTTACATGTTTAATGTGACATAATAATGTCTCCATTATAAGTTAAAATAATTAGAAAGGGCCCTGGCTGGTGGCTCAGTGGATAGGCGCCAGCCTGCGAACCCGAATGTTGCAGGTTCGATTCCCAGCCAGGGAACCCACATAACCAGGTTGCAGGCCAGGTCTCCAGCCAGGTCTGTAGCTGGAGGCAGGTAAAAGGCAACATACACTGATGTTTCTTTCCCTCTCTACCTTTCTCCCTTCCCCTCTCTCTGAAAATAATTAATAAAATATTTTTAAAAATTAGAAAGGAGGTAATTTTCAATCTACTCTAAATGTTGGCATAAAACTCAAACTCATGTTTTTAATTGTTATCTCCCATAATTATTTTAAATGAAATATAAGTACATAGTAATTTGATACCCAATGGCCATTTAAAAACTAAAGGAATAAGCTATTTTTAACAGCTAGAAAATGCGTATATATATATATATATATATATATATGCCTTTAATTTACTTTTTTCCATTTCACTTCCCCATGAAATTGTGTCTTAATGTGGTGTAATTTTATGCTTAAAAGTATTTTATTGATCACCTTGTAAACATGTTTATAGCTATTAACTTTTTCTCTGGATCGAGTTATTGTAATCATTATTCTTGGTATAAAATTCCTCAAAATGGCTCTGGCTGGTGTGGCTCAGTGAATTAAGCCCCAGCCTGGGAACCAAAGGGTTGCCAGTTCAATTCCCAGTCAGGACACATGCCTGGATTGCTGGCCAGGTCCCTGGTTGGGGGCATATGAGAAGCAACCAATCACTGTTTCCTTCTCTTTAAAAAAAATAAAATAAAAAATAAAATCTTAAGTTCAAGAAAGTAGTATAAATGACCCATGAACATGGACAACAGGGTGAAAATGACTGTAGAGAGGGGCAGGGGTGGTCGGGGCAGAGGAAAACAATGGGGAAAATGGGACAACTGTAATAGAACAACAATCAAAAATAAATTAAAAAAATAAAATTATAAAATAAAATAAATAAAACCTCTTAAATAAATAAATAATAAATGTTTTTATAAACTCTCTGGCTGGTGTGGCTCAATAGACTGAATGCTGGCCTACAAAACCAAAGGTCACTGGGTTGTTTGATTCCCAGTCAGGGCACATGCCTGGGCTGTGGGCCAGGTCCCCAGTTGGGGGCATGCAGGAGGCAACTGATGGAAGTATCTCTTGCACATTGATGTTTCTCTCCCTCTCTTTTTCCCTACCTTCTCTTCCCTCTAAATAGTAAAATAAATAAAATCTTTTAAAAACTGCTCAAAACACAAGTATTATATATATATATATATGATATGTATATATATATAATGTTTAAATTTAATTTTATTGTTGTTGTATTACATTCATGCTCTTTTTACTCCCCTCTATCCCCTTCCCCATCCACACACTTCCCCCCAAAGTCAGTCCCACTTGTTGTCCATGTTTATGGTTCTTCAGTATCTTATATATTTTGATAAATGAATAGAAAACAGAAAAAGTCAAATTTTATTAGAAATGCAACCTTAAGTGAGTTGGATTGTTTTTCCCTCCCATGTATGTATGGCTGGATACTACTTGTGGCTAGAATAAGAGTTCAATATTAATTTTATTAAAAATTTTAAAAATTATTATTTTTTTTAAGAGAGAGGGGAAGGGAGGGAGAAAGAGAGGGCGAGAAACATCAATACGTGGCTGCCTCTGGCCTGAAACCCAGGCATGTGCCCCAACCGGGAATTGAACCATGACCCCTTGGTTTGCAAGCCAGCGCTCAATCCACTGAGCCACACTGGCCAGGGCTATTTTTGATTTTATTTTTCTAGATCTACACACTGAGAAACTTGTTCTAACATATATGAATATGAGAATATGCTCTGGCTGGTGTGGCTCAGTTGGTTGGAGCATTGTCCCTTATACCAAAAGGTTGGGGTTTTGATACCTTACCAGGGAACATGCCTAGGTTGCAGTTTTTATTCCTGGCCAGGGTGCATGTAAGTAAAAGGCCACCTTTCACATTGATGTTTCTCTATCTTCATTCTTCTCTCTCTCAAATCAATAAACATAGTTGAAAAAAATTTTTAAATAATGAGAATATAAATAGCATTCTAATAGAATGTGATTCAATTATTTGAACTCTGAGTTGTTTGAATCACATAGTGATCTATCAGAAATGTCTTTTTACAATCTATTGTCAGACTATCTGATTAGATTTTCTTTCAAGTTTGTTGACAGCAAAAATCAGAAACTACCTGACTTGCAAAAGGATCGGTTACTTATCACTAGAGTCATTAACTTTCTATTTCTAGGAACTATACCAAAAAGCCTATTTAGATAACTAGCGACTATTCCTTTTTATTTTTTCACTGAGGGGTAACTTATTTAACCTGACATACTCAGAAAGGGTTGGAAAAATAAAAATACTGTTAATTTGAATGAATTTTGGCCAATATAATAAGTATTTTAAATCAAACACTTCTATTTTTACCTTGTGTTCTAAATATACTTTCATCAAAACTTTTTGGAGCTGCAGACTTAAGTTTGTTCAGGTTATGAAAAATGCCCACCATATAATCTAATTGGCAGAGTTAATCCTACTCTGTTTTAAAAAGTCTGACTTTGGGCCCTGGCTGGTGGCACAGTGGTTAAGGTGCAGGGCTGTGAACCCAAAGGTTGCTGGTTCGATTCCCCAGCCAGAGCACATAATTAGGTTGCAAACCAGGTCTCCAGCCATGTGCATAGCTGGAGGCAGGTGAAAGGCAACCATACATTGAAAAAAAAAAAAAAAAAAAGTCTGACTTTGTTTTTTTTTAAACTTTTTAAGAAAAGATTTTATTATTTTTCAGAGAGAGGGGAAGGGAGAGAGGAAGAGAGGGAGAGAAACATTAGTGTATGGTTGCCTTTCCCCTGCCTCCAGCCACAGACCTGGCTGGAGACCTGGCTTGCAACCTGGTTATTTGCCCTGGCTGGGAATGGAACCAGCAACCTTTGGGTTAGCAGGCTTGCACCTTATCCACTGTGTCACCAGCCAGGGCTGACTTCATTTTTTGATTTAAATAAAATGTGTTAATGCATTCCTTGTAATGACTACCTCAATCTGAATTCTAATTCTAAGATAGGTGAGTCAGAGACTTGCCATGAATTTATTGCCTTGATGAAATCAGGTACTGCTCTTTTAGTATTTCTGACCAAAGCTCTCATTGCTCTATTCTCATGGATCCACCTCTCAGGAGCAGAGAAAGAGACAAGAGTTTGACTAGTAGAGACTTTCTCAACATCAGTAGTTTTTGTCTCCCTCCTCAACATGTTATTTGAAAAAAATTAAGTAAGTGGAGAAGTTAAAAGAACTGTACACAAATGTCCATATTCTTGGCATCTAGATTCTGCTGTTAACATTTTGCTATGTAAGCTTACTTCATTACCTATTTTTCCATCTATCCATTTCCCTATCCACCCATTAACCCATTTTATATTTTTATGCATTTCAAAGGAAGTTTCAGGCACTTTACTCCTAACTACTTGAACATGCATATTATTTGGTCTTATTTTCCTGATGTAGTCAATCTTCATTTCCACCCCAGAAGTAACCACTGTTCTCATTTTTTACTGTTAATTCAGATCTCTGTTCTGTCATTTCATAGAGATATAGTATGTACAGTTTTAACACTAATATTTTGATTTGCCTCTTTGTTTTGGTCACCAGAGTTTTTGTACGTGGGGTAAAATAAAAAAAAAACCTATCAAACCAATACTAAGATTCAGGTTAGGGCAAAGGCATATAGGCACTTGTGAAAGGAAAGGTAGAAAAAGAGACCCAGAATGAGGCCACTACACATGTGTTCTGAAATATTTCAGTTTCAGGGAAGAATAGATATGAAATTGAGGATCTAGAAATCAATTCTTTCAAAGATATCCATAGTCTTAAACACCTTCAATAGTCTTCATATACCCTTAGGGAATGTGTGTGTGTGTGCGCTCTAGACTGAGGATCACTGTCCAAGAGAAAAGGTGTAAAGTACAAACCATCAAGGAAAAATCAGTAAATTTGACTATATTAAATTTCAAACTTCTGAGTAAGTATAGATACCATAAATAAGATATTTACAACATGTAAGAGATACATGAGGGGGACAGAGGGGAGCAAAAAGGGGATGGATGTAATACAACAACAATAAAATTAAAAAAAAAAAAAAGAGAGATACATGATTAGCATCTGAATAGAGCTTCTTCAAAACAGGACTAAATACAAATGACTCACCAGAAAATGAACAAAAGACACAAGTAGACAATATATAAAATGAAATGTGGTTAATATGAAAACATGTTCAATTTCACTAGTAATCAGAAACACGCAGATTAAAACGATAAAAACCCAAGAGAGATAAAAGCTTATGTTCACAAAAAGGCTTGATAAGGCTATTCATGGTGTTACAAAACCAGCCAATGGTGTTTTGGAACAGCCATGGGATTTGATTGCTTGCTGCCAAGAAGCATGATTCCCAAGTCAAGAGTTTGGTGGAAAAGAAAAGAGGTTGTTTATTTAAATGTCATACGGATTTAGAAAAATGGCAGATTTTTGCTATTAAGTCCTGCTGCCTTTAAAAACATCCCCCCACCCGCAAAAAAAAAAAAAAAAAAACCAAAAAACAAAAACCAAATAGCCCTGCCTCCATCTGCCTTGCCAGACAAGTTTCAGAATATGCCACTCAAAAGCACCAGCTTTCAGAAAAGCTCAGCATTCCTGGTCACAACTCAGATCAGGGCATCTCTCACATGTCTTTGTGTGCTTGGTCAGGCAGGTCCCCGTGGCACTGCCAGCTCTGCTGCCTTCTTGTGCAGGCAAACTTTCAGGCAGGCCCTAGTTACTCGCTTACCCTAATTTGAAATGTTCAGCTCAGAATTCCTGCACGACCTAACATCTGGCTTTTCCTATGGTTCCTTAGTGTTCACCATTTTTGTCAGCTTTCCAGTGCCTGTGACCCTCTTTTGGCTGCCATCTTTAGCCAGGGCAAGAGTTCCCAGTCATGCACAGGCACCCAGGGTGGGCATCCGCCCACAAAGCTCTTTCAGGCACTGCCTGAGCTTCCCTTCAGCTCCATCATGAGTCATTCTGCTGAGTCACCCTGCCAGTGCCTGTTCTAGCAGACATGTAAGTTGCAGTTTCTGTAAATCTTCCCTTCAGGAAAGGATGAGCTATTAATCTGCTTTTGTTATGCAACGTGCCACAAACGCTACACATCCCTCTGTTCCCTGTCCCTTACTGCCTGAAGGCAAGATTGTGGGGGTGTTCCCCAGTTGCAGGGACCCATGCTCTGTACACCATTACAGTGGTAGTCTTATTTGAAACAGCCTCTGGAAAGAGGCCAAATATCCATCACCAGAAAAATGGATAAACAAAATTTTAAAATATTTTTATAGTAAAGGTCTACTCAGCAATAAAAAAAGAAACAGACTAGCAATAAATGCAACAACCTGGATGGATCTTAAAACATTATGCTTATTGAAAGAAATTTTCCACAAAAGAGTACATATTATATCTAGAACAGACAAAACTAATCTATCATGGAAAAACAAATACAAAATAGTGGTTACCTGGTGGGAGTGGGACAAGGGATTGACTTGAAGGGGAATTAGGAAACTGTCTATTGGTGATGGAAATGTTCTATATTTTTACTGAAGTTTGGGTTACACAGGTATGCAAGATTTGTCTGGAAAAAGTTCAGCCATAGTTAATATAATGAGAATGGTTTTCGAGGCATTGATGTAACCTGGCAGCTGAGAAGACTGGACTGGAATGCACGTGTGTGAACAATAACAACTTCACTGTACTAGTCAGTGGGGGTGGTAGACGCCATTTAGTTAGCATGTGTACTTTGTGGCCATTGCATTGAAAATGACTGAGCAGTGGAGCAGTGAGTCTGCATCCAATTTTGGTTAAGCTTGAGCATTCCTCTGTGGAAACTATTCAGATGATTCAGAAGACCGCAGCTATGAGCAACTGGTGATTGGCAGCTTCATCATGACAATGCACCCATTCATGCATCATGTATCATGCAGAGTTTTTTTTGCAAAACATCAGATCACCCAGGTGACTCAGCCCCTCTACAGCCCAGGTTCTGGCTGTTCCCCAAACTTAAATCACCTTTGAAAGGATAGAGATTTCAGACCACTGGTGAAATTCAGGAAAATATGATGGGGCAGCTGATGGTGACTGGGAGAACTCTGTGAGGTCCCAAAGTGCTTACATTGAAGGGGACTGAGGTGTCATTATCCTATGTACAATGTTTCTTGTATCTTGTATCTTCTTCAATAAATGTCTCTATTTTTCATATTACATGGATGGATGCTTTCTGGACAGACCTTGTATATGTTTCTCAGAACTCAGTGAATATACACGTATGGCTTGGGCATCCCACAATGTATAAATTTTACCTTAAAAGTCTGTGAGCAAAAGTTGAATTCTAGTTAGTGATATACATACTGAAGTGTTTAGGGGTGAAGTATACCGTAATGATGTTTTCAACTTACTTTGTAATATATTACAAAATATGATTGCTTTTGAGTTATGGGTAGAGGGATAGATAGATATGTGATAAAGCAGATAGGACAAAATGTTCATGTAACTACCACCTGAATTCACTGCATGAATTTAAAATTTTTACTATATGTTTAACTTTTCATAATAATATAAAAAAACAATAATGAGATACTATCCTACATCCATCAGATTGGTATAAATGAGAACTGAGTGTTGTGTGAAGATGTGGTGAAATGTAGTGGGAGTACAAGCTGGTACAACCACTGTGGAAAGTAATTTAGCAGTATCTAGTAAAGCTGGAGACACTCATATTTTATGACTCAGAAATTCTTTTTCTATATATATAACCTAGAATGTCATGTGCCCAAAAAGATACATGCAAGAATGTTCTTCGCAACATGGTTCTCCCCAGTAATCTTATACATTGAAACGCTTAACATATTAAGTTGCAAAAATAATACAACGAATGGTCTCATAACCTTTATCTATTTGTAAATATACATATTTTTTTTCTGAATCACTTGAGAGTAAATTGCACTTAATCCCTAAATACTTCAACAAAGACATTCTTCTGTATAACCACAATACAATAATAATCCTTAAGACATTTTAACATTTATTATGTTATTATCTAATTTACAATTCATATTCAAATTTCTCAAATTGTAGTAATGTCCTTTAGAGGTGTTTTAAACTCCATCTAGAATGTATGTGTATTAGTTGTAAATATGCACATATTAATAAATATTTCTATATGTAACCATTAGTATCTACATTAAGCTGAGTTCATAGTGATGTCTTCAACTCTAATCTATCATCATGTATATCATTCTAGACTCTTCTTTTTACTTGTCTGTAACCTCTTAGTCTAACCATGAGAAACATGTCTTTTTTCATCCACTACCCATTTATTTATTGTTCAATCCCAGTATACATGTTCATCAGTTTCCCCACTGGAAACAACTTTGTCAACGAGTTCAGTGTTTATGTATAGATTATCTTGCCTTTAGTTTTATAGACTTCACTAATTTTCAAAGGTACCTAGATAAGCACCCCTACCCCCTACCTCCTTTAGTGAGATTGTGGTATACATTTGTAATGCAACTAGATTCTTTCGTCACAGTCTTTATTCCATCCCCGGGTTCTCCTAATATCCTAACTGATTTTTCCCTAATTTGCATACATTAAGGTTTGCTCTTTGTGCTATAAGAGTCTATGAGTTTTGAGAAATGATAGCCAAAAACTAGAAACAGTCAACATATCCTTTGATATATGAATGGATAAACAAGCTGTGTGGTACATCCCTATAATAGAATATTTTTTTTTAAAAAGATTTTATTCATTATTTTCAGAGAGAAGGGCAGGGAGGGAGGGAAAAAGGGAGAGAAACATCAGAGTATGACTGCCTTTCCCCTGCCTCCATCCATGGACCTGACTGGAGACCTGGCCTGCAACCTGGTTATGTGCTCTGGCTGGGAATTGAACTAGCAACCTTTGGGTTCACAGGCTGGTACCTATCCACTGAGCTACCAGCTAGGGCTAGATGAATCTTAAACACGCATAGTTCAGCAAAAGAAGCCAATCTGAAAAGGTAACATACTGAATGTTTCCAACTGTATGACATTCTGGAAAATGTGAAAACTGTGGAGACAAAAAGGTCAGGGGTTGCCAGGGCTTGGAGGGGAGAGAGGGTTAATTAGGCAAATGTTGGTTCACAAACTGGCCCCTGTACAGGAAGGGAAAAGAGAGACCAAAGAAAAAGGCAAACCACTCCAGATTGGTAGGTGACTGGTTTAATAAGCAGAGGAACCTAATGAGGCTAGTCTATGGTGGCTTCAAGACGAGTAGATCTTTGCATCCACCTGCCAGAATCTTAAAAGTTTATACAGGGGGGTTAACTGGGTTCAGTGAGGTATAGTGTTAGGATGGTTTCGACAACACATTGCTCTCTGGCAAGGCTGTGTCCTTGAAAACAGCTCTCACTGTGGGAATGGTGGGCAGGATATGCATTCCAAGGATGAGGGAGGGGGTAAAGAGCCTTTGTTTGCCCAGGTCCAGTTCTCAGGTTAACTGACAGTCATGTCTTTTGATGGTCTCTTACAACAGCAGAAGGATTTTTAGAGCTGCAAAACTAGTTTCTATACTTTAATGGTAGATGGCTGTCATTAAACATTTGTCCAAACCTATAGAATGCATGACACCAAGAGTGAACTGGCTAACATAAACCATGGACTTTGGATGATAATAATGTGTCAGTGCAGGTTCATTAATTATAACAAATGGACCACTCTGGTGGAGGATGTTAATAATGTGGGAAGCTGTGCATCAGCGGAGGGCAAGGAAGCATATGGAAACTCTGTAGTTTCTCCCCAATTTTACTGTGAACCTAAAACTGCTCTAAAAAATAAAGTTTATCTTAGGGGAAAAAATGAATGGGGAATTACACAGGTATTCTTTCTTTGTTTCTTTTTTTTTTTTTTTAAGATTTTATTTCATCATTTTTAGGAAGAGGGGAAGGGAGAGAGGCAGAGAGGAAGAGAGGCATCAATGTATGGTTGCTTTTCACCTGCCTCCAGCCACAGATCTGACTGAAGACCTGGCTTGCAACCTGGTTATGTGCCCTGGCTGGGGAATCTAACCTGCGACCTTTGGGTTCACAGGCCGGCACCTTACCCACTGTGCTACCAGCCAGGGTAGGTATTCTTTTATTTTTTATTTTTTAAATTTTATTGTTGTTGTATTACATCCATCTCCTTTTTGCTCCCCTCTGTTCCCCTCCCCACCCACCCATTCCCCCGGTATTCTTTTTATTATTCTCTATACTTGTTTGTATGTTTGTAATATTTGATAATAAAAAGAAAACAAATGCCTGCAAACAGGCATTTCTTTGGGATTCAAAACAATGTTGACCTGCAGGTAGCCAAGCATCATAGCAGTTTTAATAATAGCACAAAATTGTAAACAACTGTTCACCATCAGGTAAATTGGTAAATAAACTGTGGTACCTCAACCCAATGGAATACTACTCAGTAATAAAAAAAAGAATAAATCCCTGATATATTCAACAACCTGCAAGAATCTCAGAAACATACAGTTGAGCAAAAAGAGCTATACACAATAATTCATACATTATGATTCCATTTATGTGAAGTATTTATAAATGAAAGTCAGTACAGTAGTTGCTCTTGGGGGAGAGTGGCAGTCTTTAACTGGAAAGGGGGAACATTTTTTCCATTTGAGAAATAGTTGTCATGTAATATTGTGTGAGTTTAAGATGTACTATGTGTTGATTTGATACATTTATATATTGCAACATGATAACCAGTGTAGCATCAGCTAACACCTCTATTATATCATGTAATTATCTTTTTTAAAAAAAATTTATTGTTGTTGTATTACATCCATCCCCTTTTTGCTCCCCTCTGTCCCCCTCCCCACCCACCCATTCCCCACAAAGTCAATCCCACCTGTTGTCCATGTCCATGGTTCCTTTATACTAGGTTCTTGTCTAAGCTGTTCCCCTTCTTTGCCTCTACCTCCCCCTACCCCCTACCCTTTTCCCCCTGACCACTGAAGGCCTTATTCCTTGTATTCATATACTTGGTTCTGTTTTGCTTGTTGTTAGTTTTGCTCATTATTGTCCTGTAATGGGTGAGATCATATGATATTTGTCCTTCACGGACTGGCTTATGTAATTATCTTTTTTGTTGTAAGAGCAATTAAGACCTAGTTTCATAGCAACTTTAAGGTTATAATACAATATTATTGATTATAATCACTAAGCTGTGGATTAGACTTTCCGGACTTATTTATCTACTAGTTGCAAGTTTAAGTAGGAACTTTCTTCTTCTTTTTTTAAATCCTCACTTGAGGATGTTTTTCCATCACTTTTAGAGAGAGAGGAAGGGAGAGAAACATAGATAAGAAAGAGAGACATTGACTGGCTACCTCCATACTCATCTGGATTGGGGTTCGAATCCACAACCCAGGCACATACTGTGATCTGGAGTCGAACCTGCAAACTTCTGGCTATGGGAACATGCTCCAAACAACTGAGCCACCCTGGCCAGGGCTTAAGTGGGAAATTTTTGAAGTGATCAAAATTTTCTATATCTACATGTGGGTAGTATTTATGTGACTATATATATTTGTTGAAAGCTCTTCAAGTAGTATAATTAAAAGCTACATGTAGCCTTGGCTGGTGTGGCTCAGTGGATTGGCACTGGCCTGTGAACCCAAAGGTTGCTGGTTTGATTCCCCAGTCAGGGCACATAACCAGGTTGCAACCAGGTCTCCAGCCAGGTCCCCAGCTGGAGGCAGGTGAAAGGCAGCCATACATTGATGTTTCTCTTCCTCCCTCCCTGCCCTTCTCTCTGAAAATAATGAACAACATCTTTAAAAAATAGCTACATGTAATTTTATGTAAATTATATCTCAATTGAAAAATTGAAAAAAAATCCCTGAATATGTTATTGTGTCTCAGAGGCAACCTTGGCTGAGGGAACAAATTAGTTTCTGGGCCTCTTGCTGTTACAGACAGCAACAGCCTTCAGTGGGTGGGAGGACTCAGACCTTGTCAATGGCATGAGCTGTAGCCTCAGCCCAACATGCTTGGCATGAAATCACAGCTTGGTTGTGTGGAACGCCTCAAGGCTTGTCAAGCTCATGAGGCACCCAAGAGACAAAGCAATTCCAAAGTCTAGGCCTGACTGATTGGGCCAGAAAGATACAGTGAGTCACTTCCAGATTTAGACATTTTATTACTTAAGTAGACAACAAAAAGCAGAATAAGTCTAAAGTGCTAGCTCCCTGTGACCCCTGTCTCACACAGTAAAAAGGACAACACAGAAACAATAGTGTTTCAATTTTGCTGAGGAACCCATTTCTAGGCTGCCACTGCAGTGTTTTATGTTCTGTAGCTCTATTCTGAAGGAATAGAACAGAAAGCTCAATACCTTATCGGAACTTGGGGAGGTGATGAGAAGCTGTCATGAGATGTAGGGGGGCAAGTGGGAGATGGCTTTATCATAGCTTTTACAGGCCTCCTACTTCATGTTCCAGGAGGATTACAATGCATTCCACTAAAACTCAAATAGTTCAG
Organism: Noctilio leporinus; assembly: GCA_004026585.1. Classification (NCBI taxonomy): domain Eukaryota; kingdom Metazoa; phylum Chordata; class Mammalia; order Chiroptera; family Noctilionidae; genus Noctilio; species Noctilio leporinus. The sequence goes on along the minus strand of PVIW01000892.1, from coordinate 308,059 downwards.
CCCTGGCTGGTGTAGCTCAGTGGATTGAGCACCAACCTGTCCCTGGAAAAGTTGCCAGTTTGATTACTGGTCGGGGCAACATGCCTTGGTTGAAGGTTAGGTCTTCGACTGGGGCACATATGGGAAGTGATCAAAGTTTCTCACATTGATGCTTTTCTCCCTAAAACTAAATAAATACAATCTTTGCCTATGTGGTTACATGTAATGGCTGTCATCATGGCAGAACTATTTTCCTAATGAAGCCATTTCTGTATTGACAATGGATATAAAACAGAAGCATCAGCAGCCTTGGATAAGTAGAAGGGCTCAGGCCTTTCTTGAGCGATCTGACAACGCCCTCCCCTGGGCTGATCATGATTTAGAAGACATTTAAATTCAGTTTTCAGGTAACTGGATATATTAGTTCCTAGAATCCTTGTGTTGTTCTAGAAATTAATTCACTTCTCTTTGCCACACCATGCCAAGGGGGAGAAGGCATTAGTGGTAGCGCACAAATTTGGCCTTTACATGAATTGCGATATGCCTTACTTTTTATTATATTCTTTCTAGAGTACAGGTTCCATTTTCTCAATCATTCTTTGGGGTTTCTTTAGAAATTCCTGAGCAAGGATCTTTTTCTATGTTAAGGGAAAAGCTCTTAACTGGTGGTTGGGCCTTAATAAAAGTTGTAGCCAGGTTCCTGTCCAGAGAGAGCAGACTAAGTCAATAGTTCTACTTCAGGATGGTATCTGAACAAGGCCTATTCCTGTTTGGGTATGCCACATGCTAGAAAACATTAGGAAAAATTAGCCCAACATTCAAAAAGTCAATAACCCACAGGAAGCCTGTGGACTATTTTAAAAATACTGTATTGGAAGCCTGAGAAAATGTGTGCCAACAATCAAAAAATACTAGACACTTGGGAAATCAAATATGCAGCTTGGTTAACTGGCAAAGTCAAAGAGGCTATTGTAAGAGGGAAAAGGATGTCTTTCAAAAAATGGAAATAGAGTTGCTAATAAGGTGAACAGGGAAGTCTGGAAAATACAGGAGCTCAAATACAAAGTCAAAATTACATGGGCTAAGAAAAAGATGAGTTCTTTGCTAGGGACTCTAAAGCTCCTATCTGAAATATATCCAGGAGAAAGCCAGCTAGAGAATCAGGGATTACAAGGATTAAAAGGGGATTTGACGTGTGGCAAAAGCCTGGGAAGTGGAGGTTTCAGGTTGCTGGTGGTTTAAATGAGAGGGCTTTGGTTAAGCTTTTGGGGAGGCCCTGAAGAGGTGACTACCTTTTCCTCTCTTTCAGTCTCTTCTTTCCTACGTTTACTTCATTCTCTCTCTAGCCTGTTCCTGAATTGGCATTGCTTTGTTCTTTGCCTGGAATGTCCTTTCCTGTTTCTCCTTGACCTGATCTAGGTCATTTCTAAATGGTGGTGCTTAGAGATTCTGTAGAACGATTCGAACTGGGCTTACTCATTAGGCACATGAGTTCTCACTTAAAACCATTACCAAGAAATGTCTGCACCCCAGTAGTTCTGATCTGGAGCAGGTGAGGGGAAAATAGTTGCTTCTCAGTCCTTTGCTCTTTCCTCTGATATTAAACAGAATGGACAACCTGCTCACCCTTGGCCTAGTAGGGTTTAGCTAGGGGAGGCTGACACCTGGTGGTCACCCTTAAGAGGTGCAGAAGGGTTCATACTAGCCCCATGCCTTCCTTTACCATTTCCTTACCATTTATTGAACAACTTGTTTTAGATGGATTATCTCATTTAAAATTCAAAACAACATACAAATAAGTAAAATCTACAACAACCCTGTGAAGTATCATTATTTCAATTTTGTTAGAGATAATTTATGTTGAACAGATATAAACTGATTTAAGCAATGGGGTAAGGAATTATTTTTTCTTTTCTAAGTTCCTGAGACAGAATCTGCCACATAATAGGTTCACAGGAAATAGTTGTTGAAATAATAATAATTTAAACTTATCAACATTGTGAAATTTTAATTCAGAGGGCCGTCTTTTTGTGACAGAGTTAATGTGAATACAGTACAATCAGCCAGATAAACCTAGACTCAACCTGTTGCAACTGTTGCTGAGAAAAATTCAAATCTACTGAAACTCTACTCAACTACAATCATCCTGGGTTCTCCATTCTGGATACCACAAGGCAGCCATTTCAGCCCTAGGTGGTATCACTTAGTGGATTGGGGCCAGCCTGCTAACTGAAAGGTTGCTGGTTCGATTCTCAGTCAGGGCACTTGCCTGAGTTGCAGCCTTCACTGGAGGGAGATACAGGGGAAGTGGTGTCTTGAGGGGAGAACTGTGTTTCATGTAAAGCCAGAAAGTGAGACAGTTTCCATGGAAGAAAGTCTGTCCATCTTTGAGTAAGAATTCCCTAGGGCCTATTGGAAGAGTCTGGGAGAGAGAGATGCAGTGGGAACTTGGTGGGTGAAGAAGTACAAAGCAGTGTGGAGATGAAAGAAGAGGGAGGATTAGTGATCAGTTGTGATATGATGTAAAGAAGAGTAATATGAGCTTTCCTCAAAATCTAAGGCATTCTGAGGCCCTTGGCTATGGTGGGGAACTGGAACATTTGGTCATTATTTTGAAACTCATCAGGGAGGAGTCTGGAGCTATCAGCATGAAAGTGGTGGTTGCACTTGGCTGGTGGCACAGTGGATAAGGAGCCAGCCTGTGAACCCAAACGTCGCTGGTTCGATTCCCAGCCAGGGCAACATAACCAGGTTGCAAGCCAGGTCTCCAGCCAGGTCTTTAGCTGGAGGCAGGTGATAGGCAAGCACACATTGATATCTCTCTCTCTCCCTCTATCCCTTCCTTTCTCTCTAAAAACAATAAATAAAATATTAAAAAAAAGAAAGTGGTGGATGCAGAGATAAAAGAAAAGTCATGGGAGTGATTAACTTTGTCAGATAGAAAAGGCAGGGAGCAGAAGGTGAACAGTGCCTTGAAAAGACTGAAGAGTAAAAGCCTGTACACATTGGCTGACCCCATGTGAAAAAGAAGGGTGTTCTCAGAAACCAGTAAGCTGCCTAACAATAAATTCTATGCTCTTAAACTCCAAACTTTATTGGGCTCCTTCCTTATTTTTTGATTTCAGCATCTTCTTGGATGACAGCTTTCTAAACTTGGTGAGTGGGCCTTTGTTGCTTCCTTTCAGACATCTCTAGTTGATCCCCATGGATTCCATTATGTTCTGTGCTCTTTGAGACCATGGGTCAACCATGTCTATCTCTTAGATGCCCCTCTATCACTGTCTCTGCCAATTTGACATTTTCATAATTGAAGTGAAGAAAGTGAAGCAGTTGAAAATCCAGAGAGATTTTGAAATGGAGAAGAGGGAAATTGGGCAACCTTATAGTGATACTCTCATTCTTTCCTGTACAATGGAAGGTATGGTCATTGGCTGGAGGTGAGAGGGGCGATTCATCTCTTATAGGGTTATTGTGAGTATTAAGTGCAATAGTGGATATGAAGAATTTAGCACAGCCTATGACTCAATGAAAAGGAGTTTTCTTCCCTGGCTGGTAGCACAGTGGATAAGGAGACAGCCTGCGAACTCAAAGGTCGCTGGTTCAATTCGCCAGCCAGGGCACATAACCAGGTTGCAAGCCAGGTCTCCAGTCAGGTCCATGGCTGGAGGCAGGTGAAAGGCAACCATACATTAATGTTTCTCTCCCTCTCTGCCTCTCTCCCTTCCTCTCTTTGGAAATAATAAATAAAATCTTTCATTAAAAAAAGGCGTTTTCTTAAAGATCTCTGTGGAGAAGTCAAAGTCCTGACTGGGCATGGCAGTAGTCAAGGCAACTAACAAGAGTTGGGCAAGGTTCAGCAACTGGGAAAATGGTATGGGGTGGGGTAGGTGGTGTGCAGCTGGGCAGCACCAGGCAATGGATACATGAACAGACAGGAACTGGGATCTGAGCAAGGAGAGACCAGTAAGCTACTAAAGCTCAAGGAATAAACTGACGTTCAATCACATCATATAACTTTAAACAGTGGGTTTTAAGTGAGGCATGGATGCTGGCAAACCATTTGCTAGCTGGGGGACCCATTACACTCAAAGGTTATACCTTTCCTGAGTTGGACTTCAAGGACTGTCTGTTAGGATCCATTATGGTAGCCTGAGAGCCTGACTTGGTACTGCATCTAGAGAGTCTGATTTAGAGAGTTTCTTTAATAAGACTTAACAGAAAGAGTAAGTATGGAAATTGGGTCAGGGCCAGAGACTGGTAAAAGGAGACATGAATGGGGGAATTTAGAATAGTAGAAGGCATATTGTTGGAGTGTTTGATAATGGGTGAAACAAAAAGAGGGAGAATATTTTGTAGAATAGTGGATGGGCTACAAAAGAGAGAGGAGGAGATGGCATAGAACACTGTATGTCTGGCTTCCCTCTGTCAAATATAATATCCAGAATGCAAATGTGTAATTGCCAGAAATTTAATTGTAAAATATGAAGTGAATTTATTTATTAAAAGTGGATTACTGGTTCAATTCCCAGTCAGGGTACATACCCAGGTTGCAAGCCAGGTCTCCAGCCAGGTCCCCAGCTGGAGGCAGGTGAAAGGCAGCCATACACTAGTACTTCTCTCCCTTTATTCCTCCTTCTTTTCCCCTCTCTCTAAAAATAATAAATAAAACTTTAAAAATGAACAAACAAATAAAAATGGATTAAAGATACACTATCAAAATTAATAAGATGAAAAAACAGAGCAAGCAGTACTGATACAAGACATTTCCCGGGTAGTTTTAAAAATTCTTTCTCTCAAAGAATAAGAGCTGTTTCTGTGCTTTAAAAATTAGCGGGGACTTAGAAAAAAAGATTTTATTTATTATTTCCAGAGAGAGAAGAAGAAAGGCAGAGAGGGACACAAACATCAATGTATGGTTGCATTTCACCTGCCTCCAGCTACAGACCTGGCTGGAGGCCTGGCTTGCAATGCGGTTATGTGCCCTGGCAACAGTGGGGACTTTCAAAACTCATTTTTTATGCTATAAGAAATTTAGTCTTATTTTAGGCTCGTAGGCTGGCACCTTATCCACTGTGCCACTAGCCAGGGCTTTAGTCCTATTTTAAATAGGCACTGCTTGGCTAACATACATTGTTAATATTTTAGCAGTCACAGTGGCTTGATAGATGAAACTGTTTAATAAAACCCAGTTGCCTAAATTATATTCATTTGTCTTAAGAGAAATAAAAATAGGACTTCTGGTCAAGGTGGAGACATATGTAGACATGCTCCTCCTCCTCCTCCTCCTCCCACAACCATAGAAAAGAATTACAACCAGATATCAAAACTAATAACACCCAGCCCTGGCTGGTAGCACAGTGGATAAGGCACCAGCCTGTGAACCCAAAGGTCACTGGTTCAATTCCCCAGCTAGGGCACATAACCAGGTTGCAAGCCAGGTCTCCAGCCAGGTCTCCAGCCAGATCTGTGGCTGGGAGCAGGTGAAAGGCAACCATACATTGATGTTTCTCTCCTTCTCTGCCACTCTTCCTACCTCTCTCTCTCTGGAAATAATAAATAAAATCTTAAAAAAAAAAACAAAAAAACCTAAAACACCCAGAAACATCAGAAAATTTAGCTGTATGGAAGTCTGACAACAAAGGATTTAAAAAAGACATTCAGCCCTGGCTGGTGGCACAGTGGATAAGGTGCTGGCCTGCGAACCCAAAGGTTGCTGGTTCGATTCCCCAGCCAGGGCACATAACCAGGTTGCAAGCCAGGTCTCCAGCCAGCTCTGTAGCTGGAGTCAGGTGAAAGGCAACCGTACATTGACATCTCTCTCCTTCTCTGCCTCTTTCCTTTTCCCCCTCTCTAAAAATAATAAATAAAATCTTTAAAAAAAGGACATTCATCCAGATGGGTAGGAGGGTTGGAGTCTTGGAGATGGGTGGAGAGGCAGTGTTGTGCGGAGAGGTGGTGGTGACAGCAGCAGTGGGTAAGAGGGATACCTTGGGAGTGAACAATCCCAGCCCCAGGACACACTGCACAGCCCAGGGTTCCAGTACCAGGACGATAAACCCTGTTGCCTCTGGCTGTAAATCCAGTGGGAGATGGGGTGGCACAAGAAACTGCTAGATTTTGCTGCTTAAAGGGCCAGCATGGTCTTAGAATGCATGCAAATTGAACCATACCGGGATTCACCACCAGGGTAGCAGCTGGAAGGGCACCAGTTGCACATGAGAAGAAGGTGACATAACTGGAAATGGGTGAGCACCTGGCAAAATACCAGAAGCCTGGTGTCAACATTGTCCTCTCTCTAAGCCTTTGCCACACAGCCACAGAATGATTACCTAAGGCTCTGCCCCACACAATTTACAGGTGTATTTTCTACATAGGCCATGCTACCAAGACAGGGAGTCAAAGCAGCTCTACCTAATACACAGAAACAAACACAGGAAGCTGCTAAATTGAGAAGGCAAAGAAATATGGCCCAAATGAAAGAACAGAACAAAACTCCAGAAAAAGAACTAAGTGAACCAGAGATAGCCAACCTATCAGATGCAAAATTCAAAACACTGGTTATCAGGAGACTCAGAGAACTCATTGAGTATGGCAAAATGATTAAGGAAGAAATGAAGGTTACACTAAGCGAAATAAGGAATAATTCACAGGGACCAATAGTGAAGGGAAGGAAGCTGGGATTCAAACCAATGGTTTGGATCATAAGGAAGAGACAAACATTCAACCAGAACAAAAAGAAGAAACAAGAATTCAAAAAAGCAAGGATTGGCTTAGGAACCTCTGGGATATCTCCAAACATGCTAAAATACAAATCACACAGGTGCCAGAAGGAGAAGGGGAAGAGCAAGAAATTGAAAACTTCCTTAATTTGGTGAAGGAAATAGACATACAAGTCTAGGAAGCACAGAGTCCCAAATAAGTTGGACCAAAGAGGAACACACCACAGCACATCGTAATTAAAATTTCAATGGTTAAAGATGAAGAGAGAATCTTAAAAGCAGCAAGAGAAAAAGGAGAGTTACCTACAAAGGCGTTCCCATAAAAGTATCAGCTGATTTCTCAAAAGAAACTTTGCAGGCTTGAAGGGACTGGCAAGAAGTATTCAGGGCCCCGGCTGGTGGCTCAGTGGATAAGGCACCAGCCTGCGAACCCAAAGGTTGCTGGTTCGATTCCCAGCCAGGGCACATAACCAGGTTGCAAGCCAGGTCTCCAGCCAGGTCTGTAGCTGGAGGCAGGTGAAAGGCAACCTACATGGATGTCTCTCTCCCTCCCTGCCTTCCTCCCTTCCCCTCTCTCTAAAGATAATAAATTCTTAAAAAAAAAAAGAAGTATTCAAAGTAATGAAAAGCAAGGACCTACCACCTAGGTTACTCTATCCAGCAGAGCTATCATTTAGAATGGAAGGGCAGATAAAGTGCTTCCCAGACAAGGTAAAGCTAAAGGAGTTCATCACCACCAATCAACTCTTACGTGAAATGTTAAAGGGACTTACTTAAGAAAAATAAGATCAAAACCATGAACATTAAAATGACAACATCCCTGGCTGATGGCTCAGTGGATAAGGTCTGTGAACCCAAAAGTCGCTGGGTCAGTTCCCCAGCCAGGGCACATAACCAGGTTGAAGCCAAGTTTCCAGCCAGGTCCATGGCTGGAGGCAGGTGAAAGGCAACCATACATTGATGTCTCTCTCCCTCTCTGCCTCTTTCCTTTCCTCTCTCTCTGGAAATAATAAAATCTTGGGGGGAAAAAGACAACAAATTCACAACTATCAACAACTGAATCTAAAACAAAACAAAACAAACCCCAAAAAACTGAGTAAATAACCTGAACAGGAACAGAATCAGAGATATAGAGATCATTTGAAGTGTTATCAGCTGGGAGGGAGAAGGGGGGGAAATGGAGAAATGGTGCAGGGATTAAGAAGTGTAATTGGTAAGAACAAAATAGAGGGAAGTTAAGAGTAGCATAATTAAAATCCAAAGGCTAAAGACAAAGAGAGAATCTTAAAAGCAGCAAGAGAAAAAGGAGAGTTACCTATAAAGATGCAAAGTTCGAAACACTGGTTATCAGGATGCTCAGAGAACTCAAAGTAGCCAAAACAAAAAACAAACAAAAAACTTACACACATGACCCATGGACATAAAGTAATGGAAGAGATTGTTGGAGGGAAGGGGTACTGGATAGAGTGGGGCAAAGGGGGGAAAATTGAAACAACTGTAATAGCACAATCAGTAAAATATACTTTAAAAAAGAAAAATACTTGGCATTTAAGCATCATCTATTAAAAAAAGAAAGGACATAGAAATAAGATGTGTTAGTTTCATATGGCTGCTATAACGAATTACTTCAATCTAGGTGGTTTAAAACAACAAGCCCTGGCTGGTGTGGCTCAGTGGATTGAGTGCTGGCCTATGAATCAAAGAGTCACTGGTTCAATTCCCAGCCAGGGTACATGCCTGGGTTGCAAGCCAGGTCTCCAGCCAGGTCCCCAGCTGGAGGCATGCAAAAGGCAACCATACATTGATATTTCTCCTCTCTCTTCCTCCCTCACTTTCCCTTTCTCTAAAAATAATAAATAAAGTATTTTAAAAAATACCTAATGTTTAAAAAGAAAGAAACCCTGGCTGGTGGCACAGTGGATAAGGTGCTGGCCTGTGAACCCAAAGGTCGCTAGTTCGATTCCCCAGCCAGGGCACATAACCAGGTTGCAAGCCAGGTCTCCAGCCAGGTCCGCGGTTGGAGGCAGGTGAAATGCAACTATACATTGATATCTTTCTTCCTCTCTGCCTTTCTCCCTTCCTCTCTCTCTGGAAATAATAAATAAAATCTTTAAAAGAAAGAAAGAAAGAAAGAAGTGAACGAAAAACCCCAGACACTTATTCTCTGACAGTTCTGGGGGATCCAAGTCTGAAACCAAGGTGTCAGCAAGCCATGCTCCCCTGAAGTTTCTAGGGAAGAATTCTTGCTTGCCTCTTCTTAATATCTGATGGTTGTCTGCAATCCTTAGCCTGTAGACCCGTCAACTCCCATCTCTCTTTGTCTTCACAAGGCATTCTCCTCTCCCTATGTCTCCATGTATCTGTGTAAAAATTTCCCTCTTCTTATAAAGATACCAGGCATATTGAATTTAAGGCCCACTCTTGTCCTCTATGAACTCATCTAAATGGGTTACATCTGCAAATACTTTATTTCCAAATATGGTCACATTAACAGATTTCAGATGAACATGAATTTTGGGGGGCACTATTCAACCCAGTACATAGGGGAAATGTACTCTTTCTAGAACTGGTATGACTAAAGACAGTGAGTGTACTCTGGGTTTCTGAAACTACCAATGGGAATAGCAGAGGAGTGATTAGTAGAGAAGTTAAAGAGAAAGGCAAAAAGTTAATGACAGTGGTGAAGGCCCTCACTACTTGCCTGTTAATCAGATTTTTTAGTATCTAAGCAGAATGGATGTTTGGGAAGATTCCCTGGCCCTCAAATTAAATATCTTGATGTGATTGATGAGGGAAGAGTAAAGTATTGTGTGTGGAAACGATAGTTGCTTCAAAGTGGGCCAGCTCTATGGAGGAGTGGATTAATACTGTTCCAGCAGAAATCCAGGGTATGGAAATGGGCAGCTTGGTTGAACTTCTGATAGATGTGTAGCACCCACCTAGACATGGACTCATGTCCTGCCACCACTCAACCTAGTAGGATACAGTCCCTTTTCAGAGCTGGACCTATAGTGACACCTCTGCTTATAAAACCACAAGGCCCACACTCACCCAAGCTCAGACTAAGGCTGACAAAATAACACCACTTAACTCTGAGAACCAACCGTACCCTACATGTCACTGCTAGTCTACAGATCACCAAGGCAGGTCATGTATTGGGTTGACCAAAAAGTCTGTATGTCTTTTTCTGTAAAATAAGACACACTTTTCATTTTCACCAGTAACTTTATTGATTTAAATATTTTGAGTATGTCGGACATCTCCCATGTGGTATAATGTTGATTGTCCTCAACTGATGCCTTGATTTGATCACTATCAACCTCAACTTTTCTACCTGACTGTGGAGCATCGCCCAGCAAGAAATCTCCAGCAGGAAACTTTGCAAACCACTTTTAACATGTTCAATTTTTGAGTTTCAGTTGTGTTTTTACCCTTCTTGAAATAATAAAGCATAATATACCAAAAGTGTTGCTTATTTTCTCTTATCTTCAATATTAAAGTAGTTGCACAAAAATCCACCAATTTTGGTAAGATTTTAAAAAATGCATGCTAATTTGACAGCTGTCACAATGTAACAAAACTGTTCCAAATGAAGTTAAAGACAAGTAAGCACTACTAGAGCCATCTTATGGGAAAAAACCAAATGAATATTTTGGACCAACCCAACAGTATTGCACTATTTATCAAGCCTCAGTGAAAGCTTGTGACTTGGCTACAGTTATAAAAATATCTCACCTCATGTGGGGACAGCCATATTTCAGGAGAACCTAAATCTATTCTAACCTTCAACACACCTTGACAGTTCTACTCAGATCACTGCTCACTGCTCAGGCCCACACATTCTTCAGCAAGTCAGGAGATAGTTCTTACCTGAGAATTGGGCCTCTATTCCCATATATTTCAAGTTTTCTGCCCTGGCTGGTGTGACTCAGTAGATTGAGGGCCAGCCTGGGGACCAAAGGGTCATTGGTTCAATTCCCAGTCAAGGCACATGCCTTCATTGTGGGCCAGGTCTCCAGTTGGGGGCCTGTGAGAGGCAACCACACAGTGATGTTTCTCTCCCTCTCTTTCTACCTCCCTTCCCCTCTTTCTAAACATAAATAAATAAAATCTTTTAAAAATATATAAAGTTTTCCAAGAAACGGCCCTTCAGCAGACTAGAGCCCATACCCATACCAGTGTGCAACATACCAGTGGACAGATTCAAACCCAGACAAAAGAAAGTCTTTCCATGCACATACTTTGTTCAAGGGAAGGTTGACACAAAGGCCAAGATCTATCTGAACTTGTTCCAGATCTCAGTGTTCTATATAACTTATAAGGCAGAGACCTGGGAACACATACCCTATCATTCAGTAAGTTATCAGGGACTGTACACCCAGAAGGAATGCAACCCCATGAAGAACTGAACCCTTACTCAATGCTGTATCCCCATCACGCCAGCAGAGAGCACATTTGAGACAGGTGTGTACAACCATACCAAATCACATGGCCCACTATCAGATGGCACCAGTGCTGAACAGAGCCTTTACCCATACATACCACTCACCTGCACACCAGGACCAGAAGGCAGTCCTTTTCCAGACCACACTTTGTGGTTACACCAGAACTAGATACATCAGGGCAGACACTTAAACCTTTACCATCACTCAGCCCATATGGAGAACCCCACTCCTCAGCTAACATAAATCTAGGCCGCATCCCGTCATCCCCTCAGCACCATTGGTGCCGAATCCTTCCCAGAGAGAGGTCAACATCCACTCTACTACCATGCACCTAACAGGCAGTATCTCCTTAGGGAAGGGCCATGTTTTCCTTTCCAGATCAAACCTTCACACAAGAGAAGATAGGCCAGACCAGACTGGGGCCAACACCACCTTCTGATGAACAATAGACAGCCCCAGCCAAATACAGAGCCTGGGAGCACATCTCTGCTCAGCAAGGCACTGGAGTTGGGGGTGATCAAAGCACTGCTCTGCATACTGAGCACAGTTTCCTGCCTAGGACAGGACCTAGATGGAAGCCCACTTGGTAAGACAATGCAACCTCAGAGGACACAGGGCTAAGTATACATACCTCCATTTGGCATACCAGGACCCACCAGAATATGAGCAGGTATTGCTCAAGATACTATGGGAAGGGCCCCTCCAATCAGACCTGGACAGAGATCCATGCCCAGTGCTCAGCAAACCAAGAGACTGCTCCAAGTCGTACCCTATGCCACCACTTGATCAGCAGAACACACTGATGCTGGTTCCAGCACCAGGTGAAACAACTGCCTGTGGGACAGTATCCTCCCTGTTTCTGTATCCAGTAAGGCAGAGGACAATCCTTGCTAACATGGTCTCTATACGAGCACATATACCACCCCTCAGAACAGGGACGCAGTGTTCTTAGCTGCCCAGGAAAGCAAAGGAGAGACTTATTTTCACAGTCAGCACTTTGCAGCATGCCTAGATCTAACCCCCAACCAGAACCCTCTCTTCTTCCTCTTCATTTCTCATTCCTTCCTTATAGCCTGCTGTTACTCTTCCATCTTAAACACCAAAGCCAGCTCTTTCGCCTCTATGTGCATTCATACCAAAGCTTAGCTTTTAAAAGAACAGTGAGTAGCCTTGCCTCCACCTCCTCACTTCCCATCCGCTCCTATAGCCCCTGCACAAGCCCCATCATGCTTGTGCAGCCTCTCCTGAGATCACCAGTTAACACATCCAAAGGTTGCTTTTCCAATTCTTATCTACTGTTGAGGGGATCAGACTCTGGGTCCCAACTTCCTCTGCGAAACTCTCTGCTCCCTCAGGCCCCTGGATTCTGCTCCTGCCTATCCCAGCTTCTCCCCTTGCCACTTCTGCTGTCCCTGCTGTTCTCTGGGCCCTACCAGACCTCTTCCAAGATCCCTTTCTTCACACAATTGACCTGGGAGTCTCCTCTCAAGTGTCCCTTCTCCTAGAAGCCCTGGCTGATCCCACCCTTAGTACCTGGACTTCCCTGGGGCACAGTGTGACCCTGTGTTCCAGGCACCCATCAGCCCCTCTACACCTTAGGTCCTCACGGGCAGGAACCCCCTGCCACATACCTCTGGGTCCTCAGGACAAGACTCAATAAACCAGGTGCCACTCGAGCTGAAGGGCTGTGTGTTTGGCAGCCCAGAGCCCCTGGGACCTGCACGTGGGATCCCTGAGCTCCCAGAAACAGGCAGGAGAGGAGAGGCTGGCCTGGTCTTCGTGTTGCTACAGGAAAAGCCGTGCAGGAGGAGGAGGGGCTGTTGAATCAGGCCCGCTCCCAGCAAGTGGCCACCTCTAATGACCCTGGGAGGCTTCAAGTCAATGCATGTAGAATCATTGACTTGAAGAGTCAGTGCACTTAGCCATCCTGAGAGACATGAAGGGCTCTTGAATCCTTGCTACCAGTGACAATAATTTGGCAGGAAGAAGAGAGAGGTGGCATCAGTGGCCTGTAGGGAGGAGTGCCCAGCTGCAGCAGAGTGAGCAGTGATGGTGGCCCTACAGTTTCAGGTCAAGTGCAGGGCACCTATGACATCTGGGCACTGAGAAGAGCCAGGCCCTTCCCTGCATGCAGAGCTGGAGCGCTCTCCACAGTAGTGGGTGATACACATTCCATCACAGAAGTAAGGGGGGTGGCCTTCGGGGTGACTAACTGTCCCAGCTTTCCTGGGACTGAGGCACTTCTCAAGAAGTGACATGTTCTCTTCCTAGCCAAGGATAGAGTCCTGGACAGTAGGTCACTGTTGGTGGCACTGAAGGGAGTGTCAGTCTCAAGCAGGGCACTCTCCCCTCCTGCCGTGTAGTGGAAATTAAAGGGGCCTTAGTCTGAGTTGCAGCCCCATCAGGAGGTGCCCAGTGGGACAAAGGGTCTGCATCCAGTGTGTGAGGGAGGGCTACCCAGAGATGGCATGGGTTGGGCCCTCTTCGGGAGAGCTTACCCTAGAGGAGCTGGACCTCAGCTCTGGTTTGCGGTCACTCTGCTTGGTAGATGTATGTGGTGAGGGTTAGTGAGTGTATTAGTTTTATGTAAGTGCCAAACCTCAGGTGCTGGCCACATGTAATGGAATATACAACAAGGCTAAAATTGTCCTGAGATGTTTTGTCGAAGTTCTTTTTTTTTTTTTCAATGTATGGTTGCTTTTCACCTGCCTCCAGCCAAAGACCTGACTGGAGACCTGGCTTGCAACCTTGTTATGTGCCCTGGCTGGGGAATTGAACCTGCGACCTTTGGGTTCGAAGGCCGGCGCCTTATCCACTGTGCTACCAGCCAGGGCATGTCGAAGTTCTTAACTGGTGCTGGTCCCTGATTGAACCATGAAACATATTGATTGCTAACGTGGCTGTATGGATAACTAGTGGGGCCCCAAGAATTTCAGGGCAGTTTGTACTACAATGCTGACATTGTTGTGTTCATATATATAAATATATATATATATATATAAAATATATATATATTTTAAAGATTTTATTTATTACTTTTTAGAAAGAGGGGAAGGGAGAGAGGCAGAGAGGGTGAGAAACATCCATGTAAGGTTGTCGTTCACCTGCTTCCAGCTGCAGACCTGGCTGGAGACCTGGCTTGCAACCTGGTTATGTGTCCTGAATAGGGAATAGAACCAGCGACCTTTGGGTTCGCAGGCTGGCACCTTATCCACTGAACCACCAGCCAGGGCCTGTTGTGTTTATTTTTAATTGAGAATAAATTTACACAACATAAAATTAGCCATTTTAAAGTGTGTAATTCAGTGGGGTCTTTTGTATTATATATCCACAAGGTTGTACAGCCTTTGCCATTATCTAAATCCAGAATATTTTCATCACCCTAAAAATACCTGTATGGTTCCCAATTTTCCCATCCCCCCCATCCCCTGGCACCACTGATTTATTCTGTATCTATGGGTTTGCTTATTTTGGATTTTTTGTATGAGTAGAACCATACAGTATGTGGCCTTCGTGACAGACTTTATTCACTTAGCAAAATGCTTTTTTCAAGATTCACCCAAGGTGTGGCATGTATCAGCACTTCCTTTTCTTTTTATGGCAGAATAATATTCCATTTTTGGATTTACTACATGTTGTTAGTCCATTGATCAGTTATGGATATTTTGGTTGTCCCCTGCTCTTGGTTATTATGACTAATGCTGCTATGAACATTCATATACAAGTTTTCATATGAGCATATGTTTTCAATTTTTTTGGATAGATACCTAGGAGTAGAATTGTTGGTCATATGGTAACTGTATGCTTAAATTTTTAAAAAATAATTTTATTAATTATTTTCAGAGAAAGGGCAAGGGGCGGAAGAGGGGAGGAAGAAAGAGAAAGAAACATTAATGTATGGTTGCCTTTCACTTGCTTCCAGCTGGGAACCAGGCTGGAAACCAGGCTGGAAACCCAGCTTGCAACCTGGGTATGTGCCCTGACTAGGAATCGAACCAATGACACGTGGGTCTGTAGGCAATGAGCCACACCAGTCAGGGCCTAATTTTCTAAAAAAGAAATTGTTAGACTGTTTCTAAAGTGACTGCACTATTTTGCATTTCCATCACTGTGACTGAGGGTTCTCATTTCTCCAGATTCTCACCATCGTTATTTTCTGTGAAAATTATAGCCATCTTAGTTGATATGAAGTGATATCTTGCGATTTTGGTTGGCATTTTCTTATTGAATAATGATGTCAGGCATCTTTTCATGACTTTTTGGCAATCTGTATATCTTTCTTAGAGAAATATTTTTTTTTCAGATGCTTTGGTCACTTTTAATCGGTCTATTTGTTTTTTATTGTTGTGTTGTAAGAGCTCTTTATATGTTCTGAATAGTAGAGCAGTTATTTCATTAATATTGAGATTAATCATTTGCACCCAATCTTGATGCCACACACCGTGGCTCTGGGGTTGAACCTCTGTGGTCCCTGATCTGAGGGAGAAAGTATGTTCTGCGGTGGCCCCTCCAAAGGAAAATTGGAGCTTGCATCTGGCCTCTCCAGACTCCTTTCTATAAGACAGCCTTTGCCTATAATTCATATCCTTATTTTCTTGCTGTATTGTACACTTCTCTTATAATAAACTGTACGTTTGTAAGCATAGTCATGTTGGCAGTTCTGGGTCTTCTTTAGCAATCCAAACCTGTTTTACTACTGTGACCTAAACGTAGGGGACTTGTGCCTCCTTCTTGTCTGGAGATTTTTGGAATTGGGAGGATGGTAGAACTAAGCCACACCCACATGGTGTGAAAGAACTGTAATGTGCAACCTAGCCATGAAACGTCCAGACATCCAGGCATGAGAGTGGTCCAGGGTCTGTCTGATTTCAAAGCCCATAGTTTTGATCACTTGTCTGTACCGTGTTTTTCTTTTCTTCGGGCTTCCTGTCACAAAAGAAATCTTCCCATTTTATAACTTTGTGTCTCTTCCTGGAACTGATGTTTGGAATGTTTCTTCCTTCTTCTCCATCTCCTGCTCCCTACCTAACCTTAGTCCCTCCCCCTTCCTTTCTTCCTTCCATATCTTCTTTGCTTTTTTCTTTCCTTCCTTAAAAAAAATTATTTCCCTCCCTTTTTCTCTCACTTCTTCCCTCCTTCTCTCCTTTCCTTCCCTACTAATTCACCATTGGGTTTCTCCTATTGTCTTGCAGCCTTGGTTTAATCCCACACTTAATCCACCACTTTACAATATCTTGAAAAAAAAATCTGGATCCTAAGATTCATCTTAGCCTTCTGCCAGCAACATTGCTGGCAGGATATGGAGGACACTCCCTAGCCTGCCTCATGAGCACTTGGCAGGCAAACCAAGAGCTCTGCCCACTAAAGGAGTGATGAGTATCTTTTCTTTGGCTCTCCTTACACACCACAGTCCATTCTCCACCTTTTTCTGCCTTGCCCTATGCCCAGCAGGCTATATCACATGGATTCCTTTGCCCCATGGTTTCTGGTTGTGTTTGGCCAGTGGCAGGTACTGACATTACATTGGGTGGTAAGAGAAAGAGAAGTCAGGGTATTTTTTCTCTCTGTCTCTTTCCTGCCCAACCATGGTCCTGAAAAGAACAACATTCCTCAATGGCCACAGTCCTCTTCCACAGCCCCATTTCTCAGCAGACTCTAGTATCATTTCCATCTCCTTGCCTCTTCTGGTCAACGAGTAGTAATGCCTCCCCTTAGTTGCTAGTACCTGAACACCTTACCATCTCTTGTTCCTGTCCACATCCTCATTCAACTAATCTCAGATAAATCCTCGGAGTGCCAACTGTTTCCTGCCTGCACAAGAAGCTGACCTAAAACTGGGGCCATGATAGTGCAATTTTCACTGAGCCTTGGGCTCTCCTCCCAATCAAGTGAGACTATTTGTTGTCAGAGCCACGGGCTTGACAGAGAAAAAAAAAATATGAATCTCAAGTAGGGGTGCAAAAGACAGTTATTCTTTTCTAAAAGGCTTTTGGGATTTTTGTGAAAAGTGAAGCAAGAAAGTCAAGCTTTGCTTGGGCTACCAGATCCTAAACAAAGAGGATAGTACAGAATCATTATCCAAGCCTGCTTGCTTGACTCACTGGTTTGCCTCAGGGTGGGAGTGGCAGTGGTTGTGGGGGTAAGGGTGAGGGGCTTGGGTACCCTCCAACAGAGACTTCATGGAAATGAACAACCCTATCTGAATCAGAGAGAGTGATAATCAAGATGTCATTTTAGCCCTTAGCAGAGCAGTGTGAGTATTGGGTGTTTCCTTTGCCTTCACTGTTCCCAAGATAGCTGCTATATGGCATCCCCGATGACCTCCTGGAATAACAGTAGTCAACTAAGAAGATGACTAGTGTAGGTCTATGTTAATTGTTCCCATGGCTGGAATTGAACCATGTCTGGACATGCCTCATAACTTGGAGGGGAAAACAACACAAAGATATTTATTTGCATCAATATCAAATTGCCCAGAGCACCTGTGTAAAGGAGGTTTGCATGGGCAACTGGGGAGACATGAAAATAAGGAAGATGGCACCTTATTTTTCTTGGGTGTTGATTTTCCTGCCCAGCCTCAGACACACATATTTGAACCCTACAGAGAGAGAGGCTGATGGCACCAGCTGATGCATCTATTCAGAGCTGAAGTGTGATAGTGTGGGAGGGAGCACTCCCCTGGCACCTCAATGATTTGCAATTTCAATGATATAGTGAGGCTACACCCTTGACACAGCTGTTCTTATGCAGTGGTAAGAAAAAGTATGCAAAACTTGGAAGTAAAGCAGTCCTTTCTGTGTCATATTGGAGCATTGCCTAACAGACCTACCCAAAGATTATTTAATTCTTGAGTAAAATATGTTTTTGTTTCATTTATGATTTACTATTGATTAAAGCCAACTTTCAGTTAACTTTCAGACTTTTGTCAACAGACAGGCAAATGACTCTGTCCAATAGAAAAATGGTCCCAAAGGAAATAGGTGTATTTCCCTATAGGGCATTAACTGGTATTGTATTTTAAAAAAAGATTTATTTAGACCTGGCTAGTGGCTCAGCAGATAGGTGCCGGCCCGCAAACCCAAAGTCGCTGGTTCAAATCCCAGCCAGGGCACATAACCAGGTTGCAAGCCAGGACTCCAGCCAGGTCTGTAGCTGGAGGCAGGTGAAAGGCAACCATACATTGATGTTTCTCTCCCTTCCTCCTTCCCTCCCTGCCCTTCTCTCTAAAAATAATGAATAAAAAATTTGAAAAAAAGATGTATTTATTTATTGATTATTTTTAGAGAGAGGGGAAAGGAGAGTGAGAATCATGATATACAAGAGAAATAGCAACTAGTTGCCTACCACACACCCACAACTGGGGACCTGGCCCGCAACTTAGGCATGTGCCCTGACTGGAAATCAAACCGGCAACCCTGGGTTTCACAGGCTGGTGCTCAATCCATTAAGCCATACCAGCCAGGGCTGGTATTGTATTTTAATTTAGTAATCTTATTCTAGAGTTCTTTCTTTCAGTGCCTATCTATATGTACTTCCTTTCAAATTATCCTTTGAACCAACTTACCTTTACTGCTCTTTCTTCACTAATGAGTAAAATAAAAAATTTAGGGGCCCACTTTACATTTGTACAAGCTATATTTTTAACTTTCTAAAAATGTTACTTGGACAGTGAGCATGTAGCTGTGGCAAGGTGTTTCAACGAGTGACGGACATTAATGAGAGGGTGGCAGCAAGTGAGGAGAATGACAGGTGCTATATGTAACTATAGCCGACAGATAAGTTCATGAGGACTTTAGAAACACCTCCTGGGGACTTCCAGACAGCACTGGGTGATATATATTTTTAATTAAAAAACATTTTATTCATTATTTTCAGAGAGAAGGGCAGGGAGGAAGGAAGAAAGGGAGAGAAGCATCAATGTATGGTTGCTTTTCACCTGCCTCAGCTACAGACCTGGCTGGAGACCTGGCTTGCAACCTGGTTATGTGCTCTGACTGGGGAATCAAACAAGGGACCATTGGGTTCGCAGGCCAGTGCTATTCACCGAGCCATACTAGCCAGGGCGAAATAAATATTTTACCCACAGTTCTTCATGGCAAAAGGAAATCAGAAGGGGGAAGGTTCTGGAGTAGTCTGCCTCTTTCTTCAGTCTTTTCTTGTCCTCCATGTAAAGAGGTCAGTTAAATATTTCACTGGGAAGTTCCTGAGGTTTGGTACCAACTTAAGGGTATACATGTGTCCTTTATACTATTCTTACTCTAGCACTTGTGATGCAAATTTGAAAATATCTTCCAATTAAAAATTTAAAAAACAGCCCTGGGTGGTGTGGTTCTGTGGATTGGACATTGGCCTGTGAACCAAAATGTTGCCAGTTCGATTCCCAGTCAAGGCACATGCCTGGGTTGTGGGCTGGTTCCCCAGTCGGGAGTGTGCGAGAGGCAGTCAATGTTTCTCTTACACATTGATGCTTTTCTCCCTTTCCCCTTCTTTCCCCTTCGTTCTAAAAATTAATAAGTAAAGCACAAAATGTTTAAAGACAAAACAATAATACCTTTGTTAGAGTACTTATTATATTGTGATTGTGGCTCCACTAGTTCTTTTTTTTCTAAGATTTTATTTATTATTTTTCAGAGAGAGGGGAAGGGAGAGAGGCAGAGAAGGAGAGAGACATCAATGTATGGTTGCCTTTCACCTGCCTCCAGCTATAGACCTGGCTGGAGACCTGGCTTGCAACCTGGTTATGTGGCCTGGCTGGGAATTGATCCAGCAACCTTTGGGTTCACAGGCCAGTGCCTTATCCACTGTGCCATCAGCCAGGGCTCTCCACTAGTTCTTGAGCAACCACAAATATGGCCCATGTCTTATTCATCCTTGCTAGGGCCTGGGGTGGGAAGGTGCCTTCACAGGACAGGACAAATAGTAGGTTTGCTATGAATGTTTGTTGATTGACCACAAGTATTTGAAAATTGTTGTACTGATGGGGGTTATTTTCTGGGTAATGTGTAAGATAAGAGTTCAAGCAAGTTAAGAAATCTCTGCCAGTGCTCCTAGCAAAAGCTTTTATAGGTTTCTTGATGTTACTGCTTCTTGCATTTAGAGCTTCATTTGGCATTACAGGGATTATCTCTGCAAAACATGCCTCATGGATTCCTCAGTTCTGAATGTGTTGAATGTGTTCAGGCTTTTCTAGAGCAAAGCCCAAACAATTCCTGTTATCTCTATAATTGAGCAGACACCCTGAAAAATTTGTGAACACTCCCACACCACCTTCACAGGAAGATATGATTGTAAATCACAAAGAGGTCACAATTCACTGAGGAAACTATGCACATGAGTGCCTGCCTCATTATATCTGCCTCTAATTAAGAGAATGATTCATTAGTATTTCATAGTGGTTAATTATTTTAACTACTGCTTTTGACTATTTTCAAGGAACCATAATTCACTCATTCATTAAATTAAAAACAAAAAACACTTGTTGAACATCTACTATTTAAAGCAGTGAACAAAACAGATATGTCCCTGGTGTTCACAGTCTAGTAGGGAAGACAGACATTAGACAAATATTTGCACTTAACAGAGATTACCTTTGTAAAATTCAACATTCCGAAATAGATAATTTGTTTTTGGCTTACATACTGATTTTAGAAAGAGAGAGAGAGGAAGGAGGGAGAGAGAGGTTTCAGTTTTTCATTCCACTTATTTATGCATGCACTGGTTGCTTCTTGTTTGTGCCCTGACAGAGGAATTGAACCTATAACCTTGGCATGTTGGGGCGATGCTCTAACCAACTGAGTTACCCAGTCAGGGCTGACACTATGTTCTTGGCCATTACTTCTTTGGTAAGTTTAGGTGAATAGATTTTGTGGTTTAACAAAATGATCAGAGAATTTTTTTTATATATCCTCCTTGAATTAAAAGTTAATGGTTCTGTATTCAGGGCTGCACAGCCCAGAGGCAGCAGAGACCTACAGGAGAGCAGGCGAGACAGTTCCAAACCAGCCAGTGGGCCGAGGTTGACTCTGGGCAGTGGCGGCTCTACTCAGAGGGGTGTCTCTAACTGAAGCCAGCTCCAGGCTCCCTGGCGACTAGAAATCTGAGCAGTGAAGTGTGGGCAGTGAGGGCAAATGCTGGAGGGAACGAGGAATTGAACTCTTGCAGGGGAGGGACTGTGTGAGAGCCTTGCCCTGGAGGCTGAGAGAAAACACCTCCCCAGGCCTGAGGCGGAAGAGGAGACCCTTGGGGAACAGGATCTGGGGAGCAGGGAAGTGCACCAGACAGGGCGGCAAGAGCACAGAAAACTGTGCCACTGAGCCACCCAGGGAGAGGGCAGCTCGGAGCCCCAACAAGAAGGGAAGCCCAACCTCGCACACCCACACCAGTGCGCAGGCTCCCACAGAAACTGCAGCTCAAAATTGCGAGAGAGGGGAACTGGCTGCTGCTGCAACCAGCAGCACCTGTCTCAGAGGGTGGGAACCTCCTCTAGGAGCCAGAGAGGGAGGGGTAGCCATCACCTGTGTGAACAGCGCTTCAGGGCTCCCCACAGAACCAGCACACCAAGGGAGGGCCCCAAAATGCCAGCAGTGTGGAAACCCACCTAGGCTACTGGAGGTTCCCAGAACCATCCCTGACTCTAACAGACTCCAACGTGATAGGCCCTGCCACTCCAAGACCCCGCAGCCTGACTGTAGACTGCAGAGACCTGACCAAGGAAGAGAGGAGAGGCAGAGTCAGGAAATGAATCCCTGCTAATCTCAAGCACCTGAGTTACACTGAGAGCTACATGAACTATTAATCCCTAACGAGCAACTCAATAACAGTATATGAGATATAGTAGGAGTTTCTTTCAATCCACTAGCTGGAGTGAGAGAAGCAACACATAAACCAAATGCAAAATACAACTAGACAGTCCAAATTAATGACATAAAGGGAACCCCAAGAGCAACAAGTTGAGGACATCTAGGAGACTGCACCGCTGAACCCCACAAATCTCCTACCACAGAAGGGCACTCTACGAAGGCAGGGAGTCAAAGCAGATTAACTCAGGAAACAAAAACAAGCAATGACAGACACCCAAAATGGGGAGAAAAAGAAACGGTCCATCACCAAAAGGAAAGGAGGAATCACCAGAAAGACTGCTGAATAAAATAGAAACAAGCAAACTATCAGACATGAAATTCAAAGAAATAATTATAAGAAAACTCAATGAGCTTAACGAGCTCAAGGAAAACTACAAAGAGCTCCAGGGCAACTACAAGGAACTTACTGAAATTATACCAGTATTAAAAAGGACATAGAAGCCATCAGTAAGAACTGGAAGAAAATGAAGAACACAATCTCAGAACTGAAGAACACAATAGAAGGAATTCAAAGCAGGTTAGTTGAAGCAGAAGACTGGATCTGTGAATTGGAGGACAACAGGGAAAAAAACCAGACATGGCAACAAATTGAAAAAGAGTGAAATAGAATGAAGAGGTTTTAAGAGAGATACAGGACAACATGCGACACAACAATGTCCGTATCATAGGGATACCAGAAGGAGAAGAGAAGCAAGGGATAGAAAACCTGTTTGAAAAAGTAATGACAGCCCTGGCTGGTAGCACAGTGGATAAGGCGCCGGCCTGCACCGAACTCAACGGTTGCTGGTTCAACTCCCAGCCAGGGCACATGGCTGGGTTGCAGGCCAGGTCTCCAGCTAGGTCCGTGGCTGGAGGCAGGTGGAGGGCAACCATGCATTGGTGTCTCTTTCCCTCTTTGCCTCTCTCCTTTCCCTTCTCTCTGAAAATAATAAATAAAATCTTTTAAAAAAAAGTAATGACAGAAAACTTTCCTAAATTGATGAGCAAAAAGATCACTCAAGTTCAGGAAGTACAGAGGGTCCCAATGAAGATGAACCCAAACCAGCCCATTCCAAGACACATCATAATGAAAATGGCAATTTTCGAAGACAAGGAGAGAATTTTAAAAGCATCAAGAGAGACACAGCTAATAACATACAAGGGGGCTCTAATAAGGACCTGGTTCTTTGACAAGAAAAACAAAATTGACAAACCATTAACTAGACTCATCAAGAACAAAAGAGAGGACCCAAATAAACAAAATCAGAAACAACAGAGGAGAAATCACAACCAATCCCACATGAATACAAAGGATTATAAGAAATTACTACATACAACTATATGACAAGAAATTTGACAACCTGGGTGAAATGGACAAATTTCTGGAAATGTATAACCTACCAAAACTTAGTCAAGAAGAAGCAGAAAGCCTGAATAGACTGATAACAGCTAGTGAAATTGAAGAAGTAATTTTAAAAAACCTCCCAGCACGCAAGAGCCCTGGACCAGATAGCTACACAGGTGAATTTTACTAAACATTTAGGAATGAACTAACTCCTATCCTCCTCAAACTATTTCAAAAAATCCAAGAAGAAGGAAGACTCTCAAACTCTTTTTATGATGCCGGTATTATTCTAATACTAAAACTAGGTCAAGATCCAACAAAGAAAGAAAACTATAGGCCAATATCTCTGATGAACATAGATACGAAAGTTTTCAACAAAATGCTGGCAAACCCGATCCAGCAATATATTTAAAAAATCATACACCATGACCAAGTGGGATTCATCCCAGAGATGTAAGGATGTTTCAATATTTGCAAATCAATAAATGTAATACACCACATAAACAAACTGAAAGACAAAAACCATATGATCTTATCAATAGATGCCGAAAAAGCATTTGATGAAGCACAGCACCCTTTTATGATTAAAAACCCTCAGCAAGATGGGATAGAGGGAGCATACTTCAACATAATAAAGGCCATATATGAGAAACCTGCAGCTAACACACTCAATGGGCAAAAACTGAAAGCCTTTCCCTTAGTATCAGGAACAAGACAAGGGTGCCCACTCTCTCCAATTCTATTCAGCATAGTCTTAGAAGTGTTAGCCACAATGATCAGACAAAAAAAAAAAAAAAAAAAAAAAAAAAAGGAACTAAAAGCATGCAAATTGGAAAGGAGGAGGTAAAGCTGTCATTATTTGCGGATGACTTGATAGTGTACATAAAAACCCTATAGACTCCACTAAAAAACTACACAACCTAATAACTGATTTTGGCAGAATAGCCAGATACAAAGTCAATATCCAGAAATCAAAGACATTTTTATACACCAACAATGAAACATCAGAGAAAGAAGCTAGAAAACAAATCCCATTTACCATAACAACAAGAAAAATAAAGTACTTAGGAATAAACTTAACCAAAGAAGTAAAGGACTTGTACTCAGAAAACTATAGGACACTGAAGAAAGAAATTAAGGAAGATACAAATAAATGGAAGCATATACCATGTTCATGACTGGGAAGAATTAACATCATTAAAATGCCCATACTACCCAAAGCCATCTATAGATTCAATGCAATCCCTAAAAAATACCAACGTCATATTTCACAGAATTAGGAGAAATACTTAAGAAATTCATATGGAGTCCAAAATGACCACGAATAGCTACAGCAATCCTGAGAAAGAAGAATGAAGTAGGAGGAATCACAATACCAGATATCAAACTACATTACAAAGCCATTGCAATCGAAAGTCTGGCACTGGCACAAGAATGGACAAACAGATCAATGGAACAGAATAGAAAGCCCAGAAATAAACCCAGGACTCTATGGGCAACTAATATTCGACAAAGGAGGAAGGATCATAAAATGGAGTGCAAATAGCCTCTTCAACAAGTGGTGTTGGGAGAATTGGACAGGCATATGTTAAAAAATGAAACTAGACCAGCAACTTACACAATACACCAGAATAAACTGAAGATGGATAAAAGACTTAAACATAAGCAGTGCTATCATAAAAGCCCTAGAGGAAAACATAGGCAAAAAAAATTGCAGATATCCCACACAGCAAAATTTTCACTGAAATATCTCCCAGGGCAAGGGAAATAAAGGAACATATAAAGAAATGGGACTACATCAATCTGAAAACTTTCTGCTCAGCCAAAGAAAACATCAACAAAATAAAAAGGGAACCAACCATATGGGAAAACATATTTGCCAATGACACCTCAGACATGGGTTTGATCTCCAAAATATGTAAAGAACTAATATGACTCAACACCAGGGAGACAAACAACCCAATTTAAAAATGGGGAGAGGACCTGAACAGCCACTTCTCCAAGGAAGACATAGAAAGGGCCTATAGGCACATGAAAGAATGCTCAACATCACTAGCCACCAGAGAGGTGCAAACTAAAACTACAACGAGATACTACCTCACACCTGTCAGAATGGCCATCATCAACAAATCAACAAACAACAAGTGCTGGCAAGGCTGTGGAGAAAAGGGAACCCTGGTGCACTGCTGCTGGGTATGCAGACGGGTGCAGCCACTATGGAAGACTGTATGGAAAAACTAAGAATAGAACTGCCTTATGACCCAGTGGTTCCACTGTTAGTATTATACCCAAAGAATCCTGAAACACCAATTCAGAAGAACTTTTGCAACCCTATGTTCATAACAGAGCTATTTATAAGAGCCAGGTGCTGGAAGCAACCTAAGTGCCCTTCAATGGATGAATGGATCAAAAAACTTTGGTACATTTACACAATGGAGTTCTATGCAGCAGAATGAAAGAAAGAACTCCTACCATTTGTGACAGTATGGATGGAACTGGAGAGTATCATGCTTAGTGAAATAAGCCAGACAGCAAAAATTAAATACCACATGTTCTCACTTAATACAGGAGACTAGTGAACAAACAAACAAAACAAAGAAAAAACCAGAACCAGAGACATGAATACAAGGAACAGACTTTTAGTGTGCAGAGGGGAGGTGGAGGGGGGAGAAGGAGGCAAAGAAGGGGAGCAGTTTGGTCAAGGAACTAGCATGGATGACCCATGGACACGGACAACATGTGGGATTAACTGTGGTGGGGAGAGGCGATAAGGAGGGTGGGGAAGGGAAGAGCAGAGGGGGAAAAATTAGATGAATCACTGGTTTGATCCCAGATTGTACACATGTCTGGGTTTCAGGCCCAGTTCCTGGTTTGGCCATGTGTGAGAGGCAACTGATTGATGTTTTTCTCACATATCACATATCATATCAATGTTTCTCTCTCCCTCTTTCTTCCTCCCTCCCATCTTTCTAAAAATAAAGAAATCAAATCTTTGAAAAAGTAATGTTGTTGACTTGTCATTAATAGAATTAATCAAATTAACCTGTCAAGAAATTTTCTCAGTAACATAAAAATTGAGTCTGGTATCAGTTAACATCCAGCAGGAACAGATGGCACACGCAGATTTTTTAAAGCAGCATTTAAGCCCTGGCTGGTATTGCTCAGTGGATTGAGCGCCGGCCTGAAAACTGAAAGGTCACAGATTCAATTCCCAGTCAGGGCACGTGCCTGGGTTGCCAGCCAGGTCCCCAGTAGGGGGCGTGTGGGAGGCAACTGATCAAAGTATTTCTGGTACATTGATGTTTTTCTCCCTCTCTTTCTCCCTCCCTTCCCCTCACTCTAAAAATAAATAAATAAAATCTTATAAAAAATTAAGACGTATTTAATAGAAAAAAAACTATTTACAAAATTTAGGTAGTGTGTAGGGAATCCACAAGCGATATTCCAAACACCAGGTTACTAACACTATTAACACCAAGATGGGTCCCTTTGTTCCTCATCTTTTTGATCAAGATGTTTTCCTTTGCTCTGGGTAGCCTTGGCCAGTTCAACAGACACTTTGAAACACTATTTGAGCAAGGACTTTCCCAGAGCAAGTGCTCCTGCTATATTTGCTTCTGCCCTGGAAGGGGCAACTGGATGTGACAGAATGAGATGGGAAGCACTGATTTGTGTCAGACTAATAACTCACTCATCACTCCAGTTCTGTTTACCCCCACTTATTTTCTTGTCTGACAACCGCACCCATCAATAGATTAGGATCATGGAGAACAAAGACACTGGATGGCAAATAACCAAGTTCAAAGGACACCTCATAAGAAGAGAGATGAAAATGATATGAACCTGAAGAACTAGTATTTCTTGCCCTGCTGGATGATGAAATTTTTGAAAAGGCAGGCTTGTAAAGAATTTTGGCATGCATGGGGGAGGTGACCTCCATTTTCAGTATAGTGGCTACCTCTGGAGCAGAAGAGAAAGAAAGAGATCGAGAGGAAGTACAGAGGAAGCTCCAATGGGAGCTGTATTGTATTTTTTTTTTGTATTTATTTTTTAAATAATTGATTTTTTTTTCTTGTATGAGTCCTTACCAGGAGTTGAACCCAGAGCCCTGGTGTATTGGGATGGCACTCCAACCAACTGAGCTACCCAGTCAGGGCTGTATTTTATTTCTTAGTAACTGAAATTCTGAAGCATACAAGGAATACTAGAATTAAATAGTGAATGGTGGGGTGCTCCTTATGAGTTTCTTTGTACTTTTCTCTGGGTGGAGATTACAGTTGAGAAGATGAAAAACAAACAGGATGTAAAGAATAGTGGAATTATCCATCTGCCAGAGTTCTAGTGGTGTTCCGGGAACATGTTGCTTCAGTCCAAAGATAGGCTGAGGCCCCATGGGGCTCTGGAGTCATGATAACACTAACAGTTTAGAGACCCGATAACGGTTGCATTCCTAGCTCTGCCCTACAATGGAGCCAGTTCCCTGTAGCAGTTAAGAGCCACTCGGTAGAGACAAACTGCATGGAGTCAGATCTCAGTTCAGCCCTCATTGGCTCTGTCACTCCACTTCCCTGTATCTCACTTTCTTCATCTGTAAAATGTGATGAGAATGTCAACCTATGTCAAATGGTTGTTGAGAAGATTATGGCCACAGACTGAATTTTATGTTGTTATTCTCCCAGGCAGGCTGAACTAATGGGAACAGCCCTCCAGCACAGGGATTGGCAAACTTTTCCTGTAAAGGGCCAGACAGTAAACATTTGAAGCTTTGAGGGCCTTCTGGTCTTTGTCCCAACTACTCAGCTCTAGTACTGTAGTGAGAAAACAGTCATAGGCAATACGTAAACAAATAGGTGTGGCTGTGTTCCAATAAAACTTATTCATAAAAATAGGTAGTGGACCCATAGGCTGTAGTATGTCAACTATCTCCCAAACATTTTAAAGACTTGGATGCTTCACTTATTGCTCAGAAGGGCAGACGGCCTAGGCTGTTTGGGATGAATGGCACACATTCCTAGGTCATGGGTGAACCCTTACAAAAGAGGAGAAACTGTAATTCTTTGACACAAGCTGGTCCTACATCTCAACCTTCCTAAGTAGATTCTGCTTGTAACCCTCCACTTGAATTACCCAAAGACTCAGAACTTGCTCCCTACAGAGAGGCTCAAAACAGTCTCTCTTTAGTCACACTATTACTACTTGAGAAAACTCTCCATCCTTTTTGAGTAAATATGGGAAGCCTCTCAATGGGGTACTTAAAACCTACCCACAATTCAGGGTGCACAGTCCACTCAAATCTTATCAGAGATAATAGCATGAGTCAACCATTAGTTAGGTAGGGGCCGGACACACACTGACAAGGCCACAGTCTTAAAAAGGACTGGTTTGAAAACTACCACTTCCCAGGTATCAGAGGACAGTTGTAGTCTATCTATACCATTATCTTTAGCATATACCGCAGGAGATATCACCAGCAAAAATTACATCATGGCACAGCATCACTGCCAAGGACAGGATCCACATATGTACCTACAGACAGCACTTCCCAAAACCACTTTGTGCCCAGACCAACGTTTATGGCCAACACTCAGCTAGACACACTGTGAAGACAGCTTTCCCTCAGGAACCTCCTCATGCTCCCACTGACGAAGCAGGCCTGGCTAAGGCCTCCCACTCAGCACAAGGTGACACTGGCTCAACATGAGACTGAGCACACATGCATACCTAACTTAGCCCATAGCTCAAGATCAGGAATTATCCAAGACAGACCTAGGCTGTGCCCACATTCACAGACCTCCCAACTCAAGACTATGCAGAATCGTCTCACCTTACTTCCGGCAATGTATATGTACATCTGTCAAGCAGAGTGACTGCAAACCAGAGCTGAGATCCAGCTCCTCTAGGGTAAGCTCTCCCGAAGAGGGCCCAACCCATGCCGTCTCTGGGTAGCCCTCCCTCACACACTGGATGCAGACCCTTTGTCCCGCTGGGCACCTCCTGATGGGGCTGCAACTCAGACTAAGGCCCCTTTAATTTCCACTACACGGCAGGAGGGGAGAGTGCCCTGCTTGAGACTGACACTCCCTTCAGTGCCACCAACGGTGACCTACTGTCCAGGACTCTATCCTTGGCTAGGAAGAGAACACGTCACTTCTTGAGAAGTGCCTCAGTCCCAGGAAAGCTGGGACAGTTAGTCACCCCGAAGGCCACCCCCCTTACTTCTGTGATGGAATGTGTATCACCCACTACTGTGGAGAGCGCTCCAGCTCTGCATGCAGGGAAGGGCCTGGCTCTTCTCAGTGCCCAGATGTCATAGGTGCCCTGCACTTGACCTGAAACTGTAGGGCCACCACCACTGCTCACTCTGCTGCAGCTGGGCACTCCTCCCTACAGGCCACTGATGCCACCTCTCTCTTCTTCCTGCCAAATTATTGTCACTGGTAGCAAGGATTCAAGAGCCCTTCATGTCTCTCAGGATGGCTAAGTGCACTGACTCTTCAAGTCAATGATTCTACATGCATTGACTTGAAGCCTCCCAGGGTCATTAGAGGTGGCCACTTGCTGGGAGCGGGCCTGATTCAACAGCCCCTCCTCCTCCTGCACGGCTTTTCCTGTAGCAACACGAAGACCAGGCCAGCCTCTCCTCTCCTGCCTGTTTCTGGGAGCTCAGGGATCCCACGTGCAGGTCCCAGGGGCTCTGGGCTGCCAAACACACAGCCCTTCAGCTCGAGTGGCACCTGGTTTATTGAATCTTGTCCTGAGGACCCAGAGGTATGTGGCAGGGGGTTCCTGCCCGTGAGGACCTAAGGTGTAGAGGGGTTGATGGGTGCCTGGAACACAGGGTCACACTGTGCCCCAGGGAAGTCCAGGTACTAAGGGTGGGATCAGCCAGGGCTTCTAGGAGAGGGGACACTTGAGAGGAGACTCCCAGGTCAATTGTGTGAAGAAAGGGATCTTGGAAGAGGTCTGGTAGGGCCCAGAGAACAGCAGGGACAGCAGAAGTGGCAAGGGGAGAAGCTGGGATAGGCAGGAGCAGAATCCAGGAGCCTGAAGGAGCAGAAAGTTTCACGGAAAATGTTAGGACTCAGTCTGATCCCTCAACCAGGTTCAGTAAGTGAGAGCTGGAAAAGCAACCTTTGGTGCTGAATGGTGGGCATTTCAGAAACCCTGATCTGAGTGTAGATTCTTGTTGTGATCAATGATGGCATGAAGATCCCATCTGCCTAGGGGCTATCGCATTCCATTCTAATTCTTGGCCTGTGAATGAGTCCTCTGTGGAATGTGGGCTGAGGTTGGATGTGCTGGGCAACAGATGAGCACCATTCTGCACGCAGCAATGACCATCACGCAGTTTGTTATGCTACAGCAGGGGTATGTGTGTGGGCCTCAGGCTTGGCTTTCCCATGTTATGCTTGGTGTGTGTGAAAGACACAGGCCCAGTCTTAGTGGGAGGCTGTCTCCTGGTGGTACCTTGTATTAGCCTTGATATAGATCATGGCTTGCTTTTATTTTGTTGAGCCACAGAGTGGATATAGGGGGTTAGTCTGGTCACATGGTGTCTCCTTGTGTTCTGGGTCATTCTGTAGGTGCAGGCTCAGTTCTAAGTGATGTCTGTCTTGGTTTGCTGTATCATGTATGTATGTATGTTGATGCTAATGTGGGTGGTAGCTGCATAGAAGTTTGCTGCTGTAGATATAGCTGCTAATAGATATAAACACTCCTCTGAGAGATCCCCTCTTAGCGTGCTGAAGATTGCTCTGCTCCAGGACTCTGTAAAGCAGTAGAAAGGTGTCCTTGATTTTAGGTTCTTTCAGGGGGAAAACCCAGCTTTAAAACAGGTAGAGGCTTGCAGTGTTTGTTTTCCTTTTCTCATCAACAAGACAAAACTCACCCCTCTCACTCTGCATTGCCCAAAGCAGCCAGGCATGAAAGATGTCCATTGATAACCAGTGGAAGCCAGAGTAACTGATTTTCAAGGACTCAAAAAGGGATTGGGAGGCAGGGGACTTTATTCTCCTGTGAGGAGAGGCCTTACATCCCAAGGATAGGGTGTGAGGATGGATGTGGGGGAATGAACTCCGCACTGGGGAGCTAGGGGAGAGGTTCCTAAATTATGTACCACTGAACATAGGTGTGCCCCTTCAGGGTTCTATGAGTCTTATGGTATTGCTATCTTTAGTCCTCAGGATGGCCACACAAGGACTAGTGTGACAGAGCCCCTAGACTGATCTTTGGTCATGAACTGCCTACGCATTTGCCACCTGTGCCCTGGCCTGGGAAATCAGTTTCTATGAGTACCATGACAAGAAAAAGACAGGGAAGCACTGAATCAGGAAACAAGGTCTGTCCAAGGAACCACTCTTGACCTTTTCACCAGCCTGGCTTTGTATGGTTTTAAACCACAAACCTGAAGCCTTATGTCAAGAACTGCATAAGGTCTTCCACATCAGATAAAGGAAGACCAAATAACTCAGGCCAACCTGTCTAAGGGCAAGTTATACAGGTGGACAATGTATATGAAAAGATATGTTCAAAACCATCAAAGTGCTTCTAATGTTGTAAGCAACTTATTGGGTCAAGACCAAGGAGATATTTATTTAGTTATTTATAATATGTATATTGTCACAATAAATTAAAAAAAAAAAAAAAACCCTTTGGTAATGTCCCATTGTCTATGTGTGTGGTGGCATAATGATGGTTACTGGTTTTTGGCTGCCCAGTACCTCAGCCTCTACAAGTGAGCTGCCTGGGTGAGACGAGCTTACACACAAATGTCATTGTTTATCTGACATTTAAATTTAACCAGTTTACCCTGTTTACAGTGGGAGTGCTCCACCCTTCAGCACAGTCCTGCCCAAACTGTTCTTTCTTCTGGATTACCCTTCTCTGGCCAAGATACCCCACTTACTAAAGATCAAGCAGCTCATGGAGTCTACTTGTAGCTTCTGAGCTGAGTGTGTGGCCCCTTCCTCTCTCAATTAGGGCTTTCTGTTCAGGTCTCTTTTTCATTAAAAAAAAAAAAGAAGACTTTATTGTTTTTAGAGAGAGGGGGAGGGAGAGAGGCAGAGAGGGAGAGACACATCAATGTATGGTTTCCTTTCACCTGCCTCCAGCTATGGACCTGGCTGGAGACCTGGCTTGCAACCTGGTTATGTGCCCTGCCTGGGAATTGAACCAGCGACCTTTGGGTTCACAGGCTAACACCTTATCAACTGTGCCACCAGCCAGGGCTGTTCAGGCCTCTTTATTGCCTATCTCCCCACTCCATGGTCACCTGTCAACCTAGACTCACTTGTATCCCCTGAAGCTCCTCTGGGGCAGAACCAGATAATGATCATGGATCTGTGGGTCCTCAGGACATGCCTAAGGCCTATCTAGCAGATTGGTTTGATAGCTGGGGATCATTAACTGCAGAAGGAATTTCATTCTATCATGTTCCTAAGTCATCATTTACTGACCTGTTTTTATATCTGGCCCTTTAGGCCAGCTTCAGTTTTTCCTGTTGGTGTAGATCAGCTACTATGGGCCTCTGTGTGAATTATTTTTATTTCCTTTGGAGTTGTTTCTTGAGACCTAAGTTTCCAAAGTGAACTTACCAGGGCAAGGTTCTGGGTAATTTTGTAAGTCGTGTTATATGCTGCTACCATCCCTCTGAGACAGATCAAACCCAATGACAGAGCTCTCTGCTTCCCAGGATTGGTTTACCCCAGAGCTTGGTGAGTCCCCAGGGTTACAGGTCTCTCTGTGGGTACTGCAGACCATGAAGGTTCTGTTCACATCATGTGGACAGGAATGGTGATATTTAGGCTGCCTGGAAAGGTTCAATGTAAACGCAGAGGGCACAGTCATAGAATCCCCACCACAACCCACAGCCTGTCAGAGCCTGGGTGGAGCTCAGTGTGAAGGACACATCTGAGATCACTACTTGTCCTCTAATTTTGCCAGAAGATGCACAACACTGAAAAATCTGAGAGTGAAAAATGAAGTCAACTTCATCTATTGACTTACGACTTTCTGTGATTTGGGGAGAAGCTGTTATTTCAATCCTGCTTGGTGGGACATCTCATACCACTTTGCAAGCATCCTCAGGCTCAGCCCAGCTCCTGCTCCACTGTAGACCCAGCCAGGGGGAGGCGACTTTGCTCAGTTGAGAAAAGCATGCGCTGAATTCAGATTGCAGAAAGGGGCAGGAATGGGAGAAGGATAATATCATAAGCAAGAGCATGGCACTGGGGAAGGTTTGGGTTGGTGCTGGGAAGTGGAGCTCCTGGCTGGTCTGAGCAGAAACTTGTTCAAAGATGGTGGAATATTATATCAGTTAGAACCAATGGTCTCCATAATGGAGGCTCTTGAATGCCACACTATTTGCTTCTCAATGTCCAACTAATAGATGATTTGTATACCAAAAAATGGAAGGAATTCTCCGTTTTTATAAACTTTAAGGTTCCTTTAAAGAGTGCCACCCTGCCTCACCTGCTCCCCACCCTTTGCATTTGCAGGGATCTGGTTGGTTGAACAGAACTGGTGGTGGAGATTCTCCAAGTTGGAGGGCTGTCCCTAGAAAACCAGATGAGGTTGCAAAGGGGAGGCTGGTGAAGTAATGGACATGGCTCACAAACCAGGCTTCTGCCTTCCTCAGTCTCCCTGGAGCATAAGAAGAGCCCATTCTAAGCCCATTGAGAAGCCAGTGGTACAATCTATTGAGGAGCAGAAGCTGGAAGACCCTCAGGTCTCTGGGGAGCGGGCATGGAGGTGACAGGCAGGGGTGACAGGAGGGCTGAAGAAATTCTATCCCTGTTTGGGTGGAGATCTGAACTCCCAGCCTTCGGTCCAGGGTGTGGGAAGACCCAGGCTCTTGGGCTGCCAGCCCCATGCTGCTTTGGTCACCATGACCTCTTCTCTGCCAAAGCCACCTTCAGAGCCAAAGCTGGGACACAAGGTTGAGTCTGAAGCCTCTCTGTCTCCCTTGCTGGACTTGAGTTCCTCAGCACTTTTGTTTGTCAGGGCCTGGCATGGATCCAGCATAGAGCTGAAAGAACCAATGATGCTTCCTGAGGAGATATTTTAGATAAGAAGAAGATATCATGACTAACCTTATGTTAGATATTGTTTTTAATATTTTAAATCCTCATCTAAGGACACATTTATTGATTTTTTTTTAGTGAGAGAGGAAGGGGTGAGGGAGACATTGATCAGTTGCCTCCTGCACGTGCTCTGACTAGGGATTGAACCCACAACTTTTTGGTGTGTGGGGTGATGCTCCAACCAACCAAGCCACCCAGGGCTGGGGCATGTTAGACATTTTAACATTTAAATAAAATGGGTACATTTTCTGAATACGTAACATCAAACTTGATTCAGAAAAAAATGGAAAAGTCAAATAATATTAAATTCCAGGCCCAATTTACAATTGCGTTCTACTACATACTTGAAGAAAAATAATTCCGGAGTTTTTCAGATACTAAAAATAAAATATAGCCCAACTCACTTTATAAGCCTCCTATAACTTTGGTACCAGAGCCCAACAAGGACAACATGAGAAAGGCAAATGACAGGCCAATCTCATTCATGAACATAGATGCAAAAATCCTAAACCAAATTTTAGCAAACTAAGTCCAGCAACATACGGTGGAAAGGATAATATATCTTGAGTAAATTGGGTATATTCCCAGAAATGCAAGAATGTTTTGACATTAGAGACTCAATTATTTTAATTGGCCATATTAACATATTAAAAGGAAAAATCATGTGGTAATCTCAGAATACAGAAAAACATATAAAATTCAATATCCATTCATGATAAAACATAATAGCAAAATAGGAATGGAAAGAAATGTCCTTAGTTTATACGGATCTTGCAAAAATTTACAGTCATTGTCATATTTAATGGCGAGGAATCGAAAGCTTCTCCTCTGAGATCTTATACCATGACAAAGATGCCCACTATTATCATAATTTTTCTTTAAGATTGTAGTGGAGGTCCAATGCAGTAGAGTAAGGAGAAAAATTGTATAATATCTAGAAAGGATAAACCAGACTTTTTATTATTTACCTATGACATAACTGTGTATGTAAGCATTCCAAAAGCACACACAGATCAATTAGAATGAAAGAGATTGTTCAACATGGATGCTGGATAGATCTACGTATATGCAAAATTCAATTTTTCCCACATAGTGGCAAGTTAGAAAAAAACAAATAGAAAAGATATAAGATGCCAGTAACGTCATAAAAAGAACTTGGAATATCATGTTGAAGAATTTAGGGGTAAGTGTACTGATGCCTGCGATTCATGTTGAAATACACCAAAAATGGTATGAATTAATGAATGAATAGAGGAAAGAAGACATGAATAAATACACGATAGAGCAAGTTTAGTGAAATATTAATGTTCAAATCAAGGTGGCGGGTATACGGGTGTTCATTGTAAGATTCTTTCACTTTTTCTGTACTTTAGAAAAAAATCACAATAAAATGCTGGAAAGCCTTGAAATAAACATAACAGAAGTTTATATATTCTATGGATAAAAACATAAAACTTTAAAAAGAAATATTAAAGAAGATATAAACAAATAGATATAGTTTGTTCATGGATCAGAAGACTGAATATTATTATTGGAAGAGGTCATCTGGAGGACATGACCACCAGTTGACCCTTTAGTGGGACCCAGGCAGTCAGAAATGGAGGCTCCTCACTCTGTCCCCTGTCCTTGGAATGTACATCCCACCCATCATTTCCACACCAGGGGCTGTTTCAAGAATGCATCTTTGAGAGAGGAAGGTGTTCTTGAGACCATCTGGACTGAATATGTGACTGAACCCAGTTAAAGCCTCTGTATAAATTTTAAAAATTCTGGTGGTTGGATGTGGAGATCTATTAGTTTTGAGGCTGCCCAGGACAAACCTCATATATAAGTTTTCTTGCTTATTAAAACTTCCCCCACCAATCTGGAGTATTCTGCCTCTTCTGTCTCTCCCTGCTCTCTATGTATAGGGGCCAGTTTTAAATTTCACCCAGGGAATGAACCAACAATTGTAAAAAAGACAAATGATGTGTAGATTCAATGCAATTACAATGAAAACCCCAGTAGGTTTTCTTTGTGGAACTTGATAAGCTGATTTAAAAACATACATGGAGCCCTAGACAGTGTGGCTTAGTTGGTTGGAATAGCACCCCTCTACATCAAAAGGTGGTGGGTTTGAGTCCCAATCAGGACACGTACCCAGTCTATGGGTTCGATCCCTGGTTGGGGCGTGTATGGGAAGCAACCAATCGATGTTTCTCTCTCACACTGATGTTTCTCTTTCTCTCCCTTCCTCTGTTTCCAAAATCAATAAACATATTTTTTTAATTAAAAAAAAAAAAAAAAAAAAAAAGGAAATCCACAGGGCCAAGGATATCTAAGACACTCTTGAAGAACAGGGTGGGAAGAATTGTTCTACCAGGTATCCAGACTTACTGTAAAGCTATATTGATTAATACAGTGTGATTAATGCAAGGAAAAATAAGCCAATGGAGCAGAACAGAGAGCTCAAAAGTGGACTGCTGTATACGTATACACACACAGTGTAATAGAGATGGCACTTCATAACAGTGAGAAAAGGATGATCTTTTCAACAAATGGTGCTGGTACAAATGTCTAACTGAGCACTGGCCTGTGAACTGAAAGGCTGCCGATTTGATCCTCTATCAGGGCACATGCCTTGGTTGTGGGCTGGTCCCAAGTTAGGGTGTGTACATGAGGCAATGGATTGATAATTGTCTTCTTCTCTTTTTCCCTCCCTTCCCCTAAATAAATCAAATCTTAAAAAAAATTATCAAATTGTATTTTAAAAAATGAAATTGGACCCCCAGCCTCATACCACACACAGAATCAATGCCAGGCAGATTAAAGATCTAAATGTAGAAGAGTAAACAGTAAAGACTGTAAAATAATAAAGGGAAAATTTGGAAGTAAGAAAAAATAAGACAGGAAAAAGGCCCTGGCTGGTGGCACAATGAATAAGGCACTGGCCTGCAAACCCTAAAATCACTGGTTCGATTCCCAGTCAGGGCACTTAACCACAGACCTGTTTGCAAGCCAGGTCTGTAGCTGGAGGCAGGTGAAAGGCAAACATACATTGATGTCTCTCCCCCTCTCTGCTTCTCTCCCTACTCTATCTTCAAGAATAATAAATAAAGTCTTAAAAAAAAAAAAAAAAGACATGTAGCCCTGGCCAGGTGGCTTAGTTGGTTGTAGCATCGTCCTATATGCATCAATCCCTGATTGGGGCACATAGGGGAAGCAACTGATCAACGTTTCTCTCTCACATCATTGTTCCTCTTTCTCTCTCTCTCTGTCCCTTCCTCTCTCTCCAAAATCAATAAACAACCTCAAGTGAGGATTAAAAATATAATAAAAAATAAAAAGACACAAAGCATTAACCATAAAAGAAAGTATTGATGGACACACACACACACACACACACACACACACAGAAGCTATCCCTCAAGAGTGGAATAGTTAAATAAAGTCAACCCAAATGAATAAACTATAGATATAAGCAAAAACTTATGGTGTGGGGAGTTATCAGTTCTTGCCTGAGCCTTTATTGGGTGAGATTTGTATCATGGCTTATAGGGGCAGAGACACATGTAGGCTGTGGTCTGGGGTGTCTTTCTCTGTGCTCTAATGGTGTTATGTGGCTAAGTTGTGTCATGTGTTGACACATGTATAAGCCAAGTGCTTGGGAAAGGGTATCCCATAATTTGCTGAGTAGTAATATAGATTTAGGCTCTGTTTTGGCCTATGACTGGTGCCCAGTGTGTTAAACCCTGGTATGCATATGAATATGGACCCTGATCCATCCTTGGTGAAAGCTATCTTTTCTTGTACAGTCATAGTATGGGTTTAGGTTCATGACTGAGAAGGTACTTATAGGCACTTCGAGTATGTCAAGAGGTTGTAAGGGCCCTGTCTAAGCTGGGGCTGGATCTTGGCTAGGGAACCATGTCTCTGAGTGCTAGAGGGGTTACTTTAGCACAGTGACTTATACATGATAGGTCCTCAATAAATACTGATTTAATGAATGAAATAATGACTGAATGGTTGAGTGAGGCAGGGTATATGTATATGAACTCTGTCCTTGGCTTACGCTGTCTCTTGGTTTGACAAGTGGTAGTATGATTATGATTTAGTTTACGCTTAAATTCTAGTGTGTTTAATTATGGTTTTGGAATGGCTGTGGTCTAGTGGGAATCATGGTGTGGATTTAGACTTTCTTGTCCACTGCAGGCTCATGAGTGAGATTTAGATGGCTTGGATTCTTATGAGTAAAGGTTATCCTTTGCTGAATATTGATATGGATAAAGACCTTAATCTAGGTAGAAGAAATCCTACTGATCTGGTATGTGTTAGAAGGTTGTCTGCCTAGCGATTTGGGGAGCAGATGTCTGCATAAGGTCCTGAACTAGCCAGAGGCCATCAGCCAGCTTACTGGCCTCAAGGATTAAGGTCTGAGGACTGCCTGATGGCTCCTTTGTGTTGGCCTAAGGCATGGTATGTGAAGGAATCCTGGACTGAGTAGGGACCATGCATAGTTGCTGGACTGTAGTATATATATGAGCTCTGCTCTTCATAGAAAAAGGTAATTTAGTAGAAAAAAATCCATTGAAGAAAAGGGACTGTTCAAAATAAATTTGATGAAATAGCACTTCAAATTTTTGCTGTAAAAATTCTAATAAGATACTAACAAAGAGAATACCATCATGCATTAACCATTACCAAGTGAAGTTCATTCTAGGAATGTGGGTAATGCTTCAGTATGATGAAATATATAAAGACTATATTTAATATATTAATAAACAAAAGGTAAAAAACATATGACCTTCTCTTTTTTAAAAAATATTTTATTTATTTAAGCCAATGCCCTGGCGGAGAAGCTGAGGTCATCTCAGATTTGAAATATTTAAAGTGGATAGAAAACTGTTTTAGCAATGCTGACAAGTAAGTGCATTGATGTGGGCAATGGTGCCATTGGTAAAACATGTCTCCTGATATCCTACACAACAAACAAATTTCCATCTGAGTATGTACCGACTGTTTTTGACAACTATGCAGTCACAGTTATAATTGGTGGAGAGCCATATACTCTTGGACTTTTTGATACTGCTGGGCAATAGAATTGTGACAGATTACAACCTCTGAGTTATTCACAAACAGATACATTTTTACTTTGTTTTTC
The DNA here is from genome assembly GCA_004026585.1 of Noctilio leporinus. Lineage (NCBI taxonomy): Eukaryota > Metazoa > Chordata > Mammalia > Chiroptera > Noctilionidae > Noctilio > Noctilio leporinus. The sequence goes on along the minus strand of PVIW01000892.1, from coordinate 268,512 downwards.
AGTGGTCTCTCCATCCACATTTGAAAATGTGAAAGAAAAGTGGGTGTCTGAGATAACTCACCACTGTCCAAAGACGCCTTTCTTGCTTGTCGGGACCCAAATTGATCTCAGAAATGATCCCTCAACTATTGAGAAACTTGTCAAGAACAAACAGAAGGCTACCACTCCAGAGACTGCTGAAAAGCTGGCCCATGACCTGAAGGCTGTCAAGTATGTGGAGTGTTCTGTGCTTACAGAGAAAGGTCTGAAGAATATATTTGATGAAGCAATATTGGCTTCCCTGGAGCCTCCAGAACCAAAGAAGAGACGCAGGTGTGTGCTGCTATGAACTTCTCTCTAGAGCCCTTTCTGCACAGCTGGTGTGGGCATCATACTAAAAGCAATGTTTAAATCAAACTAAAGATTAAAAATTAAAATTTATTTTTGCAATGACAAATGCCCTGTACTTACCCATATGCACTCGTGTGAAACAAGGCCCATAGGTATGGTCCCTTTCCTCCTCTGTACTAGTTAATTTTGAGTAATTGTGTATTGTTCGAAAAGTGATCAGTACTAGTTTTGTTCTGTTGTTTCAAAAAAAAATTTATTTTTTTTTCAAAGCAAGGCATGCTTGTGATGGCTTTGCAACAGTCTAATTTGGGCTTTTAAAATTTTTTATTTATTATTTTTAGAGAGAGGGGAAGGAAGAGAGGCAGAGAGGAAGAAATGTATGGTTGCCTTTCACCTGCCTCCAGCTAAGGACCTGGCTGGAGACCTGGTTTGCAACCTGGTTCTGTGCCCTGGCTGGGAATCGAACCAGCGACCTTTGGGTTCACAGGCTGGGGCTTTATCCACTGTGCCACCAGCCAGGGCAGTATATGTATATATTTTTTGACGTTAGTTTCTAACTTCTTTCACTAATAAATGAAAAGTATTGCACTTCTTGAAATAATACCAAGTGGGTTGGGTACATGATTTAAAAAACAAAACGAAACATTTTTTCCTTGTCAGTCATTGTTTTATATGCTTAGCATAGATGTGCAGCTTAATAGTGTCTGATAATGGTGTTCTAGAACACAGCTGAAGACCTGGTATATATGAGGGGGGTGGTGCTGGAAGAAAGATGTCTGTGGAATGATTCACATCCTCTTTCAAGTTATGAGGATGGAGACTGCTTCATTAAGAAGCTAGGGGCAGGGTGGGGTGGGCAGAGCATTTAACAACATGGGGACCATACAGGGGAATCCCCTTATTTCTGTTTTGCATGAGGAACCCTGGAGCAGCCAGTTGAGGCTCTCTAGTTTAATAAAAAGTGTGGAGTGAGTCTTATGAAGACTTCTTAAGTATTAATAGGGATTCTATCAGCTCATTTTGGTTGCAGTTTCCTATTTTTAAAAATGTTTAGGTAATTTTCTTCACCTTCCCCAAATCCTGATTCTTGTGGATTCATTAGTGTTGAACCAATGCCTTTTCATGTCTCAATTCTTTGTATATGCATTCTTTTCAGATATATTAAACAAACAAACAAACCCCTTCACAAGCCAAAAATATTTATTTATTTATTTTTAAAAAGAGGAAAGGGGAGGGTGAAAGAGAGGGAGAGAAACATCAATGGGTGGTTTCTTCTCATGTGCCTCCAACTGCAGACCTGGCCTACAACCCAGGCATGTGCCTGGACTGTGAATCAAACTGGTGACCTTTTGGTTTGCAGGCCAGTGCTCAATCCACTGAGCCACACCAGCCAGAGCTGATCTTTTTTTTTTTTTTTTTTTTTTAAATTAAATTTTACTTTTAGGGAGGGGAGAATAGGGGGGAGAAAGAAAGGAAGAGAAACATCAACGTGCGAGAAGAGACATCCAACTAGGGACCTGGCTCAACTCAGGCATATAACCCTAACTTGGTCCTTTCAGTTTTCAGGCTGGTGCTCACTGAGCCACACCAGTTAGGGCTGATCCTCTTGATATATGCTCCCCCAAAGCATCTGAGATAATTTAATGTTTATTTATAATAATATTTTGTAAAACCTTAGTGAAACAGGGATAGATAGTGCCTTAACATGATAAAAAAAATTTTACCTCAAACAGACATCCAGCACCATCTTTCATATTTTTGAACTACCTCTTGTTTGCTCTTTTATGGCTTGAATAGCAAGCAACTGAGTATGCCTTAAAGCATGCTGTTATAGCTTAGAATTTTTTTAAATCTTAAATTTTAAACACTCTTCTGAACTAGAGAATTATATAACGTTTTAAATCTGGCTCTGACTGAAGGCAGGGATGCTGACCTTAAAAGCAAATGTGTTGTGTACATCTGTGTAAATAAAGTTGCCTTGGAACTCCTTTAGCAGGCTGAATTGGAGCTGGATCCCCTGGTAGAGGTGAGGCAGTTGGCAGAGAAGGATGGTAAAGTATTTTTGTGGGCTGAGAATGAGAAAGAGAGAGAGAGAGAGATAGAGAGAGAGAGAGGGAGAGAGAGACAGAGACAGAGAGGTGGGAGGATTGTGTCATAGAACAGAATGAACCCATCCACCTGGCATTACCGAGAACTATTGGCTATTTTATTATAAATGGCGACATCCAGGAGAATGGGAAGCTAATGTTCAAAAGTTTGAACTCCCTGGTGGGTGCCATGTAGGTTACAGATTATGAAGGGCAAAATCACAGGACACCATGGGTTCAGGGTCAAGCTGGGAACAGGTTGGTCACAGGTGAGGTAAGGGTAATAAATCATTTTTCAGATCTTGAGGACAGTTTTGAGGTCTGTTCCAGATCCTCTGTCCAGTATCATGGGAAAGTAGCCAGGGGGGTCCTTCACCTTTAGAGATGAGGAGTTGAAACATAATTTAGGTCAAGATGTTACCTTTAGGGGAGTAAAAAGGGGATGGATGCAATACGACAACAATAAAATAAAATTAAATTAAATTAAAAAAAATGTGGCCCTGGCTGGTAGCACAGTGGATAAGGTGCCGGCCTGCGAACCCAAAGGTCTCAGGTTCGATTCCCCAGCCAGGGCACATAACCAGGTTGCAAACCAGGTCTCCAGTCAGGTCTGTGGCTGGAGGCAGGTGAAACACAACCATACATTGATGTCTCTCTCCCTCTCTGCCTCTCTCCCTCCCCCTCTTTCTAAAAATAATACAATAAAATCTTTTAAAAAAGAAAAAAAATGTTACTTTTATCCTGGGACAGGTCCAGACCTTGAGATCATTAGTCAGTTCCAGGATGTTGTCTTATGAGGCCTTGGGGACTGCTGATTATCCTAGAGGAAAAGGCTAGATGTCTGGGGCAGGGGCAGGGTGGGAAGGCAACCTGTGCAGTCTATCTGATACCTGAAATATTTAAAAGATACTGCAAAGGTCAGAGCGTGAGAAAGCTTAGGTTAAGTCATCACTACAACAGATGAAATAGATGAGGTAGTCTATACTGAAATACCCAAGGTCTTAGCTCTTACTCTGCATTTTCCTTACTACCTAGGTTTCAACTATTTGGTTTGCTAGTTTAATGATACCCTTTGTTTTCAGTCTTCTATTATATGCACATGTTAACTTTAAAAAAATAAATGTTAGCCCTGGCTGGTGTGGCTCAGTGGATTGAGTGCCAGCCTGTAAACCAAAGGGTCGGTCATCAGTTCGATCCCCAGTCAGGATAAAAGAGTGACAAGGGAACAAGCCATGAGTTTAAAAGATTTATTTGGTCAGCTGCACAATTGGATTGAGACCAGAAGGCAGGAAAGTGTCAGCTGTGAATCAAAGAAAGTCAGGGGTTTTTAGAGGGGTTAAGGAGGGAGGGAGTTGAAGACACACTGTTGATGCCTTTGAGGGAGTTGGCTCTGAGAACACAGAGGCTTACTAAAAGAAAGGAGTTACCAGGTTCTCACGGGCAGGCTTTGATATCCTTGAAGGACACAGGCCTGGCCAGCAGGCTGAGATATCATAGAAGGACACAGGTGGTTACTATCATTGGCAGTTACTGAGGAGGCAGCAGATTTAAAGAGGTTTGCTAGGATTCCTAGAATTCAGGCCTTATGCCTAAGACCTATGGGTGGTGCATAGCTGTTTTGCTTGACAAATCTGCTAGCAAGACTGGAATTTCCCCAGGAACTTATCTATGGGTGGTCCGACTCTGCAGACTTGGCCGTTCTGATCACATGGGCAGATATCTTAAGTGCGTCCCCTTGCCAGATGTTTAAGCAGCTTTTCTCTCGAACCAAAGTGTCATGGCTTACTGAAAGCCATGGTAGTTGACACGAGTGACTCCACCTTATATACTTTATGCTATCTTTTTTTTTTTTCCAATGTATGGTTGCCTTTCACCTGCCACCAGCCACGGACCTGGCTGAAGACCTAGCTTGCAACCTGGTTATGTGCCCTGGCTGGGAATTGAACCAGCAACCTTTGGGTTCGCAGGCCTGTACCTTATCCACTGTCCTACCAGCCAGGGCCTTACTTTATGCTATCTTGATCAGACCCATGTCATGTTATTGGTCCTGCTTTCCACATTTCACCCCTTGATTTCCACAAGGATAAGGAAGAAAAAGTTGTGGGAATCATTGAAAAATAATCTTACTGCTACCATCGTTTTAACTAATTGGTGGGTTATAGTTTTAACAACAGATATCAGTACCTAATAACATGTTTACATTTTTTGTGAATACAATATTGCTAAAGTTCTGATATAGGATTAAGACTAATAAAGGTATTATAGTAAGAATAAATTATGCAGAAGACATCCCAAGGTGCTCATGGAGGCACCGCTAACACATTGGGTAAATTTTGTAACACAGTATTTTTTTCTATTTTCAAATTTTACCCAAGCTACAATAATTTTGCCTTGGTAAGTACATTGTGTAGCCTTGTGCATCTATAATTATATAATAAAGAGGGGAGCAAAAAGGGGATGGATGTAATACAACAACAATAAAATTAAAATAAAAAAATGTTAAGCTGAATGTTTTTTGTCACAGATTTTAACATACATTTCATAACATTTTGTAAATTACAATCCACACAAAAACATTATTTTCCACTTTTACACTTAGCAGTATGGAGCCATTTTAGAAAATAGAAAATTCATATAATTGCTATTATAAATACCAAGATGTTTAATATAATTTCCTTTGTACTGCTCCATAAATTGGTTAAGAGGCAGGAGACTGAGTTTGCAACTGCTGCCAAAAGATTAAAATCAGCCCATGAGCCTGAGCACATTTCTAAGTGCAAGGTTCTCTTAATGAGTCCCCATGGTGAACATTTTTTATTATGCACTTTTATATCAATTTAGTTACATTCAAGAATTTTAATCAAAATACTAATATGATTTCCCTATTTTTCTGTATTTGGTAGTGCAGGACAATGTAAGAAAAGAGTAAACAGGCTTAATTTTAATGATAATAATTACCACCCCTTTATCGATTTGAATGTCTCACTGCCAACACTACTGCTATGAGTTCAGCGGGTTGTGCTGATTTAGACTCACTAGTCTCACAGTCTCATAATCTAAAAGGCTGAAAGCTATTGCTGTCCCCTGTCAGTGGTCAAGGAGCCATCTGGAAGCCGGGGATTAGACAGAGTCAAACCAGGAGGGCCCCCATTTCCCTGCTGGGAATGGATTTGCTCCTCCCTCAGAAGTATTTCCGGCAAGCTTATCTCTGCTTGGTGAATTTCCTCTGTGAGGAAACTTTGTTGTCCTTTAGCAGTTACATTCCTATTCAGGGTGTACTACTTCAATGTCAGGGGTTCCTGGCTCAGAGTTACTTCTGCCACTTCTTCAGGACCGATTTTTGTCCAGGCCAACATTGGTATGTGAGACAAAATGGATATTGGAGTGTTAACAGTAAGAGGTTCAGTTGCTTGAAGTGCTTCAAAAAGAAGGCAAACAATTTTTCTACATGTTAACAAGATATGTCCTATCCACCCCTTGGCTGTAGTTTCTCAGGGGAGGATTGAATCTTTGTGGTGTAAATTTACCTCTCTATTGCACCTTGGCATTACATGAGCATTTGGGTTGATCATAGAATTCTAATGATACTTTGAATACGTTCAACATGTCCTTGTTGTCCTGGCCTGAGTGACAGTCTGCATATATGGCATCTTTAAGGCAGGCGGTGCTCCTCTAAGAATTGCCTTTTTCATGCCTGGTGCAGCTGGTCCCTGCAAAGGTGTAATTTATTCCTGTCCTGTCATAAACCAGAGCCAACATTGCCAATTTTCTAGTGGCATTAATTGCCTGTTTCAGGTCTGCCCGTTTCATGTGATCTGTGTACACTGTAATGTCAACTGTGAAGTGTGCTTCTTTCCAGGCCTTTGCATTCCAGTTCCACGGTGTAAGAATTTGATTTGGTTCCCTGTCTGTTACCTTCAGTAATGCTGTGTTAACTGCATTTTTTTCTGAAATGCCTGAAATTTGTCTCATTTCTGTTTCTGAGAATAAAACGGTATTGGCTCCTTTGTTCCAAATCATAGCTAGCCAATCTATGCCTGTCATATCCTTTTGTTGAAAATCTATTCTCATATTCTGCAATTCTGGCCTGGTGTATGCTCTGCCTTCCTCTGTGTATTGTGGCCTTCCTTGTCCATGATTATAATCTATTATTTGCTTCCTTGAAAGTACTGGTCTGGCAGCATATAAGTCTTCCCATGGGTTGTAATATTCTCCTGGATCCTCTGGGTGAGGATTTTTAGATTTATTTATTTATTAAAAAAAGATTTTATTTATTATTATTATAATTTTTTAGAGAGAGGGGAAAGGAGAGAAGCAGACAGGGAGAGAAACACCAATGTACGGTTGCCCTCCACCTGCCTCCAGCTATAGACCTGGCTGGAGACCTGGCTTGCAACCTGGTTGTGTGCCTTGGCTGGGAATCGAACAAGCGACCTTCAGGTTCACAGGCTGGTGCCTATCCACTGTGCCACCAGCCAGGACCTGAGGATTTTTAGATTTAAAGTCACCATCAAAAGAAACCTTAATATTGTCAGCTGATTTATCTCTCTGTATAACTCTGCACACTAAATTCTTGCCGTTATGCCTATCAACATCTACTTGGGACAAGGTTTTCAGAGGCAATGCTGGCACTTCTGTTTTATGAGCTCTATTAATGAGCAGTTCCAAATTTCTTGGAACAGTGAAGTTTATCTGTACATTCTCAATGGTGTGTATGGGCAGTTTCTTATGGACTTGCACCTCAGCCTCATACCAGGGATCTTCCACTGGCAGGACAATTTTGGGTCTTTTCCTGAGAGTCAAAACTTTTTTAAGTTTCTGTCCCTGGGCTAACATTTCCACAAAAGTCTGGTAGCTAACCATATGTCATTTTTTAGTGCATGCTGATTTGATTTGCCACCTTAACCAGCTGTACTTAGACAAATTGTTTTTAACAATTCAGCTTCCTTCTTTCAGCCTTATCATAGATCTGTTTTGCTAGTCACTCTCCCATTCACTGGTGCCGACTATGCCAAATGTCACAAGCGTCTGTTTGTGATATGGCCTTTCCTATACGTCAGCCGGATCATTGCTTATCCAGCTGCCTGCTAAGCAGCCCAGCACCAAGGAACAGACAAGAGTCACACACCGTGACTATGCTATTCACTCACCTTTTATTGAATTCAGACTCACTCAAAGTAGAGCATCAACATACATTAATATCCTACTCACATTTTAACAATCTAAAGGAATTGTAACACATAAACACACAGCAATTAATGGGGAATAATGAACCTGAGCCCCTGAGTTTCAGTCTGCAGGTCTGGGAGACAGCACAGTGGGCAAGGAAGTCGTCAGCATCTTGCAAGGAAGGACCTCTGGAGCCAGGTGGGCAACAGGGCAGGTGAAGTCTTCAGTCCAGATGGTCAGAGCCCCCAGTAGCTGATGCCAAGGGAGATCAGCATAGCGTGGAGCAGCATTCTGGTTTGTGGACTTTGGCCCTATCAGCAGTGGCCTGAAACTTGCCTCTATTACACCTGAAAAGTGGTGTACTCCACCCTTCTGGGTCTTTTTTGATAAAAACCTTGGCACTCCTGATGCCAAGTCTGGAATTTGTCCAAGTACCTCTGGGTGGTACATCTCTGTTTTGCTTGACACCCCTGCTGATGAGAGTGGAATTTCCCCAGGAGCCTACCTATGGGTGGTCCCACCCTGCAGACCTGGCCGTGCTGATCGCATGTGCGGATTTTAGCTGTTTCCTTGCTAGACGTGTCTGTTCTGACCATGTGAATAGATATCTTATGTGTGTCCTCTTGCCAAGTGTGTCTTTAAGCAGTTTTTCTCTTTAACCAAAGCATTATGGCTTAGTGAAAGCTGTTTGCCGGCCTGCGAACCCAAAGGTTGCAGGTTCGATTCCCCAGCCAGGGCACATAACAAGGTTGCAAACCAGGTCTCCAGTCAGGTCTGTGGCTGGAGGCAGGTGAAAAGCAACCATACATTGATGTCTCTCTCCCTCTCTGCCTCTCTCCCTTCCCCTCTTTCTGAAAATAATGAAATAAAATCTTTAAAAAAAAAAAAAAAGAAAGAAAGCTGTTTTCGTTGATATGAATGACTCCCCTTTATTTTATATACATCATGCTATCTTGATCAGACCACTGTCATTTTATTGGTCTTTTCTTTTTGTTGTGGGAGAACAGGGTTCTGAGCTGAAATGCTCCCAGCCCCCACCCAAGGTTTGAATATTAATAAAGACCTGTTTTTGTCAACATTAATTGCTGGTTCATACACTGGCACCACTGAAGGAGCCCCACTTTGTTGGGTAACAATTTTGGCAAACCCAGATGGGACCAAGGGAACCTGTAGTCAGGTTCCAGCCATGTGGGGCAGGCAGATCCCTGGAGCATGGCTTGGCTTCAGGGACTTTCCAGTCTCAGGGAATGATCCTGAACCCCAGCTCTAGGCTCTAGTCACCAGAAATGCCACAATGGTGTAAGCAAACACTGGGGAGGAAGGGAACCCCCTAGGCTTTGTGAGCTGAATCTGCATGCATGTTGGGCATCAGACACTGAGTCGCATGGGAGTACTGCCATTTTGGGTGAATCATCTGGGTGCTCTGCCCTGAAAGATGATGACACACGTAGGGGGGCAGCCATTTTGGAAGTGGGCAAAGGGGTGGGCTAGGTGTGATCCTCAGGTGATGTGCTGTGTGGGCATTGCTCCAGTAGTCTCTGTGCAACTGGGCTCTGATAGGAATGGCTCTAGTCCTGAGTATTAGGTCTGGTGAGAGTGAAAGGGGAAATGACAAGGGAACATGCCCTGATTTTAAAAGATTTATTTGGCCAGCTGCACAGCAGGCTGAGACCAGGAAGGCAGGAAAATATCAGCAGCTAACAAAAGAAAGGCAGGGGTTTTTAAGGAGAAGGAGCTGAAGAGATTCTCTGTTGATGGCTTTGGGGGAGTTGGCTCTGAGAACAGAAAAGACAGGAGTTACCAGGTTCTCGCCATCAGGCTACGGTATGCTTGAAAGACAGAGGCCTGGCCAGCAGGCTGTGTCTTAGAGGGACACAGGTGGTCACTATCATCAGCAGTTACTGGGGAGGCAGCAGATTTAATGGGGTTTGCTACACTTATACAGGATTCTCAGAACTCAGGTCTTATGCCTAAGAACTGGGGGGTCTCATAGGGACAGTCCTGATTCTGAGGGCCATGAACTAGGGTCCAAGAATGACTACCCGAGCTCTATATTCCACAGTCCAGCATCCAATGGGGATCCCTCTGGGGGCCACAGGCAGGACCCTGAGCAGGAACTGCCAGGGCTTAAGGGGAACCACTAAGTAAATGGGTCTGGAAGATAGACAGATTCTAAGAGGAGGTGAGAGCCACCCATGCCTTGTGAGGCTATGAGCCAGGGTTAATGTTTAGCCCTCTGGCCCCACATGTTTCATGTAGAAAGACCACGAAGCCAGGATTGGATAAGGAGCAACAGAATTCTGAGAGGTCATAGTATGGGGACCGCAGTCCGCAGCATGGATCAGCAATAGATGCGACCCCAAAGTTTCTCAAGGTTCTTTGTGAGATAGAATTGTGGATTCAACTTTCGTTTGTGTGTTCCCAGTTTGCTTCAAATTTTCTGTTCATTTATAAAAAAGATTTTATTTATTATTTTTAGAGAGAGGGGAAGGGAGAGAGGCAGAGAGGGAGCGAGATGTCAATGTATGGTTGCCTTTCACCTGCCTCCAGCCACAGACCTGGCTGGAGACCTGGCTTGCAACCTGGTTATGTGCCCTGGCTGGGGAATCGAACCAGCCACCTTTGGGTTCGCAGGCCAGCCCCTTATCCACTGAGCCACCAGCCAGAGCTTCTGTTCATTTTTGGGGGCCTGTAGCACTTGTGGCTAAACAGGGGCTATCCTGTGTTGGCTCTTAGGGGGAGGCCTATGGATAGAATTCTGGTTGACAAGAACAGGTACAGCCGTTCTCCAATGGTTAAGGAGGAATTGGATTTTACTGAAACACTGTTTATCCTACATATGTTTTGGTCTATGGAGGAAGGTGCCCCATGTATGATTCCCTAGGTTGCTAAAACATCATTGAGTTGGAGCTGTATTGCCTACGGTTTGGGAAGTGGGGTGAGATCTTATATGCCCAGGCATGCAGGTTATTGCACAACAGGGTGTTTGCAAGGTCTAAGCTTCTGAAAGCTGCAGGATGACCCTGCAAATCAAGGAACTTTTAGTGGAAAATCAACACCCACAGGAAAGGGAAAGTTGGACCTGAACTCCAGGAGATTTGAAATTCTCTTTCCAGAAAAGTCAGTAAACCCCAATACAGGGTGACAATATTTCTTTCACTTTATTCATGGAACTTTTAGGTGCCAGATACTGAGTTTGAGTATGGTCCTTCCCAGTGTGCAAAAGAACAAAGGATTGACAGTAGGTTATGGTTAAATCCAAAGAAGTAAAGGTATTTAGAAAGTTTGTGAAGATTGCAGAAGGTCTGCAGAAAGTTGTAAAGATAAATGGAAAGGGTGTGAAGGTTCTAAATCTGGGGGAGAGGAAACCTCAGCTGCTTGTTTCTGACCTGATGGGGATGTGGTTTGAATTTTGCTGTTTTGGGTACGTTCAGGAATCCTGTCTCTGTTTTTTTGGCCAATGAGACCTAGAAAAGGTTGCCTGTAAACTGGTAGGGGAGAATGCATTTGCAATTTGGGACTTAGGAAGGGTCATTTGGTGTTGGGGAAATCCAGCCTGGGACAAGAGAGTGAGCCTCTGCCAGGTGACCAGGTGGTGAGAGAGTGTCTCTACCATTAGAGTGAGGGGCCAAGTGTCTCTTCCATTAGGCATGGAAACAAAAAAGGTTTGTAAAAGATTGTAGAAGTTCAAAAAAGTATTTGGAATGAGATTGTATGGCTTTGGTAATGGAAGGTATAAGACATGGAGATGCAATTTTAGTGACTGTTAGAAGAACAAAGATTTCCCTTGATGCTTTATATTTTCCTTCCTACCTGATCCCACCAGAATTTGGCATTCTAGGGGAGTGAGTGATGACATTAGGTTTCTTTGCATAAAACCAATACTAGCTGCCAATGGTGGTTCTGTCAACCAAGACTTTGAAATGTCACGTTTGAAGGAGGCATGCCTGGGCTCTGGTTGTTACTAGGAAGCCCTGAGGAACTGGGATTAACTTCTGAAGCTAGTGAAAGCCCACGACAAAAAGCCTGGTATCTTGGTTGGTTGTGCAGTTCGTGGTGGTCAGGGAAGTGAAAGAGGTTGCTTTCTTGAAAGATGGCAAGGAGGAACCTTAAGACACAATGGAAACTTCAAGGACATGAAAGAAGTAGGAGTTATAGGTAAGGCCTGATGTCAGGTGTATGGTTCAGCCTCTGTGCCCTGAAGGACAGACTAAAAAGTCAATCTAAAGGTTTCTTGTTGTGTGAGTTTCAGCAAAGCAGACTTAAAGATCATAATCAATTGCTGCTCTTGGTGTTTATGCAAACGAACAGAAAAAAAAAATTAAAGCTGGACTTAATGCAGTTCCTTTAATGACAAGGAGAGAGATCTGAAGGAGAAAAAATCATGGTTCAACGAAGATCACAGTGCTCAGTGGTGGACATTAAACTAACACAGCTAACTGCCTTCAAAGTTTATTTTCATTTGGAAGTTGTAACTGGGTTTGTAACATCATCAGAGACGCTCAGTTTATAGGCAAGAAGGATTTGTCAAATTACTACCGTTAAGTGTCGTGCCAGCAAAAACGTTACAACTGGATGCCTTCCCAAAAGATTCTCACAGACTCAACAGTTTGGCTGAACTAAGTGGTTGGGTTGGTGAAGTATGGGGTGGTCTGTGGGCTTCACTTTAAAACTGGCTTCCTGCCTTGGATGTTGTGGCTCAGTGGATTAACTGCTGGCCTGAGAACCAAAGGGTCACTGGTTCAATTCCCAGTCAGGGCACATCCCTGGGTTTCAGGCCAGGTCTCCACTTGGGGGCTCACAAGAGGCAACCACACATTACTGTTTCTCTGTGCCCATCTCTCTCCCTTCCCTTCTCTCTAAAAATAAAGAAATAAAATCTTAAAAAAAAAAACTGACTTCCTTTGCTGCTCTGATCGATGGGGTACTCAAATATTAGAAAATTTTAGTTTCAGGTAACAGCTAATAAGGTTAGTGATCAATGTATATAAAAAACTATTGTTTCAAGAACTGGAGGAATGACCCACCTTGGTTCCAAGTAACCATAAGCAGTTCCACCTTTGTGTTTCAGGAGGACTGCAAGCCATCAAGGTGGTGTCTGAGCCATTACACTCCAGGGTGAGATGACCGATGCCCAGGACACAGATGGAAGAATGTTGCAGCTTTTATCTCATTAACTTTTTCCATGAATTCCAAACCCCTCACCTACACCTTTCTTCTCCTTTTAAAACAGGCCCATATAATGGAATGTAAGACAGTCTGTTAGGGTGCAAACCCACTGTCTTCTCAGATTGCCACCCATCTGAATAAAGTGGCCATAGATTCAATCCTTGTCTCTGTTTATTGGGTCTGGTAGATGACAGGCAACACGCACACTGGCTTTTCCTGTTTCATTATGGCTTGGACAGAAAGGGCCCAGAGGGCTAAAAGGGAGGAATCCTAAGGTATTCCATTCAGCCCAAACAAGTATAGTGGGCAAAAGGTCTTTTGGACAGGTGTGACATGCCTTGCATACCTTCCTCCTGAAAAAGCCATTCTTTCCTAATATGTAATTTAGTGGTTAGGGTTTTAACTGTGCCTTCTAACCCTCATGCCGATCTATTGCCTCCAGAATACAACAAAGAGGTTCTTAGGCATAAGACCTGATTTCTGGGAATCCCAGTATAATTTTAACAAACCTCATTGGGTCTGCTGCTTCCTCAGTAACTGCTGATGATGGTGGCCACCTGTGTCCTTCAAAGATATCTTGGTCTACTGATTAGGCCTAGGTCCTTGAAGGATATCTTAGCCTCCCATGAGAACCTGGTAATTCCCTTCTTCTGGTAAGCCCCTCTGTTCAGAGCCAACTTCCCCAATGCCATCAACAGAGAGTCTCTTCAACCCCCACCCCTTATCCCCTTTAAAAACTCCTGCCTTTCTTTTGTTAGCTGCTGACACCTTCCTGCCTTCCTGGTCTCAGCCTGCTTGTGCAGCTGGCCAAATATATCTTTTAAAATTTGGGCCTGTTCCCCTGTCGTTTCTCCTCTCACTGTCACCACAGGACCTAACATTTTGGTGTTGAAACCTGGGACAGTGAGAAGGAGCAGCTAAAGAGCTGGAGCCTGCCTGCCTTTGCCTGGCCTTCACATCAACACCTGCAAAATTTCCCGGGTAAGGAGCCTGCCCCTTTCAGCAGCACTCCCTTTCCGTTCTGTTCCATACCAGGTACTGTCCCAGATTCCAGGACACTGTCTCTGGAAAATCCCAGTGCTGGGGCAGTTGCTGCTGGGTCCAGGACCCTGGAGAACTGAGGATAGTGGGATGCCTCCCTCCCCTTTCTCCCAAACCCCATCTTGGGTGGGATGCCCCTGGTGAGTGTCATTTTGCCTCACAGACAGGCCGTCCTGACACCCAGACTCCCTATCAAACATAGGGAGTGACCTGTCCAAGCTATTGTATACCCTGTACTGTTTTAGCATCCAGGACACTTCCGGCTGAACTTCTGTAATACGGCTTAGGCAACAAATCCTGACTGACCTGGACAATTATTGTCACCACCTGGGCAAATGAAGCGAGGTTCCATATGTACAGATCTTTTTCAGCTGCACAGGCATCTCCGTCTCTCTGTCAGTCCTTCTCTCTGCTCTTTTCCCAGCCTCTTCTCTGACTGTCTGTCTGTCTCTTCTCCTCTTTCTCTGTCTGTCTGTCTGTCTGTCTGTCTGTCTCTCAACCTTCAGATCCTGTGGAGGACTGGCTCCTCTCCATTCTTTCCATACCCTTCCTCTGTACTGGGTCCCGGCAGACCTGGAACTGCTCCTCTGACCTGAAGAGAACCTGTCTCCCTCCCCAAACTCAACTGAGCTGGCATCCCTCTCTATGTTCCTCTGCCTCTGAGTGGCCCAGGAGAAGGGACCGCACCACTGATAAGCCCCCTGTTGCACCAGACACAGCCTCTGTCACAGCCCTTTAGCACTCCCTCCCCTTTCAGCTTGGGCCCTGACTGCAAACAATCCTTCCCCTCCAGGAGGTTTCAGAATCCTAGGGACCCATAAGGATATGTATCTCCTCCTTTCACCCTGAACTCTCCCAGGTTGAAAGCCATCTTGGTTCATATTTTTCTGACCCCACTCACTTCATCAAGGAATTCCAATGTCTCAATGTTTCTGACCTAACCGGGTAGGATCTGTGTGTCATTCTCTCTCCCTGTCTGTCTGCGGAGGAAAGGGAACATATCTGGCTGGCAGTGCAGACACATGCCAGCATCCTAAACAGGCAGGACCCTAAGCATGGCCCCATAGGCACCACAGCAGGGAATGGGTGAAAACCCCACTGCCTTTCTAGCCACATTAAGGGAAGCCCTCTAGTGTTTCACTAATCTAAATCCTGATTCCCAAGAGGGCATCTTCTTCTCCATTGCACTTTATTTCCTAGTCAGTTCCCCAATGGATGCTACAAACTCCAAAATCCAGAGACAGGCTCTCAAACCAGTCAGACTGAATTAGTGAATCTGGCCTTCGAGGTCTTCAACAATCGAGATGAGAAGCCTGCCCAATCTAGAACTCAGGCTTTCCAATTACTGGCTTCTGCTCTGAAAGAGTCCCACAAACCTAACCTGTCAAAAGGCATAAGTCAGACCCCTCCAGGGGCCTGCTTCAAGTGAAGCAAGCCTGGACCTTGGGCTGAACAGTGTTCAGATCCATGAGCCCCTCCAGGACCATGCCCACTGTGGGAACTAGAGGGCCATTGGCCATCTGACTGCTCCTGGGCCCGTCAACATACTGAGATTTGGTTACCCACCCAGTATGGGACCAGCTTTGACCTCCCAGAGCTTCTGGGACTTGCAGCAGGTTGCAAGAGAGGACTGAACCTGCCTGAAGACTGCAAGGTCCCTCAGGCCTATCTCCAGGACAGAGCCTTGGGTAACTCCTTTAGTATCAGGTAAGCCACTGTCTTTTCTAATTAATATGCTGGGCCATTTATTGATTCCTCAGTCTCGATCGTTGGCGTTGATGAAACAGTCTCACAACCATCAGTACTCCCCTCAAGCTCCTTAGAAGAAGCAATGAAATCTGAAATGAGTGCTCGGGTTCTGCCTGGGCTCTGAAGACAAAAGAGGCAGTTTTCCTCCCTTCAGCCTGAGTTCTCAGGTGTCCCTACATGAGTGGGGGCCTCATGGAGGTGTCTGAGGTCAAGCCCTAAGACATGCAGGGGCCTCATATTGAACCTCCAGCATTGTAATGTAACTTTGGCTCATCTGGGGATGTGCAAAAATAGGGCTGGTCACCCAGCACTCTGAGCCCTCTTGGCTGTTTTAGACAGTCGGGGGAGAAATTGAGACACAAGAAGTTAGGGATGACCAAATGGGTAATGGCTTTTTGGAGCCCTACTCATAAAACAGCACACTTTGACCCACTACATGAAAGAAAGTCAGTTTACATCAGTAGTCTGTTAGAAATTAGCAGCCTTTTTTTGACTCCAGGTCACTTCTAGATACTCAATTTGTATTTGAATACTCTGGCCAGAGCAATGTCCTGATCTCTCTCCCCAAGAAACACACACATCCTTGGACATGGGTGGAACACTTAAAAACCACTAGGATACCTGCTACAAAGAAAGACATTGTACTGGAGCAAGATTTTAGTCTGCAATGAAAAGTCCTGGTTTTCCAGATTCTGTTCTCCTAAATAGGCCTTCTCATTCAAATCTGTGTCATTTATAAGTCTTTTCCCCCTTTTCTCTGACTGATCCATTTACATCTTTACCAACCCTCATTTCTATCTGCTTTACAAAGTAATTGCTGTTTGTTTTCCAGCTGAGTGGCCATCAAATCCCCAAAGCCATGCTTTTGATCACTGTTCCCTAGTCAGAGGTGACAGTATTTCTTACCTGCCTGACCCACACCTTGCATTCAACTTCAGTTTCAAATTGGGTCTAGCCCCACTGTGCCCACACTAACTAGAAACAAGGCTACAAAGAAGGGAAATCTTACCCCCTCCCTCAATGCACAATGGTAAGCTAAGAGGGACTATATGTTACAGAAAGGCTGAAAAAAGTTTTTCCTATATCTGCCTAAAAGCCATGG
This sequence comes from Noctilio leporinus, assembly GCA_004026585.1. Taxonomy (NCBI): domain Eukaryota; kingdom Metazoa; phylum Chordata; class Mammalia; order Chiroptera; family Noctilionidae; genus Noctilio; species Noctilio leporinus. The sequence goes on along the minus strand of PVIW01000892.1, from coordinate 251,865 downwards.
TTCTAAGTTCTGTTTAGTAAAATATGTATCATGGTGTATTACTTAAATACTTAACCAACTTTCAAAAAAGTATGTGTCTCTCAATGCTAAGGACTAAAGTTTTGTCAACCTATATTGATGTCACATACCTTTTTTCTTTTTAAATTTGATTACATTTATTTATTGTTTTTCTTTTATAGTTTATGATTTTTTAATTTTAATTATTATTATTATTTTTTAAATTTAATTTTATTGTTGTTGTATTATATCCATCCCCTTTTAATTCCCCTCTGTCCCCTTCCCCACCCACCCACTCCCCCACAAAGTCAATCCCACTTCTTGTCCATGTCCGTGGTTCTTCCATACTAGTTCCTTGACTAAACTGCTCCCCTTCTTTTTTTTTTTTAAAGATTTTATTTCATTATTTTTTAGAAAGAGGGGAAGGGAGAGAGGCAAAGAGGGAGAGAGATATCAGTGTATGGTTGCTTTTCACCTGCCTCCAGCCACAGATCTGACTGGAGACTTGGTTTGCAACCTGGTTATGTGCCCTGGCTGGGGAATCGAACCTGCGACCTTTGGGTTCGCAGGCCGGCACCCTAACCACTGTGCTACCAGCCAGGGCTGCTCCCCTTCTTTGCACATACCTTTTATTATCACTTTAAATAGTCAAAAATCATTTCATAAAATGTATTCCTTAGTTGACAAAATTTCTAGGATTTAAAATTTAAAGGATTTTTCCTTATGGCTTTGAGGTATTTCAAAGGGCCCTTGAACTAGCTCAAGGATTTATTCTTTTCTTCTTACAAAAGAGAAAACTTTAGGCTAATCAGGCTCAATGCATTTAAAAATACATGGAAAGCTTTGTCAAACAAGGAAAATAAGTCTTTGGAACACTTACTCATTACTAATTACAGAAAAAGCTAGGAACCTGCCTCTCCAACACAGAGAAGAAAAGTGTGTCTTTTAAACTCAGCTTCCTGAGGCCTGAGTCTGTAATCCAGCACTTGTCTCCAGCCCCTGCTCTGCGCAGGACACCCCACTTCCAAGCCACCTCCCCACATTGGAATTTTCACAAGATTGCCTTGCCTCTCCTCCTACCTCTGAGGCAGGTAGAGCATGGGCTCTGTTGAACCAGACAGGCTGTTTTTATATCAACACTAGTAGGCAGGTTGTTTTTAAGAGTTTTAAAAGACAACACTGACATCATAAAACATGCAGAGATAAATACTGCCAGTGACCTCTCCTGCCCCAAGACCTTCTTCTCCTATTTCTCCTCTCCCCTGTGAGCCATGCTAAAACCCTTAATAACCCCAATAATGATCATCTGCTTTTTCTCTTAGTAGGTCCCTGCCTCCTACATCGTCTATTAAGCTTTGCCCACAGGACAGTGTGGACTGCCATGAACCAAGCTGTCAGTGATATGCTCCTACTCTGCACCCTGCCGCATCAAATGATATCTCAAGAAGAAATATAGGGACAGCTCTATGTCCTAAATGTCAGCCTTGAAGTAGCTCTACAAGAATTCATCTTTGGCCCAACTCCCCAGAATCAATAAAACAAAGGCAGGAATCTTAGGCATAAGACCTGAGTTCTGGGAATCCAGTTATAATTTTAGCAAACCCCATTGGGTCTGCTGCCTCCTCAGTGACTGCTGATGATAGTGAACACCTGTGTCCTTCAAAGATCTCTTGGTGTGCTGACCAGGCCTGTGTCCTTTAACGATAGCCTGCCCGCGAGAACCTGGTAACTCCTCTCTTCTGGTAAGCCCCTCTGTTCTCAGAATTAACTCCCCAAAAGCCATCAACAGAGAGTCTCTTCAATGCCCCCCCCCCCCACTTAAAAAACCCCTGCCCTTCTGTTATTGGCTGCTGAAAACTTCCTGCCTTCCTGGTCTCACTCAGCCTGCTTGTGCAGTGGGCCAAATAAACTTTTTAAACTCATGGTCTGTTCCCTGGTGGTGTCTCCTCTCCCTCTGGCGGGACCTAACAGATGTCAGCTTATCCAGCAGTGCCAACCCTTGGACACTAAGCATGCGGCTCCCTGAGGACAGCCAACCGGCCTGGAGTCTGCAAAGTCCTTCCTTGCAAGTGAAGGCCACCCTCCCCCCTGCTCCATATCCTCGCTTTGTTAAGGATCCCTGGACCCAGATATAGGTAGGAAGAAGGCCTTGACAAGGAGGAAATAGCTCCAGAAGATCATGAGACCTCTCCTTGTTCTTTATAAGATTATAAAGGGTCTGAAGTCTAAAAGCAAGGAACTGAAATGCGGTAAGGATCTTCCCCACATCCCATAGTTTGGGGGATTGGAGAAGGAGACAATATTGCTTTAAGGCACTTTTCATATCTATGGCAACCTGGTAGCTAGATAATAGCTGTGCTACTGATCCAGGGTAAAAGATGTACTGACTTTCAGGATTTAAAAAGAAGGGCAGGCAGCCTTGAGAGGTAGAAGCATGATGGAGGGGTGCTATGATGTGAGAGGAGCCTGTTGGAGGAGTAAATTGTAGCAGCTTTTATTTTATTTTAAAGATTTTACTCATCATTCTTAGAGAGAGGGGAGGGGTGGGAGGCAGAGAGGGAGAGAAATATCAATGTATGGTTGCCTTTCACCTGCCTCCAACTATGGACCTGGCTGGAGACCTGGCTTGCAACCTGGTTATGTGCCCTGACTGGGAATCGAACCAGGACCTTTGGGTTCACAGGCTGGTACCAATCCACTGAGCCACACCAGCCAGGGCTGTCATGCTGCTGCTTTTGATGGTGGGCTCAGATTTTGGAAAATTTTAGTTCCAGGTAACAGCTAATAAGTTTAGTAATCAGTCCATTACACCAGACTAGGAACCGCTTAAGCTTAGTAATCAATCTATGTAAAAAGCTATTGTTTCAGGAACTGGAGGAATGATCCATCTTGACTCCAGGTAACCATGAACAGTTTCACTTTTGTGCCACAGGGGGACTGCAAGCAATCAAGATGGTACCTGAACCATTATACTTCAGGGTGAGAGAACCACCACCCAGGGCACAAAGACCACCACTGCCCATGACACAGATGGAAGAATGCTGCAGTTTTCATCTCATTTAACTTTTCCCCTGAATTCCAGACCCCTCACCTACACCCTGTTCTCCTTATAAAAAGAGTCCATTTATAATGGAGTTTAAGATGGTCTGTTAGGGTACAAAATTCTGTCATCTCAGATGGCTGACCATCTGAATAAAGTGCCCATAAAAATTCAATCCCCTCCACCCCAAAAATTCAATCCCTGTCTCTGCTAATTGGGTCTAGTAGATGACAGGCAGCAGGAACATCAGCTTTTCTAGTTTCACTTTGTGTCCTCTCTAGCTGATTCTGAAGCCACCATGGGTTCTGTCTTGCAGACCTGGACTCTATCTGAACTCCTGGAACTTGGGACATATGGAAAGGACACTCTTTTAAGGCTTGTGACTTTCCTGGACTTCACCATGATCCAGTATAACATGGCACATGCTTTTCTGGATTATTTTATGGAGGCTGAAGCCAACAGATCCCAGATCTTGAAGGTATGGGGAACTATTGGGCTTGGTTTTGGCTTATAGCCTTTTGGGGAGCAAGGGAAGTGTTGAGGGTTGTGGGAGAACAGGACTCTGAGCAGGTGCGCTCCAGGTCCCATCCTCAAGGTTGTAATATTGTAAATAAATACCTGTTTTTTAAAATTAATTATTTTTAGACAGAGGGGAAGGGAGGGAGAGAGAGGGAGAGAAACAGCAGTGTGTGGTTGCCTCTCACCCCCCCCCCAACTGGGGATATGGCCTGCAACCTAAGCATGTGCCCTGACTGGGACTCAAACTGAAGACTCTTTGGTTCGGAGGTCAGCACTCAATCTACTGAGCCACACTAGCCAGGGCAAGACTTGTTTTTGTCAACACTAATTGTTGGGTCATGTACAATGATGCCACATGAACAAGTCCCACTTTGCTTGGTTAACAGATCCAGTGAGCCACACCAGGGCACATTGATCAATTTGTAAAATTAAGTCAAGCTTACCTTCTTGAGATAACCCAACTTACACATTACTCCATTTTTGTATTACAAGGTTCAGTTTGCTAATATTTGCCCAGGGTTTTGCAACAATGTTCATGATGTAGATTAACCTGTAGCTTTTCTTTATTGAACTATCTTTTTTGGGGATTTGGTAACAGGTTATGGTAGATTTATAAAATGAATTAAACCCTGGCTGGTAGCACAGTGTATAAAGCACCAGCCTGCAAACCCAAAGGTCGCTGGTTTGATTCCCAGCCAGGGCACATAACCAGGTTGCAAGCCAAGTCTCCAGCCAGATCTGTAGCTGGAGGCAGGTGAAAGGCAACCATACGTTGATGTCTCTTTCCCTCTCTGCCTTTCTCCTTTCCTCTCTTTGGAAATGATAAATAAAATCTTTTTAAAAACCTGAATTAGACAAGGCATTGCCCTTAACTGTTCTCTGGAAGACTTTGCATATATTGCAATGTATTGTTCCTTGAATATATGGTAGAAATTACTTGTGGTGCCATTGGAGCCTGAAGTTTATAAGGAACTTTCTTCATCTGGCTTGCAACCTGATTATGTGCCCTGACTGGGAATCTAACCAGTGACCTTTGGGTTTGCAGGTTGGCATCTTATCCACTGTGCCACCAGTCAGGGCTCTTTTTAATTTTTAATTTTATTTGATTTGTTAAAATTTTTTTTAATTAAAGATTTTCATTATTTTCCAGAGAGAAGGGCAGGAAGGGAGAAGAAAGGGTGAGAAGCATCAAATGTATGGTTGCCTTTCACCTGCTTCCAGCTATGGACCTGTCTGGAGACCTGGCTTGCAACCTGGTTATGTGCCCTGACTGGGGAATCGAACCAGTGACCTTTGGGTTCACAGGTCGGCACCAATCCACTGAGCCACACCAGCCAGGGCCTCTTTTTAATTTTTTAAATACTGATTTGATTACTTTAAAACTTATAGGTCCATTATTTATTTTTTTTTCTTGAATTACTTTTGGAAAGCTTTCTTATCTTCTCTAGGTATGTTTGTTTTCTTGTTCATTAATTTCTACTTTTAACTTTATAATTCCCTTTTACTCTCTGGGTATATTTTCCTGTTCTTTCATTATACTCATGAAATGGATACTTAGCTTAATAACTTTCAACCTTTGTTCCCTTATAATACATATATTTTTAACAAATTTTCCTTTAATTACTGAATCCCACAAATGTTGACATTTAGTGCTTTTGGTATCAGCTTGAAATACTTCCAATTTTCATTATAATTTCTTCTTTGACACGTAGCTATTAACTATGTCTCTAATTTAAAAATTAATGGCATTTCCTACTAATAATTTTGTTGTTGATTTCTAGCACAATTTCACTGAGAACTGAGAACATGATCTATAGAATATTATCTGTATATATTCAATCCTTTGAAATTTGTTGAGATTCATTTACAATATTTATAAATGTTCCATAAATGTTAGAAAAATATATTCCTATTTATCTTGTACAGTGTTATATATATGGATAATAGGCCAAGTTTCTCAATTTTGTTGTTCAAATATTTTATATCCTTATTAAATTATTTTCATCCACTTGTTTAATTAATTACTAAGAGGGATAATACACAGTGTCCAAGATTCCACAGCTTAGCAGCCACTCTAGATTTTTTTTTTTAATTTTTATTTATTGATGAGAGAGAGAGAGAGATAGTCATTGTCCTGACCAGGAATTGAACCCACAACCTTGACATATCTTGATGGTACTCTAACCAACTGAGCTACCCAGCCAGGGCTCACTCTAGTTTTTGAGGGTTCTCTTGGAACTCCACATTTGAAAGGGAAAAGCACAGCACATATTACCTTAGACTGTCAATTCGTTTTTATTTTTTAATTTTTTAAAAAAGATTTTATTCATTATTTTTAGAGAAAAGGGCAGGGCTGGAGGAAGAAAGGGAGAGAAACATCAATGTATGGTTGCTTTTCCCCTGCCTCCAGCTATGGACCTGGCTGGAGACCTGGTTTCAAACCTGGTTATGTGCCCTGACTGGGAATCGAGCCAGTGGCCTTTGGGTTCGCAGGCCAGTGCCATTCCACTGAGCCACCAGCCAGGGCTCAATTCTTTTTTAAATTATTTTTTATTTTCAATTACAGTTGACATACATTTTTATATTAGTTTCAAGTTTACATCCCAGTGATTAGATATTGCATTACTTAACAAGTGATCATCCCCCAAAATCTCCACCCATTTAACATCATATATAATTATTAGACTATTATTGACTACATTCCCTATACTGTACTTTATATTCTGTAACAATTAATTCGTACTTCTTAATCCTTTCACCTTTTCCACCCATTCAGCTGTCAAGTCTTGAATCAGGCATCTGTTTTATTTATTTTTTAATTTTTAAATTTTATATATAAAATTAAAAAATATTTATTTTTAGAAAGAAAAGGGAGGCATAAAGAGAGGGAGAGAAACATCAATGTGTGGTTACCTCTCATGTACCCCCAAGGGGAGACCTGGTCCACAACCCAGGCATGTGTCCTGACTGGGAATTGAACCAGCAAACATATGGTTTGCAGGCTGGTGCTCAATCCACTGATCCACACCAGCCAGGGCTGGGTATCTGTTTTGTATGTCAAGTAATTTGCCTCAGATTTCTAGTCTTTTCTTCATATTGACTTGGTGAGGGGGTAGGGATGATGGCCGAAGAACCCATCCTATATTTTATTGCATGCTGGAGGGGGGTTGCCTGGCAGATCCTTGATTTACTCTTTAGAAAGTAGAGTTATATATTGCCTATTATCATTAATTTTAAGCTTTACCTCAAATTCCAAAATATTCTCATTCAACTTTTACATACACACTGTATGTACACAAATAGATATGTATATATAACATTGTTTACAAATAAAAACATGTTGTTGGCTCTGGCTAGTGACACAGTGGATAAGGCACTGGCCTGCGAACCCAAAGGTTGCTGGTTCGATTCCCAGTCAGGGCAAATAACCAGGTTGCAAGCCAGGTCTCCAGCCAGGTCCTTAGCTGGAGGCAGGTGAAAGGCAACCATACACTGATATCTCTCTTCCTCTCTGCTTCCCTCCCTTTACCTCTTTCTAGGAATAAGAAATAAAATCTTTTTAAAAATTTAAAAATGTTGTTTTCCTCACTTGCTTTTTAAAAACCTTGCTACATGGAATGTCCAACACCAAGGGTGAACCCTAATGTAAACTTTGGACTTTGGGAGATAATGATGTATCCATGTAGGTTCACCATTTATAACAAATGTACCACTGCAGTATAGGATGTTGATAATATGAGATACTGTGTGTGTGTGGAGACAGAGGATATATGGGAATTTTCTGTATTTATTGCTCAATTTCGCTGTGAACCTAGAATTGCTTTATTAAAAAAATATATCAATTTTAAAAAGTTTTTGAAACTTCACAATAGTGATTTATCTAATGCTTTTAATAGTTACATAGACTTCTACTGAATGGATTACTATGATTTATTTAACCAGTTTCTTTTCTATTTTACTATAATTTTTAAAAATTATTATTTTAAACCACGGACATGGACAACAGGTGGGATTGACTTTGGGGGGAATGGGTGGGTGGGGAGGGGGACAGAGGGGAGCAAAAAGGGGATGGATGTAATACAACAACAATAAAATTAAAATATATATATATTATTTTAGAGAGAACAGGGTAGAGAGAGAGGAAGAAAGGGAGAGAAACATCAATATATGGTTGCTTTTCACTTGCCTCCAGCTAGGGACCTGGCTGGAGACCTGGCTTGCAACCTGGTTATGTGCCCTGACTGGGAATCGAACCAGCAACCCTTGGGTTTGCAGGCTGGTGCCAATCCACTGAGCCACACAAGCGAGGCTAACCAGTTTCTTATATTGAGACTTTTTCATGAATTTTTCATCTTTACAAATAATTCTGCAATATTCATTACTCTATATCCATCTTTAAATATTTCTACATGATAGATTCACCAAAGTGTAGTTGTAGGTCAATGAATCTGCACCCTTAAAATATTTATAGATACACAAAATGCACTGGAATAATATTGGCCTAATGTATAATCCCTCCACAGTGTTAAAAGAATGGCTATTTCTCCACACCTTTTTCAGCCCTGAAAATAGTCAATATTTTAATTTAAAATTTTTTAAAATTGTTTTAAGATTTTTATTTATTATTTTTAGAGAGAGGGGAAGGGATAGAGGCAGAGAGGAAGAGAGACATCAATGTATGGTTGCCTTTCACCTGCCTCCAGCTGGAGACCTGGCTGGAGACCTGGCTTTCAATCTGGTTACGTGCCCTGGCTGGGAATCAAATCAGCAACCTTTGGGTTCACAGGCCAGCGCCTATCCACTGTGCCACCAGTTAAGGCGACAGCCTTTTATCTGTTCTTTTTTTTTTTTTTTTTTTTTTTTTTAAGATTTTATTATTTTCAAAGAAAAGGGCAGAGAGAGGGAGAGAGACATCAATATAGGGTTGCTTTTCACCTGCCTCCAGCCTGGCTGAAGACTGGCCCGCAACCTGGTTATGTGCCCTGTCTGGGAACCGAACCAGCGACCTTTGTGTTAGGCTGGTGCCTATCCACTGTGCCACCAGCCAGGGCTCTATTCTTAGTATAGTATTTATTGAGTATGTGTAATATGCAAAGCATTGTTAAGGTTCTGTACATAAAAAATAAGTCCCTGTTTTCATGGATCTTACAGTCTAATGGGAGAGGAAAACAATATTTCAAAAAATAAATAACATAATATGACAATGGTGACAAGTGTTATAAGGAAAATAAAGCTGGATATAAGATATAGAATAAAGGAAGAGGAATGCTATTTTATATTTAGTGGTCAGGGAAAACCTTCCTGACAGGTGAAACTTCAGTAGAAACTTGAAGGAAGTATATGAACCAGTCATGCGAATATTACATGAAGAATACCGAGGGCATTAAGTACAAATACCAAGCATGACTGGCTTCTTTGAAGAATAGCAAGGAAGCTACTGTGACTGAAGTGTAGGTAATAAAATCTGAGTGGTAACCAGAGGCTAGGTTATGTCAGTTACCATAGGTCATAGGAAGGAGTTTGAATTTTATTCTGAGTTTAAAAGCCACTGGGATGTTTTAAACAATGAAGAGTCATGTCTGATTTCTTTAATGGGATATCACCCCACACCTGTCAGAATGGCCATCATTAATAAACCAACAAACAAATGCTGGAGAGGATGTGGAGAAAAGGGAATCCTAGTGCACTGTTGGTGGAAATGCAGATGGATGCAGCCACTGCAAAAAATGTATGGAATATTCTCAAAAAATTAAAAATGGAACTACCTTATGACCTAGCCATTCCACTGCTGGAACTATACACTAAGAATCCTGAAGCACCAATTCAAAAGAACTTTCACACCCTGATATTTACAGAAGTGCTATTTACAATATTCAAGTGTTGGAAACAGCCTAAGTGACCATCAGTAGATGAATGGATCTAAAAACTGGTACATTTACACAGCGGAATACTATGCAGCACAAAGAAAGAAGGAGGAATTCCTACCCTTCGTGACAGCGTGGATGGAAGAATATTATGCTAAGTGAAATAAGCCAGTCTGTGAAAGGCAAATACCATATGATACCACTTATAAGAGGAATCTAATGACCAAAATAACCTAATGAGCAAAACAGAAATGGAGACATTTAAACAGAACAGACTGACAGCTGCTAGAGGAAAGAGGGGGTGTGATGGTTTAAAGAAAGGAAAGGGAGTAGTCAAAGAACATGTGTAAAGTGACCCATGATCATAGACAATGTGGAAAATGGACTGTGGGACCTAGGGATGGGGTGGAACAGAAGAGGACAAAGGGGGGAAAATTGGGACAACTGTAATAGAATAAACAAGGATAAAATAAATAAAAAGTAAAAAGGATCATTATCATTTCTGTCAGGAGAATAAGGAGGCAATGCTGTAAGCAGGGAAACCAGTCGAGTCCTTGAGATAGATTGAGCCAGTGCTGTTGTGTGGTCATAACACAAACAAATGCGCTAGGGAATCTTCTGTTCATAGGCATTTGCCAATCAAGAAGTGTTCTTTAAGTAAGGGGGACAGGTGAGACTATGAGACCTGAAGCCACCAGGATTGTAGACCTAGATCCTGAATAATCTCTCTCTCTCTCTCTCTCTCTCTCTCTCTCTCTCTCTCTCTCTCTCTCTCTCTCTCTCTCTGTCACACACACACACACACAACTCACATACATACAAACACAAACCACATACCACTGGGATGTCACTATAGTCTTTCTTCCAGGGATCATTTGCCCATCCCAGGAAATAGCTGATAACAAACAGTGCTTACGTGTGGACACTCACTCAGAACTGAAGAGTTGGAGCTGAGTACCAGCCAAAGAGGAACTCGGAGTGCAACATAGACCTTATTCTGGAATTGGAACTCAGAGGATTGTACTCTGAAAATGGGAAAGAAAGAAAGAAATGGTAAAAACAAACAAAAAAATCCTCAGGCTTTAATTACCTCAGGTAAGCCTTGACTGAGGTAAGATTTGAGAGAGGCAAGAAACCAAGAGAGGTTAGCAAAGCACACAGGAATGCTTTTCTCCTAAGGCTGTTTGCCTACCCTAAACAGGCATCTGAAAAGCTGAGTTGTTCTTTTTGTGGCCTCACTGAGCTAAGGGAACAAAAGTTGGAATCTGAGGTGAACAATTCCCTGCTTTGGGATTGGAAGCTAGAATGCCATACTCTAGGAGAAAGGATGAACCAGAAATAAATCAGTCTTCAGAAAGTCTACATTTTAGCTTTGTCCTTTTAGATTTTATTTATTTATTTTTAGAGAGAGGGGAAGGGAAGGAGAGAAACATCAATGTGTGCTTGCTTCTTGCACACCTCCAACTGGGGACCTGATCCACAACCCAGGCATGTGCCCTGACTAGGAATCTAACCAGCAACCTTTTAGTTCACAGACTCACATTCAATCCACTGAGCCACACCAGCCAGGACAGGCTTTGTCATTTTAATGGCTAAGAAAAAAGAAAGGGTTTAGACTTGGATTAAGGTTGAACATCTTTTCACTCATTAACCATTTAAATTTTCTAGCCCTGGCTGGTGGCACAGTGGATAAGGTGCCGGCCTGCAAACCCAAAGGTTGCTGGTTCGATTCCCAGCCAGGGCTCACATAACCAGGTTGCAAGCCAGGTCTCCAGCCAGGTCTGTAGCTGGAGGCAGGTGAAAGGCAACCATACACAGATGTCTCTCCCTCTCTGCCTCTCTCCCTTCCCCTTTCTCTAAAAATAATAAATAAAATATTAAAAAATAAATAAATAAAATTTCTCTTCATGAGTTGTTCGTTTATAATTTTCCCATTTCTTCAATTAGGCTTTTACAGAAACTGTATTTTTGGGATATTGCTCCTATATGTATTGCATGTGTTGCAAATACATTTATTAAGTATAACATGTATAATTTCACTTTATTTGTATTGTTTGGGAACATAAAAAACTTTATAAAATCTGCCCTAGCTGGTGTTGCTCAGTGGTTTCAGTGCTGGCCTGCAAACTGAAGGGTCACTTGTGTGATTCCCAGTCAGGGCACATGCCTGGGTTGTAGGCCAGGGCCCAAGTTGGGGACATGCAAGGGGCAACCGATTGATGGATCTCTCACACTGATGTTTCTTTCCCTCTCTTTCTTCCTCCCTTCCTCTCTCTTAAAATAAATAAATACTAAAAGGTTAAAAAATTGACAAAACTACAAGGAGACACAGACTACCCAGTCATACTGGATACTTCTAGTTTTTTTTAGAATTTATTTTTATTTTTAAAGTATATTTTACTGATTATGCTGTTACAGTTGTCTCAATTTTCCTCTCTTGCCTCCCTCTGCCCAGTAACTCTCTTCCCTCCAGCAGCACCCCTGCCCCTGCCCGGTTCATGTTCATGCATTGTGCATTGTGTTCTTTGTCATCTTCTTTTCTTATACTATTCTTAATATATCCCTATCTATTTTGTTTTTTCATCATAAGACTGGTATAATGGGTTTTTGGGAAGAAGACCAAAGAGGTAACATACCATTTCATTTCACATCATATTATCATCATAACTTACCATTCTTGATATTAAGCTTCATCACCTGTTTGAGGTGGTGTTTGTCAGATTTCTCCACTGAAGAAGTATCATTCCCTTCCTTCCCATATTATACTCTTTTGAAGGATATCACAATTCATAGTTCACATGTAAGTAGTGGGGAGTTATTGAGTACTTCTTTAAGGGCAGAGTATATACATAAATTGTTTGAAATGTTTCTGAATGAGAGATTTGTAACTTCTCCCCATTTATTTATTTAATCTTTATCTATAACGGCAGGAACACATAGATACCTATTTTATACTTTGAGTTATAATCTAATGCTACTTTATTTCTTTTGTTATTTACATTGTTTCTGCTTTGGCTATTAGCTCTCTCAGTTTGGCCCCTGTGTCTCTTTGATATACCTTCAATATTGTGGATTATTTCTTTTACACATTCTTTGGGGCATTTTGACATGCTCTAGGCTCGCCTTGTCTATTTCCAGCCCTAGATTTAGAATCAGCCATTTTGAAAATTAATTTATTGTTACTATATTACAACTGTTTCATCCCCCCCCCATTGTTCTCCTCCGTCCCTCCCTTCCCATCCCCTCTCCCATAGTCAATCCCCACCTTGTTGTCCCTGTCCATGGGTTTTCTACATTAGCTCCTTGACTAAACCCTTCCCTTCTTTTTCCCCTTTCCCCTCTCCCCCCTCCCTGCTGGTCATTATCATTCAGCTCCTTTCCCCCCTTAGAATCAGCCTTTTCTCCAAGGAGCTCTGGTTGCTTTTATTGGGGAATGGATTCAGAAACCAAGATTTGAGTGTCGTTGCTTCTAGACACTCTCAGGTAGTAGAGCAAGGAGATATAGATGTGGATATACTAGCCAGAATATATACACATGTTTATAAATATTTCACATGCAATTATCCATATCTATATTAAGCTAAACATGAGTTTATAATGATGTATCTAGATCTACTCCATTACCACATGGATCATTCTAACTTTCTCCTACCTTATTTATCTGCAGTGCTGGATCAATAATTTAACCATAAGAAATTGAAAAACAACTTGAAGAACATTTGGAGAATATTTTAAGAACATTTATTGAGGTTTAAGAGAATATTTTGAATCAGAGAAATCTTTCTGAATGAGACACAAAAGCCAATAAAAATATGTATAATTGACCATAGAAAGTATAGATTTTAAAAAGCTTTTAAAAAAAGAGTTTATTTCATTTTTACATAGAGGGGTAGAGAAGGAGGAAGAGAGGGAGCAAAACACCAATGTGTGGTTGCCTCTCACATGCCCCCAACTGGGGACCTTGCTCGAAGCCCAGGCATGTGCCCTGATTGGGAACTAAACCAGCAACCCTTTGGTTCACAGGCCCATACTCAGTCCATTGAGCCACACCAGTCAGAGCAAATTTTCAAAAGGTTTATGTTCTAAAATAACATAAAGTAAAATTACACACACTATACGTATAAAAGTATTTGCAATACACGCAATATATATAGGAGCACTATTTCTAACCTCCAGTTTCTACAAGAGAAAAGCCTATTTGAAAAAATAGAAAAAATATAAATGAACAATTCATGAAGAAAACCTAAATGGTTAATGAGTGAAAATATGTTCAACCTTCCTAGCAGGGATGAAAATAATTATAGTAACAATGTAATACTGTTTCCATCCTTAAGATTTAAAATTTAAAGGATTAGACCCTGACTGGTGTGGCTCAGTGGATTGAGCCCTGGACTGAGAACCCAAAGGTCACTGGTTTGAATCCCAGTCAGGGCACATAACCAGGTTGCAAGCCAGGTCTCCGGCCAGGATCCCAGCTGGAGGCAGGTGAAAGGCAACCATACATTGATGTTTCTCTCCCTTTCTTCCTCCCTCTCTTCCCTTCTCTCTAAAAATAATGAATACAATCTTTAAAAAAATTAAATTTAAAGGACTAACAGTATTGTATGCTATCAAGGACTGGGATCTCTCTCAACTTTGTTGGTGGAAATCGAGTTGCTGTAACCCTTTTGGAGAGAAATCTAAAGGTAGATTTTTAGAAACAGAAGTACACGTTACCTTTTGACCTAGCAATCCTTAATTTTGGAATGTATCCTATACAAGTAAATGTACCAGTTCATTAGGTTATATGTCCAAGAAGTCTTATGGAAGCATTGCTTGTGGAGGCAAATCTGGAAACTATCTGAATGTTTAACAATATTGAAGTGGTAAACTATGACACAGCTGTTAAAATATGAATTAGGTTTACAGTTTCTTAGCCTGGAAGGATTTCCATGAAGCATCATAAAATGAGAAAAAGAAACAAAACAAAAAAAACCCAACTTCATTGCAGACTAGTGTGCATGGCATGATCTTTTTTGGGGATAATAACTGACAACAATGACAACAAAATACACTATATCTGCATTTTTATTTATTGATATTTTTAGAGAGAAAGAAACATCAATTTGTTGTTTCACTCATTGATGCATTCATTGGTTGATTCTTGTATGTGCCCTACCAGGGATTGAACCCTCAACTTTGACATATGGGGATCGTACCTGCAACCTTGGCTTATTGGGACGATGCTCTGACCAACTGAACTACCAGCTAGGGCTATATCTGTATTTTTTAGTATGAACAGAGGCAGAGAGTAGATTAATTTTCCTAGCATTTGGACACTGAAGTGAGTATCTGAATGCAAGCACTCTATTTGGGAGGTGATCCTAGGAAGGGTTGGTAGGGAAATAGAGTGAGGTGGGAAGGAAGGAGGCCAATGCGAGTTGCATTAGTGAGCAGGTAAGGCTATAAGTGACTGGGGTTCAATCTTAGTGGGGATTTATAGGGTACTGTGAATACACCTTAAGGCTGCCTCACTTGGGCAGAAGGTGAGAAAGCTGGCACTGCTTTCATCCCTGTCAAGTCAGAATGTGGCATTGCTTCTTATTTTGTCCGCATGAGGGAATTTCAGAGGCTTCCACTTAGCCATTTCTATCAATAATTGCTTTTACTCATTATGTGAGGAAAAAACTTGAGGGTTCTCCTAATTACAGAGTATGTCCCTTCCAATTAGACTCTCAAGGACCAGAGGAATGGCCACAGAATAGATCTGTGGATCTACTGGATTCACTGTGAGATCTGGGCAAGGACCTCATTTCCCATCAGGCTTACATACATTCTGCTCTAACAGGGGACCCCATGATGGTACTTTGGGTTCCATGTCAGCTCCCCACCCCCAAGTGTGGATATTCCTATTTCCCCACTGTAGTCACACTGATTAATGGCCTAGGTCCCGTTGAGGCAGAATTGCTAGAATCATAACTATGTATTTGCTGTGGTATTTCAGCAACCTTCCTCAAGGGGACCTGGCATTTTCTTCACTTGATCAGTTCTGAGTCTGAGAACCTGCTCAGGGATGGAAACTAGGCAAGGTATCACGATTTTTCCATTGTTACAACTGACATCAGTCTACTGCTCAATTATTCTTGATTTTATTTATTTATTTTTAATTTGTTTATTTTTTTTCAGTTTCATAAGTAATATCCTTATTTGGTTCTGTTATGGGTTGAATTGTGCCCCCCCCCCCACAAATTATGTTAAATTATTAACACCCAGTGCCTCAGAATGTGACTATATTTGGATAGAGGAGCTTTAAAGAGGTAATTAAGGGAAATTGAGCTCATTTGGGCAGGCCCTAATCTAATCTGACTGGTGTCCTCACGTGTAAAAAAAATGAGGACACGCACACGCACAGACTGAGGGGCAACTATAGTAGAACACTGTGAGAAGGCAGCCATCTGGCAAGCCAAGGAGAGGCCTCGGAAAAATCTCACCCTGCCGACAAATTGATCTTGCACTTCTAACCTCTAGAACTGTGAGAAAATACATTCCAGTTGTTTAAGATACAAAGTCTGTGGTATTTTGTTATTGCAGCCCTACCACCTAATCCAGCTTCTCATCTATATTGCTCTTAGGAATGCCATAGTTGGCTAGCTATCTCTAGAGAGTTCTGCACATCATAAGCCTATCTTTGCCATTCCACACCTGCTCTCACCTTTACCCTGACAGTTCACTGCTGTCACCTGGCCTTTGCTATTCTAGAATCCTATCATCACCATCAATATCAAGGAGCCTAATTACACAGCAGCCTCCCCTATCTTGAAACCTGACTCATAGGAGACAGCCACCATGAAGCTTTTCAACAATGTTTGTAACACATTTCTTGTTTGTTGCCTTAATAAAAGAGATGCCCTCTGCTCCCTCCCAGGGGACAGTGTCTAATTTTCCTACCTCTGAAATTTTGACCCTTCTCTCAGTCCTCTGTCAAGGCAGTTCCAACAATTCCACCTCATTTATTAAATAAGCTTTGTTGTGTCCAAGTTTCAAGGAGCCATTCCAGCAGCATACTAGGACTGGCTCCAGCTATCCTTGCCAGGATGTTAAATCCTGAGTCATAAGAGAGTGTTTCAATATAACGGTTCTTGCTCTCATGGGATATAGGGTCTACTAAGGGAGGAGAATCATACAATAAATACATAATTACAAACTGTGAGTTTGCAAGTGTTAGCAAGATATGGCAGACACAGTGGTTCAGCCACCCCAACTCCTACTCCCAATCCTATTTACTGCAGCTAGAATTTTGGCCAGTGAGACAAAGGGCGGGTTGTGATAGGCAAATCATGCACCCCAGAACTTGTAAATACATTACATTACCTGGCAAAGGGGAATTGAGGTTGTAGGTGAAATTAAGCTTGCTAACTAGTTAACCTTAAAATAGGGAGCATATCCTGGATTATCCAGGTAGGCCCAGTATAATCACAAGGATCCTTGAATGTGGCACGTGGAGGGCCAAAGATGGGAGAAGGAGGTGTGATCACAAAAGCAGAGGTCACAGTGACTGTGATTGCTGGCTGTGATGATGGAAGAGGGCCATCAGTCAGGGACTATGGATGGACTCTAGGCGCTGCAAAAGGCCAGGGCACCAATACTACCCTCCAGAAGGAATGCAACTCTGCCAACACTGATTTTACCTTAGAGAGACTCATTTCAGACTTATAACTTCCATAGCTGCAAGATAATAAACTTGTGTTAAGCCACTAAATTTGTAGAGATTTGTTATAGGAGTCATAAGAAACAAATGCTGGGTTCTTGGGGAAAACTGGTGCTTTCCTGACACAGATGTCATCTCTTCCTTTTCTTTCTTTTCTTGCCTTGAATGTGGACCTGTAAAAGTCATGTAGTGACAATGAGGTAAAGGTTAAGAGAACTGCAGAGCCATCAACTCTGACATCATCGACTTATAGGCCAAATGCTAGCTTTCTACTTCTGTGAGAAAAATAAGCCCACAGACATATATTTTAAAATTCTTGTAGTTAGATATTCAGTTACATGCAGAAAAAAAGCATCCCCGAGTGGTAAGAAGGTAAAGTTAGAAGGGGCCATAGGAGAATATCACAGAGACCTTACCTGATCATGAAAGGCATATATAGTGAATTTTTCTTTTCTTTTCTTTCTTTCTTTCTTTTTTTTTACTGTTCAACATCCAATTCCCCTTTCTCTTTGGAGTGAAATCCCCAGTGTGGACATCATTGGTGGACTTTATTACCAAACCTCCCACTTCAAAGTTTAAAGGAGGACATCTTCCATCTCCATGCCCTTTGTCAGAGAGTGCACAGGTATATATTCACCATTGTATTTTCAGTATATAATACATACATAACATGTAGTAACATCTCAGTACATTTTTAGTGCATAAATGAATGCATGAACAAGGACACAGACATGCACACACACACACACACACACACTCAAGCATATTCACTATAGCATTTTTTTTTGGGCCATAACTAAGAACTAAGAACTGGAAACAAATGAAAGTCTTTACCTATGGGAAACTGGTTATACAACTACTTGATTTGGAAAAGGTAAATTCTTGGTACATTTCAACAGTAGAATATTCACCCTTTATAAACAACCAAGCCAATGTTCAATATAGTGACATGAAAGAATGTTCATAATTTATTATTAAGGGAAAACGCAAGTTGCAGAACAATATGACCCTATTTGTGTGATAGAGAATAAATTGAAGCTAATTGCCCTGGGAAGGAAGAACACACAGAACCAGAAAGAACAAAGAGTCAAATTCTTGGCTTTGAATTATTCCAAGCACACACACCCAGCACATTCCTGCCTCATGGTCTGAGCACGGACTATCCGTCCTGCCTGGACTTGTCTCTCACATATTAACAGTTTTCTCTCTCCTTTTTCATTGAGGTCTCTGTCCAGTGTTACTTTCTTGGACTGTCTTAACTACCCTATCCTAAAGAGCCATGCCCTACCACTATCCCCTTGCTTTGTGTAAAGGGCCCACAAGGCCAGGGATCTAGATGATTCCTTTTTTTTTTTAAGATTTTATTTATTTATTTTTAGAGAGGGGGGAAGTGAGGGAGTAAGAGAGGGAGAGCAACGCCACTGTTACCTCTGTGCACCCCCAACTGAGGACCTGGCCCACAATGCAAGCATGTGCCCTGACTGGGAATCGAACCCTTTGGTTCATAGGCCAGTGCTCAATCCACTGAGCCACACCAGCCAGGGCATAGATGATTCTGATGGAGCTGCTGAAGTACCTCAGTTTAGGAATCACCCTAATATTTAAGGCAGCAATTCTCAAGGTGTGGTTTCTAGACCAACAGCATCAGTATCATTGGGGGAACTTGTTAGAAATGCAAATTCTCAGGTCTTACCTTCAATGCTGCTCCTAAGAATATTCTAAGATAAGAATGTTGAAATTCTGTGTGTGAGTTACCTTAAATTTAACTTAAAACTTTATTTACTGTCTAGAAAGGGGGGATGAAAGTATTTTTGGCCTTGCAGGCCATACGGTTTGATGCAAACTATACAACTTTACCACTAAAGTGTGAGAGATGCCATAGACAGTATGTAAATGAATGGATGTGGCTGTGCTCCAATAAAACTTCGCATATAGATTCTGAAATTTCAATTGTTGGCAATCTGGCGGCTAATGTGCATAGAATATGATGTTATTTTGCATTTCTCTGATTACATTCTGATTTACACTCATTTTGCCTTTTCTGTGAAAAGCTTCTCCATTTCTCTTGTTGACCAGAGTGGTTTACCCTGACTACCAAAGGCAAATTTAGGTAGCTATTGCACAATGGAGGCAAGGAGGACTATGTCTAGAACACAGATTCTTCACTGGGGTGCCTCTTATCACTCTTATACTCAATAGTACATGTGAACTCTAACTGGTGTGGTTCAGTTAGTTGGGCATCATCCTGCAAACTAAAAGATCTCCAGTTTGATTCCTAGTCAGGGCACAAGCCCGGGTTGCAAGTTTGGTCACGTATGAGAGGCAACTGATTAACGTTTTTCTCTCACGTTCATGTTTCTTTCCCTTTCTTTCTCCCTCCTTTTCTCCATCTCTAAAAATGAATGAATGAGGCCCTGGCTGGTAGCACAGTGGTTAAGGCTCCGGCCTGCGAACAAAAAGGTCGCAGGTTCGATTCCCCAGCCAAGGCACATAACCAGGTTGCAAACCAGGTCTCCAGTCAGGTCTGTGGCTGGAGGCAGGTGAAAAGCAACCATACATTGATGTCTCTTTCCCTCTCTGCCTCTCTCCCTTCCCCTCTTTCTAAAAATAATGAAATAAAATCTTTAAAAATAAATAAATAAATAAATAAATAAAAATAAATGAATGAATGAAATAAAATATTTTTTAAAAAGTATGGGTCAATGAAAACTGGTAACCTAATCAAGGTAAGATTTTTAAGGATTCCCATCTTGTAGGGATGGAGGTTTAGGTCACTCCACCAGGTAACGTATCTTGTTTTACTGTGATGCTGACAGAAGGCAGGAAGGAGATGGAATACATAGAAGAAAAAGGAAGCTATCATGATCAACTCACAGCATGCTTCTAGCTACAGAAGCAGGGACTGTAGTAACTGTGTTTTATGTTTATAGCCTCCTTTCCCTTTCTAAATTGTATGAAAAGCATTGGTGGTGGTTAATATTTTGGATTTTAAGTGGGAGCATGACATCACCCTGTAATGATACAGTAGCTGATGGGACTTGGTACATTCCATTTGAGGGTATGGGTTTTTCACCTGGACAAAGGATAAGAGTAATGTAGAGGGGCAACAGGAATGGAAAGTACCGGAAATTCTGTTTTTCCTTTCAAGATCTACTTTCCATCCTGCTCTGTTTTCTGACCCGTATCACCTTCATTTCTCTCTTGCATTATGGCTTCTAGTAGTCATCAGCCAATGGAAGGTATCAGCGGGAGATCAGATGATGCAGGGAGAGAAAATTCAGGGTATTTATTCCCTAGATTCTTTCCTTGCTGGGATGTGAGTTGGTAATAATTCCCCTATAGAAGGACACAGTTCCTGTTGAATGTTCCTTTTCTTATTATTTTATTTTGTTCTACTTTTCCTTATTTCCTTAGTTTTTGCTAACTACTCCATCCCTTGACTCCTCAGGCTTAGGCGGGCTACTTCTAGTACCTAAGGTGATGCTTTACCATCCATTTGTTGGTTTCTTTTAATCCTGCACACACCCTAATGCATGGTTCTTTCATTAGACTCTTTAATTATCTGCTTTAAGTATGTCATCTGTTTCCTGCCATGAACCCAATCTATACTTAAAAACATGTATGTATTTATTTATTTTTAGAGAAAGTAAGGGAGGAAGAAAAAGAGGAAGAGAAACATCAATGTGTGGTTGTTTGCCTCACACGTGCCCTCAACTAGGGGCCTGGTGCACAACCCAGGCATATGTCCTGCCTGGGAATTGAATAGGCAACCTTTTTTTTTTTTTTTTTTTTAAGATTTTATTTCATTATTTTTAGAAAGAGGGGAAGGGAGAGAGGCATAGGGAGAGAGACATCAACGTATGGTTGCCTTTCACCTGCCTCCAGCCACAGACCTGACTGGAGACCTGGTTTGCAACCTGGTTATGTGCCCGGGCTGGGGAATCGAACCTGCGACCTTTGGGTTTGCAGGCCGGCACCTTATCCACTGTGCTACTAGCCAGGGGCGGCAACCCTTTGGTTCACAGGCTGGCGCTCAATCCACAGAGCCACACTAGCTAGGGCTATACCATTCTTAATATTTGTTTATACGTACCTTCTGTCTTCCTTTTTATAATCAGTTTTGCCAGTTTTATTAGACTTTTTAACCAACCAATTTTGGTTTTGTTGATCTTTTCTATTGGGTGTAATTTTTTTTCTTACTCTTTGCTATTTTAAAATATCCTTCTTTCTGTTTTCTTTCATTTACTCTGTTGTTCTTGCCACTTCTGAAATTGATACTTAATTTTTTTCCAGCCTTGTTTCTTTAATAATACAAAGGCTTAATGATAAAAATGTTATTTATTTATTAAAAAGATTTTATTCATGTTTTTTTTAGAGAGATGGGTACACAGGGAGTAAGAAAGGGAGAGAAATGTCAATGAATGGTTGCCTTTCACCTGCCTCCAGCTACGGACGTGGCTGGAGACCTGGCTTGCAACTTGGTTATGTGCCCTGTCTGGGAATCAAACCAGCAAACTTTGGGCCAGTGCCGCCAGCCAGGGCTTGATATAAATTTTTAAATATCACTTTAATTGCAACCCATCATTTTTTTCATTAGTATAGATATGTAATATTTTCATTACTGTTTTGTTCTAAGTATTCTAATCATTATTTTTATTTTAAAAAATATTTTATTTACTTACTCATAGAAAAGGGGGACTAGAGAGAGAGAGAAACATCAATGTGGGAGATATACATTGATCTGTAGCCTTTCCTACACCCCCAACTGGGGACCTGGTCAGCAAACCAGGCATATGCTCTGACTGGGAATCTAGCCAGCGACCTTTTGGTTCTCAGGCCAGCACTCAGTCTACTGAGCCACACCAACCAGGGCTAAGTATTCTAATTTTTAGTATGACCACTGCCACTGAACTGTAATTTGTTTCAATGTATGTTTTTAAATGACCAAATATAGGTGTTTATTTTCCAGTTGCTAGGTACAGTGTTCTGTGTATATCTATGATCAAATGTATTAATTCAATGTTCAGATTTTCTATATCTTTACTGATTTTTAAATTTTTTAAAATATATTTTATTGATTTTGCTATTACAGTTGTCCTAATTTTTCCCCCTTTGCCCCTTCCACTTGGTACCCCCCATTCCCTTAGGCAGTGCCCCCCTTAGTTCATGTCCACATGTCATGCATATGTTCTTTGGCTTCTCCAGTTCCTACATTCTTTTTTTTTTTAAGATTTTATTTATTATTTTCAGAGATAGGGGAAGGGAGAGAGGCAGAGAGGGAGAGAGACATCAGTGTATGGTTGCCTTTCACATGCCCCCAGCTGCGGACTTGGCTTGCAACCTAGTTATGTGCCCTGGCTGGGAATTGAACCAATGATCTTTGGGTTCTCAGGCCGGCGCCAATCCACTGAGCCACCTTTCAGGGCTTCCTATATTATTCTTAACATCCCCTTGTCCATTCTGGAACCACCAATGTGTACTTCTTTACTTTTCTTTTCCATCCAAACAATTCATACTTTACTGATTTTTCAGTCTGCTTTCTTTCTTTCTTTCTTTCTTTTTTTTTTTTTTTAAGATTTTATTTCATTATTTTTAGAAAGAGGGGAAGGGAGAGAGACATCAATGTATGGTTGTGTTTCACCTGCCTCCAGCCACAGACCTGACAGGAGACCTGGTTTGCAGCCTGGTTATGTGCCCTGGCTGGGGAATCGAACCTGCAACTTTTGGGTTCACAGGCCAGCGCCTTATCCACTGTGCTACCAGCCAGGGCCTGCTTTATTTCTGAGAGAGATGAATCTGAGGTGGTGGATTTGTCTATTTCTCCTTGTAGTTCTGTTAATTTTTGCTTTATGTATTTCAAAGAGGTTGGGTACATTTTAGATTAGGATCATTATGTTTTCCTGGAGAATTGAAAGTTTTATCATAACACAGTAACCCTCTTTAAATCTACTGATTATTTTTTTCCCTTAAAATCTATTTTGTCTGATATTAATGTAGCTGTAACAGCTTAATTTTTATTGATCTTAGTATTTGCCTAGTATGTTTTCCCCATCACTTCTACTTTCAAACTTTGTGTTGGTGTGTTTTAAGGGTGTCTCTTAAAACTAGCCAGACTTCTTTAAATCCAGTCTGATAATCTTTACTTTTAACTGGAGCAATTAGTTCATTTATATTGCACACAATTACTGATATATTTAAGTTTAAATCTACCATCTTTCTCTATTCTCTTTGTCCCACCTTAAAAAATACTTTTTTCTCCTTTTTAATAAAAATTTGATATTTTTTTCTCTTTTTCTCTTTCAATGTTCAATGTTTTTCCTTTCTGGCAGTTTGGAAGCTATATAGTATCTTTTTGTTTTTGTGGTGATTATTTTAGAAATTTTATTTGTATATTTAACACAACTAAGTCTTTAGTTCATAAAAATTCATTTCTAATATGTGGCATTTTAGGGGACAGGCCCAAAAAGGTTACAGCTTTCACATTCATTCTGTGATTATTTTACTTTTTAAATATTTTTGCTTTTATATGCCGCCTTCTTGATCCCATTATGTTTTCACTGAGATAAGATTGCTTGACCTTACAATTAAGCTAAAATCAGCTCATCACTGCATGCATCAGGCTGTCAACACTGGAGGGAGCGAGGGAGGGAAGGAAGGAAGGAAGGAAAAAAGAAAGAAAGGAAGAGGGAGAGAGGGAGAGAGGGAGAGAGGGAGAGAGGGAGAGGAAGAGAGAGAGAGAGAGAGAGAGAGAGAGAGAGAGAGAGAGAGAGAGAGAGAGAAACAGCGATTGGTTGCCTTCTCTACTTCCCCTAACAGTAATGAAATCTGAGACCCTTCATTTCACAGGGTGATGCTCCGACCAACTGAGCCACACTGGCCATGGCAAAGTTATATTTTAAAGCCTTTTTAGTTTGAAAAGTTGCACAAATACAAGAGAGAATTTCTGTATGTCCTTCACTCAGATTTCTAAAATGTTAATATTTTACATTAGCTTAATTATCCTGTTTTTTTTTCTGAAAACATTTTAGAGTAAGTTGCAACAAAATTATCTGTAAATACTTCAGTGTTACAATCAAGAAATTAACGGTGATACAATATTGGTATTTAATTGTACAGATTTAAAAATATAGTCAATTGTTACAATGTCATTTTTGGCATAAGAAAAAAATTTTTTCTGGTGGGGATCAGTTGTCACGTCATAGTTTCCATTAATCTAGATTGGTTGCCTCTCCCACCCTCAACCGGGGACCAGGCCCACAACCCAGGCATGTGCCCTGACTGGGAATTGAACGGGCAACCTTTCGGTTACGCAGGCTGGCGCTCAATCCACTGAGCCGTACCAGCCAGGGCATTGAAAATTTTGAGTAGTACAAGCCAGTGATTTTTTAAAAAAGATTTTATTATTTCCAGAAAGAGAGGAAGGGAGAGAGGCAGAGAGGGAGAGAAATAGAGAAACATCAATGTATGGTTGCCTTTCACCTGCTTCCAGCTATGGATCTGGCTAGAGACCTGGCTTGCAACCTGGTTATGTGCCCTGGCTGGGGAATCGAACCAGCGACCTTTGGGTTCCCCGGCCTGCACCTTATCCACTGTGCTACCAGCCAGGGGGCAAGCCAGTGATTTTGTTGACTGTCCCTCAATATGGGTGTGTCTGGTGTTCCCCACTATTAAATGTAGGTTATGCAAATTTTTGGTTTGATGAACACTACAAAATTCGTTAATATCAGGAGGCACATGCTAGCCATCCGTCTAATTCTGGGGAAGCTTGTTTTCGTCCTCAGATGAATCACTGTCCTCCCTGGTTTTCCATTGTGGTTACACAGTGGAAATACACCCTTTGAAAAAGTATGTCAGGTCCTTGGGCTCCCTAGTTTTGCCAAAGGGTACAATGACACAGGTGACAGCTGCAAGTTTGTTGCACTGGGTGGCTGCAAGCGTTTCCCAGGGCGTGTATCACCTTTCCTCATCACATTGTATCCCCTGTCCCCTAGAAGTAGCACACAGTAAATGGCTACTTCTTCCCTGAATAATTTCTTTCATTTTAGCATTTAGCAAGGGGAGCTGTGATCGATCTGCTTCTAAGTTAGTCTTTCCTAGGTTATTGCCTAGCACGTCATCTGTGCTTTGAAAATACACGTTTGAATTAATAGCCTGCGGTAGAGACCACGGAAGAAGGTACGGGCTACGAGTCAGCCTCGGGATGGCCCTTTTCCTGTCGTACAGTCTACGAAGGGACCCACGGTCCTGGGCGACTTCGTTGGCCACCGGGCCTCGGGCTTCCGCCCAGCCGAGCAGTCCGTGGGGCGGGAAAGGGAAAAGCGAACTCGCAGTTCCCGGCATTCCTAGTGGGCGGCGCTTCACTTTGACCTCTCGCTCGCGTGCTACACATCCGGGCTTCTGCTACTAGTGAGGGGAAGATGGCGGCCGCAACGGTGTTGGTTCCTGTAGAGTGGATAAAGAACTGGGAGAAATCAGGGAGAGGCGAATTGTGAGTGTCGGGAGTGGAGGCGGGCGCTCGGCCGGCTGGGCCTCGATGTCAAGCCACGCTCTCACATGTTGGGGAAGGTGGGGGGGGGCAGAGGTGTGCCCCCTCCCCCATCCGGGCGGCGGGTGTGGAGGTTTGACTAGGAGTTTCTACTGAGGTGAGGTGCTGTAGTAACCACCGCCGACCTCCTTCCTTCCCTCGCCTGCCTGAATCTCGTCAGCCCGCCGTACCTGACGGCTAGCCGAACTCCCGTTTCGCCCCGGCGGGTCCCCGCGCTCCCTCAGTGTCTTTTTGTCCCCTCCTTCCCTTCAGCTTACTTGGTTCCTTTCTCTTTACGGGGCCGCGCCGGGGGGGGTTTCGGACTTTCCATCTCCCTCTCGTCCCATTTCTTCACTCTGCACCCGTTCGACTCCGCAGTTGGGAGCCTGGCGCCTCCTCTGCCCAAAGTCTGAGGGGGGTGAACCTACCCGGACTCCCTCCCCTCCTCTCAGCCCGCTGCCGCGAAGCCCGGGGGCGTCGCGAACAGCCCTGCTTGGCACCTCACGTCTTCCCGGGGAGCGGCCTCTCGGACTGTCCCGGCGTCGCGCGGCGCCGCAGGCCGGGAGCGAAGTGCAGTAGGCTTTGCCGCTTTCCCCGAAGACCTACCGGCATTTCTTGGCTCCGCCTTTTCACCTTACGATCCATTTCGGGTTGGACTCAAGTTTCGTCATTAAACGTTTCCTAAACCTCATTTTTGTCCTGGGACTGCTACTCCTTTTGGCAGCTCGCCAAGGTTCTCGAGGACCCAGAATAACGCGTTTCCTTTAGTCGTAAAACTTTTTTTTTTTTTTTTTTAAACCCCGGTAGGACCTAACTGTAATTTGCCGTACCCGCGGTTTCCTCGCCCCGAATTTCAGCCCTGTCCCAGGGAAAAAAAAATTTTTTTTGTTTAGCAAAACTAACCCCAGGTATTAGAAAACCTTTTATTTCTAACTTCCGTCTTTGAATCGCTTGCTTTATTAACGAATTAACCCCTTAGCCAGGTTTACCGTTGTGCCCTCCCCCCTCCCCAACCCCAGTGGTGAGTTTTGGTGGCTGGTGCACTTTATGGTTGGAAACTTGGTTCCTCGGAATGAAACGCGGGGCACGCGTGCGACTAGACTGTTGCCTGCCTATGTGGCCTCCCCCCCTGCACTCGCTCTGCTTTCCTTAGTCCTCACTGTGGGGGCTGCAGAACTGCATTGCCGGAGTAAGCGGTCTTCTTAGCCACTTAACTAGCGAGTGACCTTGGATAAGTTCCTTAACCACTTTGACAGCTTCCCCTTGAGGGAATGCGGAATAAGGACTCAAAAGCTTGTTTTGGAGATGAAAATACTGCCGGTAAAGCACTTGGCTGATTATAAGTGCTCAAAGGATAGCAATTAAAAGTAATATTCCAGGCTTTAGATACTTAAACTTACTGGACGGTTCTTACACTTCAAGTCTGTACCACTTAGGTTAGCAATTAATTGGCCGCTGACTTTCATCTGTGCTCTTGTACTCCAACCAATTGAGGGACTCTTGTAGAGTGGGGACTGTCTCAAATTTATTTTGGTTTAACTGTCTTGACACCCCTGTCCTATTCCAGACTTTCTAGCATATGCTTAAGTGTGCTTATTGGCTTATTAACTGACAGAGAAGTCAGTTTGATATTCATTTTTAACTGTTTGCAAGTTTCCCCCCAAATCCTTGTACTACTAGTTAACAAATAGCAATTAGGTCCCTTGTGTTCAGGGAAGGCAGAATGGGAAGTTACCAAACCATCATTTTCATCTATATTAGATGAGGGTAAATTAGTCACTGTTGATTACTTTTAAAGGCCAACTTAGTTATTTAGGGGCTGTCATTTTGTAAATTGCTCAACTTCTTCCTTCCAGCTGTTCTGACAGTTTTACTGTTGTGACTCCCACCTTGGAATGACTGATTTTAGGGCTGAGAGGTGAAATTCTGCTTGGCTTCTGACTAGCAGGCACTCTTTGGAGAAAAACAAAGTGATGTAGTCAAAATGGAATTTTGGATTCACTTTTGTATATTTACAAGATGTATGCTACCTGTTAGTTCCTGTGTTTTGAAGAGCTGCTTCAAAACTGTTACTTACTTGCACTATACTTGTTCCATGGCTTGTGGAATGTAGTTTGAATTAGACTGGAATCAAAGCCGTATAGTCAGTTTTATAATTGTATTCTGTCCTATAAAGAGTGTTTAAACTTGATAGTTGTGTAACATAATGAAATACTTTAGTCAAATACATCACCATCTAGTACTTAGTATTCTTTTATTTGATACTTTGTTGTAAATAGTCTAACCTTGGATCTTTTTCTATTATGCTAAAGATAGATGTTAGCATTTTCATTTTATTAGAACAAATGATGTTATAATTAAAGTACAAAACATCACCTCCTTTGTCTGAAAACAGCCTCTTAAAAATAAGCCAGCAACTACAAATATTAAAAACTAAGGTAAGCTTTTCCATGATGATACAGTACTTTGGCAAACCTGGTTAGCATTCCTAAAACCTACCGGACTTTCTGTAAGAAGTGTGGCAAGCATCAACTCAACAATGTAACAGTGTACCAGTAGAGCAAGGATACGCTATGCTCAGGGAAAGCAGCTATGATAGGCAGTATATTGGCTATGGTAGATATACCAGGCAGATTTTCTGCAAAATGGCTAAAACTACAAAGACGATTGTACTTAGGCTTGAATGCATTGAGTCCAACTGCAGTTTTAAGTGAATGCTGACTATTAAGAGATGAACTGGGGGGAGATAAGAGAAAAGGCCAAGTGATCCAGTTCTAAGCCTCATATTTTGTTTTATTATGTGACAATAAAATCTTGAGGATTCATGTTCTCTTCAGAAAAGAAAAAAACACAAAGGTAATGTGCCATCAAATTATTAGTGGATCATTTATTGATTTGTCCAATATTTAAAATTGTATTTGGGTGGATTTTTCCTTTTTATCAAGACAAATTAGCAGGATAACTTAACTGAAAGCTACCTTTTAAAAAATTCATGACACATTTCATGAGGTTCATTTCTTGTCTGTCACTTCTTACCAGTATAAGTTCGTATTCCAGCAGTTGTAGTCAACTTCAGCGTCACTGTTAAAGCAACATAGGAGATATAAGGGGCATTTTATAACTTTAAAAGGGAGGGCATTTTTTTTTTTTGAGAGGGCAATCCTTTTTTTTTAAGATTTTATTATTTTTTAGAGGGAAGGGAAGGGAGAAAGGCAGAGAGGGAGAGAGTCAATGTATGGTTGCCTTTCATCTGCCTCCAGCCACAGACCTGGCTGGAGACCTGGCTTGCAACCTGGTTATGTGCCCTGGCTGGGGAATCGAACCAGCAA
The DNA here is from genome assembly GCA_004026585.1 of Noctilio leporinus. Taxonomy (NCBI): domain Eukaryota; kingdom Metazoa; phylum Chordata; class Mammalia; order Chiroptera; family Noctilionidae; genus Noctilio; species Noctilio leporinus. The sequence goes on along the minus strand of PVIW01000892.1, from coordinate 222,905 downwards.
CCTTTGGGTTTGTGGGCAAGAGGGCAATTCTTAATTGTGCCTTATGGAAAGTAACTGTCTATTAAGATGGAAAGTTTTGGCTTTGAAGAATAAGTTTTGTTAGGTAATTTGGAGGGGAAAAAAACCCCTGTATTAAAAAATATATTGTATTTGTTTATTTTTAAAGAGAGGGGAAGGAAGAGAGGAAGAGAAACATCAGTGTGTGGTTGCCTCTTGGGCACCCCCAGCTGGGGACCTGGCAAACCAGGCATGTGTCTTGACTGGGAATTCAACTGGCGATCCTTTAGTTTGCAGGCCTGCATTCCGTCCACTGAACCACACCACCCAGGGCAAAACCTGTGTATTTTGCCATCATGTACCTAGCTAACCGATTCTTTCCAGAGATACTGGTTATCTTTTTAATGGTAAATTACAGAACTCTTAAAATGGTTTTCCCCAAGAGATATCAAAAGGACAAAGGAGGACTCCCGAAACATAATAATTGTGTTCTTTCCAATAACACTTGGATCTATTCTTACAAATTTTGCATCTTAATGCAGAGTCTTTCAAATACTATGACATGTGCAAGATATGGATTTAATAGCTTTGTTTTTGGAATTAGAGTTTTAGTTTCTTTTTTTAACTTTATTTTTTATTGTTGACACTATTGCAGATGTCCTCATTTCCTTCCTCCCTTTGCCAACCTCCACCCAGCCCCCACCATCCCTTCCCTCTGGCCATCACGACACTGTTGTCTGTGTCCTGTCTGTGGGTTTGCATGTATGTTCTTTGGTTAACTCCTTTACCTTCTTTCATCCAGTCCCCTTACACACACAGCTGTCACTTTCTGTTTTGTTCATTAGAGTCCACATATAAGTGAAATCTTATGGTGTTTGTCTTTATCTGACTAGTTTATTTCACTTAGCATAATAATCCCCAGTGCCATCATGCTATCTCAAAAGGTAAGAGTTAATTTTTTATGGCCTGTAGTATTCCATTGTGTAAATGTCCCAGTTTTTTAAATCTACTCATTTACTGATGGTCACTTGGACTATTTCCAGATCTTGGCTATTGTTAATAACGCTGCTACATTTTGGGATTCTTAGGATATATTCCTAAGGTGGGATTGCCGGGCCAAAAGGCCGTTCCATATTTATTTATTTATTTATTTATTTATTTATTTAAGAAAACTCCATACTGTTTTCCACAGTGGCTGTACCCGCCTGCATTCCCAACAGTGCATGAGGGTTCCTTTTTCTCCACATCCTCTCCAGCACTCGCATTTGTTTATTTAATGATGGTAGCCATTTTGGCAGGTGTGTGGTGATACCTCATTGTGGTTTTAATTTGCATCTTTCTGATTAGTGATGTTAATCTTTTTTCATATGTCTATGACCATCTGTATGTCCTCTTTGGAGAAATATCTTTTCAGGTCCTTTGCTCATTTTAAAATTGGATTGTTTGTCTTCCTGGTGTTGAGTTGTATAAGTTCTTTATATGTTTTGGATTTAACCCCTTATCGGATGTATAATTCGCAAATATGTTCTCCCATACAGTGAATTCCCTTTTCATTTTGTTGATTGTTTTTTTTTGCTGTGCAGAAACTTTTTTTCCTGAGTTTTAGTTTCTTGATGATTTTATGTTAGCAGAGGACTTGTTATGATTAAACCAATAAACGTGTATACTGGTAGATGCAATTGAGCAATTTGTTTTTAATAGAAATAATTAACATAGTGATCTGAGCATTTCATTGTGTCACAAATCTTAATGTGGGATTTTTGTTTCAAGCTCTTACTCTGAATGTGTTAGCCTCATGTTAATGCTTAGCCTAATTTCTGAAATACTTAATTTGTTGAATATCATCTGTCTGTTTGAAGGACGTAATTCTTTTTGAAATTTACATATCAATTAGAATTTTTAGGTCTTATTGATAGTTATAATAAAGTTTTAAAATGTAATTGCAAAATGTTTGGTTGTCCTTTTTATTCTGTTCAATGATTTTACACATTCAGAACTTAATTACATTTGGATGTTCAGCAGATTTTGTCTGATCTGAATTCTTTGGAGGGAAATAGGGGAGTGGGCAAATAATTGTTCTAAGAAATTTTAGTCTTGATAGTTGAATCTTTTTTTCTTTATTATGTTTGTATTTTACGTTTGTATTTTATTCTTAAAAGGTGACCTAAATTCAGCTGAAGTTTGATCTGAAACCTTTCCTTTGTGTCTTAGTTTTTATTTGATGTTTATTTTCTCATTTTAACTTGTATTCACAAGTTCTAACTCTTAGTCCATTTTCTTGGTAACAGAAATGCATTCTTCAGGAATTGTAGCAATATCGTTATTTTTCTAGGCTGCTGCTTCTTGAGCAAAATTAAGGCGGGGAATGAGATGAATGTAATACAACAACAATAAAATAAAATGAAAAAAATTAAGTTATTCTACAGTGCTTAAATATTATGGTAGAATGAGTACTATTAATGTACTTGTGTACAGGAGCCTCTGTTGTCTTTTTTTTTTTTTAAATTTCCTGTTTCTCTTCCTCCTCAAATTTATGTCTTCATTTTCTTAAATGTATATATTAACTTAAAACTACATGACCCAATATTCATTTTTTGTGGTTTATGTCTCTCTTCTGACAATGATAATAGAGGCAGCACTTTACTTAACCAAATTTACTTCTTTTTGTTTGTTTTAAAGAATTAATCGAAGTACAGATTGACATTCGTTTTCTGTGGGAAGTTAACTTTCAGATGTTGATAATAATCAGGTAGTTCAGGCTTGTGCTGTTTGCTTTTTTTACCACAAAATGGGAGCAACTAAGGTGGTAAGCTAAATACTCATGTTAAAAAGTAGTCACACAATACTTAAGTCCTTGATAGAATTTAAGATATTTTATTCATTTTGTTTCACAGATCTTTGACAGAAAGTAGATGTCTTTGTTCTCAAGGACCTGAGACAAATCTCCACAATAGCATGAAACTGTTTTAAAAGTGGAAAAATGGTAAACTCAGTTATTCGGAGTTTCAATATTAAGATACTGAAATAATTTTTTGAATTTGGACTGAGGTAGAATATTATTTTTAAAGTTGGATTAAAATGGGCAGCCATTAAGCCTTGGCTGGTGGCTCAGTGGATTGGTGCGGGCATGGGAACCCAAAGGTCACTGGTTCTATCCCCAGTCAGGGCACATAACCAGGTTGCAAGCCAGGTATTCAACCAGGTCCGTAGCTGGAGGCAAGTGAAAGGCAACCATACATTGATGTTTCTCTCCTTTTCTTCCTCCCTCTCTGCCCTCTCTCTAAAAATAATGAATAAAAAAACTTAAAAAGAAAAAGAATAAAAATGGGCAGCCATTAGAGGAAATTTGTTTCCCCCCTAATTATTCAGGATAGAATGCTAAAACTGTTTCAACAGGTATAGTAAGACATGCAGTATGAAGAAACAATTGTTTCTTTAAGGATATTTCATGATCTTCTGTTAGTGGATTACTTAGGGAAAAGAGCACAAACCTACTGATTGAGGGAAATTTAGTGATTGTTTTTAGTTTTCTCCTACAATGAATACAAAAGTTTTATACTAGGGAAATAAAAATTTGCTGTTCAAGTGAATTGTCCTTCAGTGATTCCTTATACAATTTGAGCAAATATTTGAGATGCTAATTCATAGTTAACATTGACATTACTATCTGAATCCTACATGAATATATTTGTGGCCTCGTGACTGATAGGATGGTATTATATTTCAATTATTTCTTTAAATTATGTAACAATGACTGTACCATTAGATTAGGTGGGATTTGGACATTTCCTCCTCCCTGCTGGAAGGATTATCACAAAAGACATGCATTAAGTTTATTAAAACAAATAGAAAATGAAGCTTTTGAAAATATGAAGGAGCACAAACATTCACCATGAAGACTAGCTGGCCTTTCTTTTTAGTAGTCTGGGCACAAGATGAGTTACTTGATTCCATTACATTCTTCTGTCAAAGACAGATTTCCTGCTACTATTATTCTAAAGGGAATTAAAGCTATGGGGATGGTGAGAAATACAAGGGGGAATTTTTTTTTACTACTTTATAGCAAATATTGAAGCAGCCTTGATATGCTCTCTTACATATTTAGACAAAAGTTAGGTTGCAGGCATTTAGGTTATATTCTCTGATACTAGTCTGAAGCAGATGATGTTTCTGTATTGCTTATTGGAAGGAAGATTGATTTTGTTTTCCTATTCTAGATAAGTTTGTGGTAGATTTAACATAGTGAGAAACGTTACCACTATTATCAGTACATTGGAAAGCCCCATCTAGTTCTCCAGGGAGGTAGTTGAAAGTACTTGAGTCAAACTTAAATCAGTTTAGTTTGCCATTTTTAAGGTGTTCTCTGAAAAAAAAAAAATTTAAATAAGAGTTGGTTAAAAATGAAACTAACCCTAGCTGGTAGCACAGTGGGTAAGATGCCGGCCTGCGAACCCAAAGGTCGCAGGTTCAATTCCCCAGCCAGGGCACATAAAAAACCTGGTCTCCAGTCAGATCTGTGGCTGGAGTCAGGTGAAAGGCAACCGTACATTGATGTCTCTCTCCTTCTCTGCCTCTTTCCCTTCCCCTCTTTCTAGAAATAATGAAGTAAAAAACAAATCTTTAAAAAAAAGAAACTAAATTAGATTTTCAGTCTATGCAGATTTAATTTAGTAATTATTCTCCATTGGCAAGGCCTTTTTATTCTTTGGTTTTGAAAATAATTTTGTGAGACCTACAAAGTGAGTTGTTGACCAAGAAAAGTTGACTTTGACTTTTAACAATCTTACCATTTGTCCTGATGATGGAGCATTGAAATCATCAGAAGACAGAGAGGTGAGCTTTAAGGGCATTGATAATCTGCAAAGTAGATAATCTCTCTATGGATGATTGCAATGTGGCATCATACTTCACCTTAGGTGTGATATATAAGCATATTGTATACATTTTAAAATTAGTTTATTGACTATGGAAAAATGATAGACAAAAGAGTAAGGAATATCTGTGTTCATTGTTCTCTTTTCTGTTAGAGCCTTGTGCTGCTCGTAATAAGAATGTTTATTTTCCTAAATTGTGAAATTAAAAAAATACCAAAAAAATACAGAGAAGTGCATAAAGCCTAAATGTAAATCTTAAAGAAACTCATACCCAGCTCAAGACAACATAACCTCCTTTGCTGATTGTACCCCTTTTTACTTCCCTGAGGTAGCCGTTGTCATGATATTTATGGTTTTCTCTTCTTTGTTTTTTATTGACTACCCAGTAAGGTTTAAGTTTTTCTTGTACTTCACATAAATGGACTCATAGGAGGTGTATTCTGTTGTATCTGGCTGCTTTTGCTCAACATTATGTCTTTAGGAGCCATTTCATATTTTTGTATGTATTTGTGGTTCATTGATTTTCCTAGTTACAAGATGATCCATTATATAATCATAACATGATTTGTTGATCTCATGCTATTGATGAACAAATTTGTTTTGAGTTTTTAGGTATTATCAACAATATCAATTGAAACATTGTACATAAGTATCTTGGTATATCCAAGCATGTGTTTTGGTGGGATATATATTAACACTTTAGTGTAGATAGAATCACTGGGTTCTAGGTTGTGATTATACTTAGCTCTACTAGATACTGGCAAACTATTTTAAAATATACTCCATAGCAGCAGTCTATGAGTGTCACTTTGTTTCATACATCCTGGCTAACATTTAATATTGTCAGACTTTAAAATCTTTTGTCAGTATATGTATTAAGGGTATTTTATTGGGGCTTATATTTTCATGGGCATTTAAAAAAAGATTTTATTTGTTATTTTTAGAGAGAGGGGAGGGGAGAGAGTCAGAGAGGGAGAGAGACAACAAAGTATGGTTGCCTTTCACCTGCCTCCATCTACAGAGCTGGCTGGAGACCTGGTTTGCAATCTGGTTATACGTGCCCTGGCTAGGAATCGAACCAGCAACCTTTGGGTTTGCAGGCCAGTGCCTTATCCACTGTACCACCAACCAGGGCTTCATGGGCATTTTTTAATGTTATTGGTCATTTAGATTTCTTATCTCTTGTGAAAGGCCTCTATATCTTTTCCCCATTTTTCTATCTGATTGTTTGAATTTCTTTCATTAATTTGTTGGAGTTCTTTTTTTAAAAAAAGTTATTTATTTTTAGAGAGAGTGTAAGTGGGGAGAAAGGAAAAGAAGCATCAATATGAGAGACACATTAATTGGTTGTTCCCTGACCAGAGATTGAAACTGCAACCTTGGTATGTTGTGCCCTGACTGGGAAATGAACCCACCACCTTTTGATGCATGGGATGATAATCCAACCATCTATCTGAGCAACCTGGCTAGGGCTTCATTTTCATATTTAAATCTTACCTAAGCAGGGTTGATCTTTATGTATGCTGCGAAGTAGGGGTTGCAATACATTGTTGTGTGATGTATAATGAAGACAATCTAAGCCTCATACAGGTAAATAGCTGGCAAAAGGAGAATTTTAAAACCTTTTCAGATAGCTGTAGATATTCTTTGATATCATTTCAAAATTCGTCAAGTGGTAGTTTCTGAATGCTTTGTTTCAACGCCAAATCCAAAACCACATCAGTGCTCTTTTGTAATTTGTTAAGTTAAAATCCATTTGTTTCTCTTTTATATTTGGAATCTTATATCCATGCATTATTTTGTAACATCATGCATTGGTCAGTTGGGAAACATTTGTTTACTAAAAGATGCAGTTCTTCCAGATATCGACACAATGCAATGTATATTATAAAAAAACATATTCTTTAGTATCACTGCACTAATTAGGAAACTTTCTGAATTGAGAACTTGTTATATACATGGTGGCAGCTGCAATGTTTTCCAAAATTCTAATTTTTTAAATTAAATTTGATTGCTTATGCTATTAGAGTTTCCTCAGTATTTTACCTTTTTGTCTCTGTCCACGTAGCCCTCCCCCATTCCCTCATACAATTACCCACACCATTGTCTATGTCCATAGGTCATGCACCATATATTCTTTGTCTACTCTATTCTCTATACTTTACATCCCCACAGCTATTCTGTCTGTAACCCTTAATGCCTTCAACTTTTTTTTTTTTTTAAGAATTTACTTATCACCTTTAGAGAGGGGGGAAGAGAGAGAGGCCGAGAGAGACATCAATGTATGGTTGCCTCCCACCTGCCTCCAGCTATGCACATGGCTGGAGACCTGGCTTGCAACCTGAAGCCTTCAACTTTTTCATCCATCTCCTTGAACCCTCTCCCATCTGGCAACCATAAAAATATTATCTGTACCTATGATTATGTTTCTGTTCCACTTGTCTATTTCCTTTTTAGATTCAATTATTGATAGATATGTATTTATTGCCATTTTATTGTTCATAGTTTTGATCTTTCTAAAGAAGATTCTTTAACATTTAGCACAGTCCTGGTTTGCTGGCGATAAACTCCTTTAGCTTTTTCTTGTCTGGAAAGCTCTTTATCTGTCCTTCCATTCTAAATGATAGCTTTGCTGAGTAAGCATAATCTTGGTTGTAGGTCCTTTTTTTTCATCATTTTGAATATTTCTTGCCAGTCTCTTCTTGCCTGCAAATTTTGTTTTGAGAAATCAGCTAATAGTCTTATGGGAACACCTTTGTAGGTAACTGATTTGCTGCTTTTAAGATTTTCTCTTTAACCTTTGGCATTTTAATTATGATGTGTCTTGGTGTGGTCCTCTTTGTGCCAATCTTGTTTGGGATTCTCTGTGCTTCCGGGACTTGCATGTCTATTTCCTTCACCAAATTAAGGCCTTTCCCAGTCTTTATTGACTGGCTTAGCTCAGGGAAAGGCCTTTACCAATCAGCCTGGTGTAGATTCTAGGGGCTTCTCAAATAAGTTTTCTATGTATGTTGTCTGGACTCAAAGAGTATTGATTCCAAACTAGTGGGATTTTCCAGTTTCTTTCAGAAGTGTGTACTTTCTTACATCCTCTGGAATCCATCTGTTGCATCATGGGTATTTTGAAGCAGCAGCACACCACCCAGCTCTTTATTGTTCTCTTTTTCTTTTAAAGATTTTTAAAATTCATTATTTTTTATAGAGAAGATCAGAGAGTGAGGAAGAAAGGGAGAGAAACATCAACATATGGTTGCTTTTCACCTGCCTCCAGGTACAGATCTGGCTGGAGACCTGGCTTGCAACCTGGTTCTGTGCCCTGGCTGGGGAATCAAGCCAGTGACCTTTGGGTTCTCAGGCCTGCCCCTGTCCACTGAGTCACCAGTCAGATCTTTATTGTTCTTAATGCCCTGCAGGCAGCTAGAATATTCCAGGTGTCAAAAGCAATGTAAGCCTGGCTAGATCAAAATCATTCTCAGGCAGTTCTCCCAAGAGCTGGATGGACAAGTACTCCAGTCCTCTCTTCCCTAAAGGGGTGGTTGCTAGATTCTTTGGATCTGCAGCTGGCCACTCAGTTCTAATTTGTTTTCATCAAGTTATCTAGGCACCTATAGTATGTTAGGATGTGTATGTGTCCCGAGATGTTCCAGAAAGAAACTAGTCCCTCAGGCAGCCTCCCTCCACCAATCAGAATGTTGGATGCACTTTTCAGTCCTCTCTTTTCCTCCCCAAGGAGAATTTGGGAGCAGGGGGTTTCCTTCCAGTTGTGTAGTGCTATACCAGGAGGAGGGGCGAGGGACTATGGTGAATTTTCCTACCTGCTTTTATGAAACTGGTTTAGTGTTCACCTGGGATGTATAAGCCTCTTGGCTGGTTTCTAAATTTCTCATAAAGGGAATTAGTATGCATTTTGTTGAATAGGTGTTTCCACAGGAGGAAGGAAGGCCTGGCTGTTCCTATTCTCTGGTCTGGCTGATGTCACTCCCATAGAGCACATTCTTAAGTGAAACTGGCTTTTGTTTGTAAAAGGCCATGAAAAATATAATTAAACTGTTCAGTGACATCTTACATGAGACTTGCTCTATTCTTTTCTTTGACTTCCTGATCATGAAGAATTCAATGATGCAGTTTGGTATTTCTGCTCTGATACATGCTAAGGTGCCAGAAACCTTATCTTCCTTTGCCTTTGAACATTGCAAATGTCAGTATAGCAATAAAAGGAGAATGGAATCTTAGTATTATTACAAGTAGAGTTCTGATCTTGCAGAACTCCAAAAAATATCTTGTGGATAAAGGGTTACCCTAGGTCTGCTACTTTATCAAATTACAATATTTTCTTTCTATTCCTATTTTTCTAAGTCTTTTTAAAATGGTAATGGATGTTGAATATTGTCAAATGTCATTTATGCATCTGTTGAGCAATAGTATGATTTTAAAAAGTCAGCTTGATTTGAACCTCTTTGTGTATTTGGGATAAACCCACATTAGTTTTGATGTATTTTAATATTTTCCATTAATATATCTTTCTGTACAGTATATTTAACACTACACATATTTAAATGCCACAAGACACTATTATTTGATTTTTCAGTTACTATTCATTTAGAATACCCATATACTTAACCACCTTTTTCCTCATCATTTTTTTTCCAAATATAAGTGACAATTTATTTATTAAGTCACAGAGGTATAAAGAGTGAGCCAGCTGGGCTGTGTGGGCTCAGGAAACAGTTACAGAGGCAAAAGAAAGGCCCTTGGAACTTAGTGGGGAAAGGAGGGAAGAGGGAGAGGTTATATCTAGGTTCATTTTTATCCTGACTAAAGAATGTCTTTAAGCTTTTGTTTTAATGTATGAAATTAGTTTGAGGTTCAGTCCTTGTTTTGATTTTTCTTGGAACTCTGTTTTTGAATATAGAATTTTAGGTTAATAGATACTTTGTTTTAGCACCTTGACTGAACCGTTCACCTTTCTCTGGCACTCTGTGTTACTATTCAAAAGTCATAAAGAAAATAATGCCTTGTTTTCTTAGTTGCTTAAATGGTTTCAGCTTGGTTTTCTTTAGATTTATTATAATGTGTTCAGATACAGGTTTCACTTGAGATTTGGAAAACTAAATTCTGTTATTTCTACATATATTGCTTTTGTTCTATTTGCTTCTTTCTTGAATTCAACTGAGCATATCTCTTTTCACTGTAGCCCTATATACCCATTCTTCTTTGCTGAAGAAGTATTTAAAATACAACTATTTTTCCTTTTAACTTTATTATTGGAAACAATCTCAGACAGATAAAAAAGTAGAATAATATGATAACCCCTCAATGATATATCATCAGCCAGCTTCAGTAGTTGTTCATTGCTGGCCAATCTTGTTTGTTCTATAACCTCACCAGTTTCTCCATTCTGTTAAAGCAAATATAATTTCATTTGTAAATATTTCAGCATCTATCTCTTAAAAAAGAGTCTTTATAAAGTATTCCAGTGGACTCATAAATGTTAACTTTTAAAATAACTTGTTTGAAACAGGATTCAAATTAAGGATCGATACATTGTGATTAATACACCGCTTAAGCCCTTTTTGCTCTGAGGATCCCCCACCATGTTTTATTTTTCCTAGCAATGCATTTGTTGAAGAGACTGGGTCATTCATTGTCCTATAGAGGTTTCCCACTGTCTGAATTTAGGTCAAGCCTTTTTATTTTTTTAAGACAACTTCATAGGTGGGTAGTATATTCTTTTATTAGGATCAGGAAGCACATAAGATCTGATTGTCTCTGGTGTTGTCTCTTGTGATGTGAACAGCTATTGAAGATGCCTAGACCTCTTAATATATTAGGAATCCTAAAATGGTAATGTTGTAATTCAGTCATTCCTTTGTTATTTATTAGCTGAAATACTTAAGCATGGAGACATCTCTTATCAATTATTGGTTCATATATGAAAGCAGAATTAAGTGCTTGATTTTTAAAGTATTTTACTATTTTCAAAATAATGAATTGATTCATTAGCATCTTTGAGTTCTGACCAATTGGGTTTTTTAAAATTTGTTTTATTGTCATTATAAACTGGTGAATTTAAATATCTGATACATTTCCAAATGTTTTTAATAATAATTTGCTGTATAAGGATCATCTTTAAGATTTGAAATTAATGCAGATTATTTCTGTTTTATTCTAGTTTGCATTTATGTCGGATCCTCAGTGAAAATAAAAGCCATGATAGTTCGACTTACAGAGGTAAGAATTTTAAAAGTATCATAGCTATTATTTTTGGCTTGTTCAACATTAATAATATCCAATTTTTCATCAAATTGTTATGAATGGAAAAAAGGTATAAGATAGTTCACATTATATAAAACTTTTTAATGAACAAGTTAGTTATGATGAAAACTATAGTTATGATTAGACTAGATAAATCTTTGTGTATGTTTTTGACCTGCATAACAGCCATGTTATTGCTTAATTTTTATAATTATGACATGGCATATTTCAGCAGTTGCTAGCTGTATGAGAAATTGCATAGTTATCAGTCACTTATAAACAGAAGAGAAAAGCTAGCATGGAAAGAGAAAAGACTGTGATCTTATTTACACTAGGAAATTTCCAGTAACTGAGGTTGTGTTTTTACTAAAGCTGGTTATGTTTAGGTGGTATCTGGGGATCTCATTAATGGCAGTTGTCATGGAAAACCTTAAAAGCAAAGGAGTTGTTTACTACATATAAAAATTTGGTTTATTAAGTAAAATGTTATATAATTAAACATATTAAAATTTTCCAGTTATTTTAATTTTGAAGGATGTTACATATAACATTCATTAATTTAAAATTAGGCATATGGACTTAGAAAGAAGGGGTAAAACCAAAAGCAATTGTGCCTAGTAAGTGTAAAAGTATTTTCCTATGTAGCTCTAATTGGGGTAGAACTCATTTTTTTTCAACCTGGAAAGACTTATTTATAATCAATATTTAGTTCAACCCCAAAATTATTAGATAAAAATCATTGTATTAAGTGATGCTTGCATGAATTAAGAATTAAGAACAGAATGATTTTAAGTAAATAACTTTGCTTTGTTTTATCAAAAATGATATATTTCTTTAATATGAGATTACATGCTTTTTAAAGATTTGGCTTTTTTGTGTGGAAAGCATTTTTTACCAAATGAATGAGCCATTTTTAAAATTTTATTTGGTTAAGATTTGTTTTAAGCTTCACATTCCTAGCCTGAGTCCCCAGAGTTATTTTGCAATTCATCCTGTTTATAAAATTGCATGATTATTCATAAAGAAAAAAATTTTTTTTTGTAAAGATTTCTGAGGTTGACACAATACCTTCCTTTTTGAGTAAGTCAGTTAACTGCCAGAAGTATAAAAAAGTAAATAAAACAAAACAAAACAAAAAACCTCCTCTAAAAGCTCTTGGATACTTGCTTAATTTTTTTTCTTCCCCATGTCTAAAAACAAGCTATTGACTTCTCAGTTAACTTTGATCTTGTTTGCTATTGAAACTTAAGTAGGTAAGAGAAAGGAGTCTCAGAAAAACTATAAATAGCATAACAGGCTGATCCCTCTTTTAGTTTTAAATGGGAGCTGTGTGGATCTTTAATAACTATCAGATATCGTTAATTTGAGTGGCTGTTCTGATTCATATATGAAACCAAAAATAATTATGGAGGTGGCCTCATTGTCTGAATTTGCTGGTGCTCTCTTTTACTGGGCTCTTGCTGGCTTCCTCCACACACTCTTTGTCTGTAGTCTCTCAACAATCAGGCTTTGGTTTGAGTGCCCCAGTTGTTAGTCCATGCAGGAAAGTGAATGTCATTTCTTCAGAATTTCCTTTGTTCTAAGGGGATTGAGTTTTGGATAGTGTTCTCTCTGCCCTTTCCCTTTCTGCCCCTCCCTTGAATTGATTTCATTTCAGACAGGCAGTTTGCCTTGCACACACTACTTCACCATATTCTTTTTATAAGTTCCTCCCCCCCAATAACATAACATTGTAATGGTGGCTGATAAATACAAGTAGTACTAGTGATATTTGATGTAACCAAGAACTCGACTCTTCAACATTCAAATCCCACAATGAACATCTAAAAATCTTTAGAAGTTCCTTTTGCTTATGGCTACTCTTAAAACTGCTTTTTCTGAAATATTGGTATTGAGATAAAGTATTTATTTTTTGTTTATAATTGTAAGGGTTTTAAGTTTTCCTCCGCATTGTAAATGAAAAGTTTTTCAACTTTTTTTTTTTTTTGAAAAGTTTTTCAACTTTAATATAGATTTTACAGGATTTTGTGGGGTTAGTCTGGTAATCTTAAGGTACCACTTACTGCTTCTATATATAAAATACAATAGGAGTTCCTAATCACTCAAATGTGCATTTAAGTAACTTGTGAATTGTGGACTATTTTTTGCTACTTTTGGATTACATTGTGATTGTTTTTATGTCACCTAGTATCAGCAAAATGATGTGGGCTATTCTCTATTTTAATCTTCTGTGATTAAGATTAGAATTCCCTCTGTACTATGAGCCCATATTCTTTTGGGAATGTAGTTTATGCTTAGCTGTTTTGTCCTTTAAGAGTGATTGCTTTAAAAAAATTAGTTATCTAGGAAACTTTAAATGAATGTTGTTATTTGTTGTAAAAGCATTTTATTAATAGTGAAAGCATGAAATAGACTTCATATTCCTACCATACTAACAAATAGAATTATTCCTTTGCATTTTAGTTTTTATATAGTTTATTATAAGCACAATGAAACTATATATTCATGAAGATGGTAAAATATACATAATAAAAAGTAAATATATTTAGTAAAAAGTAAATATATTTGAATTAGTTGCTTGCAATTTTGTCATGAAAGATTTTTGATTCCCTTCAAAAGGAGATTATAAATTAACTTTAATTTTGCATTAATTTTTTTTAGAGCTGCTTATTTTTCTACTTTGTATAAGAGAAAGGAGATAAAAGTTTTTAGTGTATGGAACTAAAGAAAAAGATGGCTGAAAGGAGGAGTTTTTCACTTGACCATTACCCCCCCCCCCCATGTTCCTTCTGTAGGAAAGAGGGTTATGCTAATTAATAGTGAATGAGACTACTTAAGGTTGACAATTCTCATAGAACTGCTATTTTATGTATGTATTTACATAGGCAATTATTTTAGTTTGAATTCTGATAGAAATAGAGGAGAAAAGAGATTTAGATTTGGGGAGAAATTTCTCCGATAGCAGGATATGGATAAAATTTCATCCTTACTGCTGTTCTTTACCTGTTAGTGTAGTCTTGAGATTGACTTGATTATAATTTGACTATATTTAGGAAAATTATGAAATGTGCTTGTGAGATGAATGGTTAATTTTCTTTATATGCACTTGCTGGAGTTCTGTGCAGTTGTCGTAAATAATTTTGGAGGCTTTGGTAGTATGAGAAAATTCTTTTAAAAATATGGGGATATTGGAATACCAAATGGTGAGTATTGTGAATTCAAATATGTTAAACCCATAGACATAGAGAAAAAGATTGGAAGGCAATGCTCAAGCAGTAATTATGTTTTAGTAGTGGAGCCATGTGTTTTTCCTTACTCTTCTAGTATTGTGTTCGTGTGAAAATAAATGGGAAAAAATCTGCTAACATAAAGCATCAGAAGTATACTTTTATTATTGTTTATGTTTATGATAAACCATAGAAGTAGGAAATATATAGCTCTTTTATGTTCAAGAGACAGTGTCCTTATGTTACCGAGCAAATTGGGACCTGTTCACGTGGTGCCTTGGTGTAGACCCAACAATTAGTGTTGAGAGAAACAAGTCTTTATTTATAATATTCTAACCTTGGGGAGGGGCAGAGGGGTGGAGGGTCTGGGAGCACTTCAGCTTGGAGCCCTGTTCTCCTGTGAGACCCAGCAATTCTCTAGCTCTTCAAAAAGCATTAAGCCAAAACCAAGCCCATTAGTTCCCCACCCCTTATCCGTCAACTCTCTCCTTCAGGATCTGGGGTATGTTGTCCTCAACCTCCATATAATAGTTCAGGAAAGCATGTGCCATGTTCCAAGACCCCAGACAGTCCAGGTCTGCAAGGCAGTCCTTGATGGCGTTGGAGTCAGCTGGAGTGGGCACTATCAGTGCAGCAGTGTGCCTGCTTTCTTGCTAATCCAGGCCGCCTGGCTGAATTATTCCTTCAGATTGCATAGCTGCTTGCTGCTTCTTACATGGCTGCTATGACATGCTCCTGCATCATGACCCACTTATGTCATGTTCTTCCAACATGCTCCTACATCATGCCACTCACTTTCCTCAAGGCTGCCTGCCCTTCTTGTAAATCCTGAAAGTCACTAGCCTTTTGCCCCCAGTGTGGTAGCACACTTATTATCTAGCTGTTAGCTTGCCATAGATATGCAAAGTACCTTGAAAGCTGTATTTTCTTCTTCCTCCATTCCCCAAATCCTGGGCTATGGGTAATATCTGTACCCTGTTTCAATTACATTCTTTTTTTAATGTTCAACAGATTTCCAGCAAGCTCTCTATGAATTGTCATACCATGTGATTAAAGGAAATCTTAAGAATGAGCAAGCATCTAATGTTTTAAATGACATTAGTGTAAGTATGTATGCTTTTTTGACTTAATAATTATTACCTATTTTACCTTTGATACAAATATCCCTAAAGCGTATAACTTGCATTTTATTTTGTTTAAAATGAAATGTTTTAAGCTAATATTGGTAAGTCATTGTTACTAGACATTAAAATACATTAAAAATAAATTTATTTTAATATTTTTGTCTGATTGTGTTTAAAGCAGAAAATGTTGCATAAGCTGGGAGAGCCAAAAAAAAAAAAAAAAAAAGCATTCACTGTAATGAAATCAAGATACAGATAATATAAAATATATTATTATAGCAATAATTAGGGGAGAATATTTTAATCCTTCTATAGCATATCAAGGTATTTTCTTTTGTTTGTGGGTATGTTTAGAAATTAAATCTATTTTTTAATTCATTTAAAATTTTTTTATTTTAATATTTTTATGTTTTTATTTTTAGAGACAGGGGGAGGGAGGGAGCAAAAGAGGGAGAGAAACATCAGTGTGTGGTTGCTTCTTGTGTACCCCCAACTGGGAACTGTCCCACAACCCAGGCATTTGCCCTGACTGGGAATCAAATTGGTGACCCTTTGGTTTG
Source organism: Noctilio leporinus (assembly GCA_004026585.1). Classification (NCBI taxonomy): domain Eukaryota; kingdom Metazoa; phylum Chordata; class Mammalia; order Chiroptera; family Noctilionidae; genus Noctilio; species Noctilio leporinus. The sequence goes on along the minus strand of PVIW01000892.1, from coordinate 206,868 downwards.
CAGGCCAGCTGCACTCAGTCCAATGAGCCACACCAGATAGACAGGGGTAGTATTATTTTAAGTTGAGGTTCTTAGGCAGAAGACCTAGTTTCCGGGAATTTAGGTCTAATTTCAGGAAGCCCCCAATAAAGTTGCTGCCCCCCATAAGTGCTATGCCCTGTGGTTTTCCTGTTTAACAAAGATATCTTTTTCTGCTGACAAGGACTTAGCAGCTTCCCTGTTCTCAGAGCCTATTTCCCTATCACTAGTACCATTTGCAGAAAATCCTGCCAATTCCCCCACCCCTTAAAAATCCACTCTTTGCTGTTATTCGAGGCTGACACCACTTTGGTCTCAGCCTGCCTGTTTGCAACTGGCCAAATCTTACAAACAAGAGAACTGCCTGTTCTCTTGTTGCTTCTCCTCACACTTGGTGGAACCTAACAGGTTGCGTAGCTCTAATATTCACTTGATACAAATTTTTATGTCTTTGCTAGTTGTTTTAAGAAATATTAACTAGTTTTTTTCCCTATTCTGTAAGTGGTTTTTCTGTTTCACTCATTTCTTTATTGGAGAATTTATGTTAGATTGAGAATAGATACTTTTAATAGTGCATTAGTATTTAAGTTGAAAGATGAGCTCTGAAATTGTAATGGTATTAGGTGTATTTATTGTAAACCAGTAGTTAAGTTTACATTTTTACAAGTGGTGTATTATTCTGTTAGGCTGGATCTTAAACTTACATGAATAAAGTATTCTGCCCAATTGAGAACACCTTTCATAATAAGCATTATTGAGGTGGGATCTGGAGCTTTTTAATATTAGTACATATTTACCCTGTGCTACTTTAAGCTTCTGTAACCTCTTTCTGTTAGGGTAGGTAATCTCTGTTGTATGATTTTTATGCTTTCCTGGGGATAATCTTAAAGAACTTTTTCTGTCTAGTTGTTGTGATCCCCCCTCCGCCCCCCGCATATTGAGATGTATTTGAACAGTAGAACTTTGATAGGAGTTTCTCTTTTATCCCTAAACTGTCTTACCTGATAACAGCAGCTTTAGCTATGTTGGAGTAGTTTATTTATTAAACAATTAATATTCCATCTTTGAAAACTTGTGTTGCTCAATTATTTTTGTTTTCATGTAGCTTGAGTACTTTCATTCAAGTAGACGTAGCCAAAGTTATTAGCCTTTAAGAAACTTGAGCCATGGTTGGTGTGGCTCAATGGCTTGAGTACCAGCCTGCAAACCCAAGGGTCGCAGGTTCGATTCCCAGTCAGGGCACATGCCTGAGTTGTGAGCCAGGTCCCTGGTTTGGGGTGTGGGAGGGGCAACAGATCTAGTGTATCTTGTACATTGATGTTTCTCTCCCTCTCTTTCTCTCTTCCTTCCCTTCTCTCTAAATAAAAATAAATCAATGAATAAATAAATAGAAATGAGACTACACTCTGCTCTGTAATTAAGGTTATTGCATTCTGTAAGTTGAGCATTATTATAGGGTTTAGTGTCGTTATGGAATCTGATATTCTGATACTTTATTGAAAATGAATAGTCCAAAATAATGTATTTTTGGTTTTTACCTTCCCCTTTTCTTTGAGTCTTTAGTGATATATGTACTTTTTCAGCTGGATTGTCTTTGTAATGGCTTTCTCATAGTCCCATATATCCTCAATATCCTATATCTTAGCCATAGGAGCATATCTTGCATATCTTTTACACATGCCTATTTGTTCTTTTGAGTTACGTTTCCTTCCATTAGTCTCTGAAAATAGGTTAATTTTAAGGTTGCTATAGTGGCAGCAAACTAATTGCAATAATTGAACTATAATTCTTACTAATGGAAAATGCTCTAAAACTGGGCATGGGAGTGGGAAGTGCTAAAGTTATCATGCAGAGACGAGGGGAACATTTTGGGTCAGTTTCTCCACATGCTACAGACATCATTAGTGCATAAAGAAAATAAAGATAGATTTTTGGTAATTATTTTCATTTACAGAGAATCTTGAGTTATGGAACAACAGCTTATAATTGTTTTCATTAATATATATTTTTGATTTCTGTTCTGCTTCCAGTATGATTTTTACATATGTTAGTGTTAGATCAGGCACAAGCACAGCATTTAAAGTTTTTGATGAAAAATACGGTATTTTAACAGTCTTTAGATAAGCTGTGAGGCACTCCAAATTCCAAGTGTTTATAACATGAGACTTCATTGGAAAAATATTCCTCATTTGTATGCTTTAATATTTCCTGAGGTGCGTGTTTAGGTAATTGCTTTTTTTTTTTAATTGTTTTATGGTAGACATTTAAGCATTTTTTCCAATGGCTGTTGCCCCATTTTTAATTTTTTCTGTATTATGAAACTTGAATAAGTTTTTTGTCAACACAGCGGTGTTGGGGTTTTGTTGGTTTTTAAGTTTTACTGAAGAGTGTTATTCTGAAGTCAATACTTGCTGTTGTGTTGCGTAGTACTTACTATGAATAATTACATTTTTAATATTAGGAATTTCGTGAGGATCTGCCCTCCATTCTTGCTGATGTATTCTGCATATTAGGTGGGTATTAAGCCTTTATTTCCCCTGTAAAAGTGCTGTTTGGTAAGTTAATATACTGTGTTAAATTGTTTCCTTTTAACCTACAAATTTTACAAATGCATAAATGTTTCTTGAAATCTATACTATATTATTTTTTTACTTGATAGAGAAGGTAATATATTGTAAGTCAAATGTGAGTATAATCACTTTATAAACTAACTTCAGGTAGTTTTAGTTTATAATTCAAGCAGTTTTTCATAATGTATCTTTATAAAAAATTTAGTTAAGTTATTTCAAGCAAATAAGCCAAATTTTCTGAAGTTAGTTTGAATTCTGATTTTAGTATCATTAATGTTAGTCAATGAATGTCAGAATCTCAAACTTAGGACGCTTGAGATACTTTGCTATTGTACTCTTAATTCTTAATTTTAGTGCAAGAGTCAAAATAAGCAAAATTACTTTTCTTTTGAGGATGAGGAAGCATTTTTGGAAATTGCAACTTCTCTGTCTAGCGTAATTAAGCATTCATACAAGATAAAAGGGGTTCTTTCTTTATTTTTAAATTTAATTTTATTGTTGTTGTATTACATCTGTCCCCTTTTTGCTCCCCTCTGTCATCTTCCCTACCCATTGGATTATTTCTTTTTGTTTTTCAAACTACGAGAAAGTTAACAGAGGTAGTAGAAATGAACCAGCTGGGTGGTATAGGCTCAGGAAACAGGTTATAAGGAGCAAAAAAAAGAGTGGAAAACAGTATGGGGTTTCCTTAAAAAACTAAAAATGGAACTGCCTTTTGATCCAGCGATTCCACTACTTGGGCTATACCCAAAGAATCTTGAAACACCAGTTCATAAGAACCTATGTACACCTATGTTCATAGCAGCACTATTTACAATAGCCAAGTGCTGGGAACAGCCTAAGTGCCCATCAGTGGATGATTGGATCAAAAAACTTTGGTACATTTACACAGTGGAATACTATGCAGCAGAAAGAAAGAAGGAACTCCTACCCTTTGCAACAACATGGATGGAACTGGAGAGTATTATGCTTAGTGAAATAAGCCAGTCAGTGAGGGACAAATACCATATGATCTCACCCATTACAGGACAATAATGAACAAAACTAACAAGCAAAATAGAACCAAATATATGAATACAGTAAATAGGCCTTGAGTGGTCAGGGGGAAGGGGGTTGGGGGGAGAGGGGAGGCAGGCAAGGAAGGGGAACAGTTTAGACAAGAACCTAGTATAAAGGAACCATGGACATGGACAACAGGTGGGATTGACTTTGGGGGGAATGGGTGGGTGGGGAGGGGGACAGAGGGGAGCAAAAAGGGGATGGATGTAATACAACAACAATAAAAAAAAAAAAAGTAATCCACAGGAAACCTACAGAGAAGGTATGTTCTAAGCCTATACAGGTCCTTTATGCTGTAAAAATCCAGCGATTTCTTCCACACTCTGGCCCCTACTTGCTTTTATAGCCAGAGGTAATGGGGGTTCATCTTCCTGGTGCTGGAACCGTGTGGGATGTGCAGTCTGGCCTAGGGCTGGGATTGCTTGCTCCCGAGGTATCCCTCCTGGTTTTTATCCACCACATGTGAATGTGGGACTGCTCATTCTGCTGTTTTTGCCTCCTGTCTGTGCCATTTCACCATTCCTCCCTGTCTCTGTGACTCTGCCTCTACTACCCATCTGTATGAATGTGGCTTCTTTAAATCCTTGATTGTCAGACCTCCATACAGCTCGATTTTCTGGTTATAATTCTTTTTATGGTTTTGTGAGGAGGCAAAGCAACAACACAAGAACACTTTTATGGCCTGTCTGGTGTGGCTCAGTGGATAGACGCCAGCCTGCGAACCCAAAGGTTGCTGGTTTGATTCCCAGTCAGGGCACATAACCAGGTCTCCAGCCAGGTCCCCAGCTGGAGGCAGGTGAAAAGCAACCATATACATTGTTGTTTCTTTCCCTTCCTTCCTCCCTCCCTGCTCTTATCTCTAAAAATAATGAATAAAAGCTTAAAAAAAATAAAGACCGTAGTCGTAGGACATCTGTTTGGGGAGACCCTAGAACCTTTAAAGGGCAGCTTTTATTATATTACTAAAATTGGTGCCTCTTTCTATAGCACATTCTAAATAATGAGTTAGTTGATTTAAAATAGAATAACAATGTGTAATCAGCTACAGCAGTGATCCTGAGATCAACCTTGTAATATTGCCAACCCTGGTTGGAATTCTTTATGCTTGGCATTTAGAGCTAATTGTTTTATTTCCTCTCTGCTTCATATCAGAAAATTGTTTGAGAAATTTTTTGAATAATTTACTGAATCATGCACTCAGTGGTGTGGCTTAGTGGTTTGGGCATTCTTCTGCAAACTGAAAGGTCTCCAGTTCAATTCCTGGTCAGGACCACATGTTTGTAGGCCAAGTCCCCAGTTGGAGGTAGGTGAGAGGCAGCCGATTGATATTTCTCTCACACATCAGTGTTTCTTTCTCATTCCCTTTCCCTCTAAAAATAAACAAATAAAATCTTAAAAAATATAATTTACTGAAACATAAAGAGGCCTCTGTTTTAAAAAATATTTAGTGAGAACAGAACAAAAATCATGAATAAATTTGTTAGTAGACTTGTAATTCAAAATAAAATGTAAAAAATATCTTTAGCCCTGACTAGTGGCACAGCGGATAGGGCACTGGCCTGCGAACCCAAAGGTCGCTGGTTCGATTCCCCAGCCTGGGCACATAACCAGGTTGCAAACCAGGTCTCCAGCCAGGTCTGTAGCTGGAGGCAGGTGAAAGGCAACCACACATTGATGCTTCTTTCCCTCTCTGACTCTCTCCCTTTCCCTCTGTATAAAAATAATAAATAAAATCTTAAAAAATATATATCCTTAATGCTCATTTTAAATGGTCAGGAGCTGGGTACGTATGTAGAAAAAGTAAAATGCACTGGAAGCAATGAAAACATGATCAGGAATAGCCAGCCTAGCTTGGCTTTAAGTTTTAAATATGCACTAATTCTGCCTCTAGATTATGTTATAAAACTTTTATGTGAAACATTTTTTTTTTGGGGGGGGAGGGGTAATGGAAACCATTTTGAAGATATTTACTAATCATATTCTCTTAGTGGTACTAAGGCTACTAGTGAGAAGGCTTTGTACTTTGGGGAAATCTTGGCATTTTATTATCCAGGCAGAGAAGCCATGAGACACAGTACCTCTTCTGGATGTGCTAATTTTGGAAAACTGCTCATAGGCTGCACATGATTTCCTATTGCAATAAACACTAGAAAATGCATGCCCTTATTCCTGGTACCTGCCCATTTTTCCTCCTGACCCCCTGCAATTAGCATCCATTCGCTTTATTCATTAATTTGAAGATTTTATTTATTTATTTTTAGAGATGGGAAGGGAGACAGAGAAACATCAATGTGCAGTTGTCTCTTGCACACCCCTAGCTGGGGACCTGGCCCGCAATCTAGGCATGTGCCCTTGTCTGGGAATTGAACCAGCAACCCTTTGGTTTGCAGGCCAACACTCAATACACTTAGCCACACTAGCCATGGCTGCTTTATTTTTAAAAGTTTTTATTGATTTTAGAGAGAAGGGGGAAAAGAGAGAGAAACATCAATTTGTTTTTCCACTTATTTATGCACTCATTGATTCTTGTATGTACCCTGACTGGAGATGGAATTCACTACCCTGATGTATTGGGACGATGCTCTAACCAACTGAGCTACCCAACTGGGGCTGGCACCTATTTGCTTTAAAATCCACTTTATCTTGAATCATGTAAGACAAATGTACTCTCCTGCAAATTTTTGTTCATTTGATGGTGCCTTACATAATGATCAGAAGGCTTGTGTGTTTGTGAAGGAGGAAATAAACTATTTTCAAAGCTAAAGAATATCTTCTTTAAAAATTTTAATTTAATTTTTTAAAAAAGATTTTAGTTATTATTTCCAGAGAAAGGGGAAGGGGGAGAGGCAGAGAGGGAGAGAGAGACATCAATGTAAGATTGCCTTTCACCTGCCTCCAGCTACAGACTTGGCTTGCAACCTGGTTATGTGCCCTGGCTGGGAATCGAACCAGCGACCTTTGGGTTCACAGGCTGGCGCCTTATCTACTGAGCCACCAACCAGGGCCTAAAAAATATCTTTTAATACTTTCTTTTCATAGAGTTGGTGGCAAGGTAGCTTGGTTAGAACATGGTATATGGTGCAAAGGTAGCCAAGACCAAAGATTTGATCTTTGGTCTAATGGAATCTTTAGTATTAGAACAGATCTTGTCACCTAGTTCAACTTTCTACCTAAGGAAGGAATCTTTTCTTTAGCATCTCTGACATGTGGTCATCTAAACTTTGCTTATATATTTTGGATCTTTTATATTAAATAAAATATGTTATTTAAAAATTTTCTTCAATATTTCTAGTTCTGAAAAGTATTTTTTTTCCTTTTTTCCATCACCATTTATCCTCTGCTATGTGCTTTTCCACCTTCACCCACTCTCTTCCTTGCCCTGAAAACAGTATTTTTTGAAACTTAGTTGCTTTTAGTGCCATAGCACATATATAGCTCCTGTGTTATTGACTTACCATTTTATGGATTTGCCATTGGTCTTAGGGTCAGTCTTAAGTATCGGGAGAAAATTAATGCTAAGCATTCATACCCATGTAAGGGAGAGCTCATTCAGAATGAGGCATTGTAAAATAAGCTAATTTTAAAGAAAATGCATTATTTTATTATAGTGCTGGAAGTCTAGGAAATCAGTCAAACTTGCTTTTATTTCTTTTATCATTGTAGATATTGAGACAAATTGTTTAGAAGAAAAAAGCAAGAGAGACTATTTTACACAATTGGTATTAGCATGCTTGGTAAGTTTTAAAAATATATTTCTAAATATTACATTGAACAGATATAATTACAATTAATCATGTTAATGGAGAAGGATATTGACATTCACTTGACTATTCATTTTAAGTCATGATTTGGGTTATCTTGAAATGGAATGTTTTATAAAATTAAACATGTGAATTATGTCTACGAAATAGGCATGCTGTTATATTACTCAAACTATTTATACATATAAAAGCTTTGGTGATATTCATGACCTAGTAAGTTCTGAACCAAGTAAAAGGTAAGCATGTATTAAGTGAAGGGAAATTATGTAGATAGCTTTTAAACTGAAAAATTGTTATAAACAATTAGGCAAAGAGAAAAAGAATGGAGTTTAAAAACAATAAATTCTAGAACTTGTTATAATTATTGTCTAGTAAACCGTTTTAAGTTCATAAATTTAGAACCAAGGGGAAATACCAATACTTAGACATGGAAGAATGTTTTTGTCTTTTCTGTACCAGAACTATTTGACTGGAGACAACCAAACAAGGCTTAAATGATGTATTACCTTAAAGAAAATGCATTTGGCAGACATAATTTTAATCGGAACTTCATATGTAGTTCTTGTCATTTATGAGCTGTGGACAGGATGCATATACTTCCTTAGCAAGTTTTTTTAGTTAAAAGTTGTATTTTTCAATATTTGGAGGGTCATCATTTTTATTGAAATTCTAAGTTTTGTTATAAATTATAAGTTGATATCTATAATGTGATGTTAATATTTTTGTTAATTTTCAGTATGTTTAAGATTATGGATGCATAGTTGGAATTCTGAGTAATAAATAGCCTTTAATATTTTTAAATACAGTATTTAGTTTCAGACACAGTTCTAAAGGAACGCTTGGACCCAGAAACATTGGAATCATTAGGGCTAATCAAACAATCACAGCAATTCAATCAAAAGTCAGTTAAAATCAAGACAAAACTCTTGTAAGTACATGTATTTTTATTTTTTATTTATTTATTTATTTATTTATTTTAAAGATTTTATTTCATCATTTTTAGAAAGAGGGGAAGGGAGAGAGGCAGAGAGGGAGAGAGACATCGATGTATGGTTGCGTTTCACCTGTTTCCAGCCACAGACCTGACTGGAAACCTGGTTTGCAACCTGGTAATGTGCCCTGGCTGGGGAATCGAACCTGCGACCTTTGGGTTCGCAGGCCGGCGCCTTAACCACTGTGCTACCAGCCAGGGCAGTACATGTATTTTTATATTGAAGTTTCTAAAGGCAGTTAAAAGATTTTCCTTTGCTGCTGTTAGCACATCTTGTGTTTTTTCTTTTAAAAGTAGCCCATGATTGAGTCAATAGTGAACATTATTTATGTGAAACCAATGTTAATTTTTTTTGTATTAGAAGTTAAAATAATCAGTGCTTTTATTATCATCAATAAAATACTTTAAATTATGGCTGTAATTTAAGGTATATTCTTAGTTAATGATAGAAATAGTGGTATATTACTGTTCCTTGAGATTAGTGATATCCTTCCCTTGTGTTACTGGTTTTCCCTGTATGATTAACTTTGGGGTCTCTTATGAACCACTGTAAATTTCTATTCTCAAAGATAAACAAAGAGGTAAACTTTCAACAACTATTCTTATGAATGCTATATGTAAGAAAGATAAGAAAATTCAACAACAGTACATTATTCTTATGCAAACTTGTTAATTGAAATTAATTTTATCCCCTTTATGATGTTTATCTAATTTCAGTTATAAGCAACAAAAATTCAATTTGTTAAGAGAAGAGAATGAAGGTTACGCCAAGCTGATTGCTGAATTGGGGCAAGATTTATCAGGAAACATTACTAGTGATTTAATCTTAGAAAATATCAAATCTTTAATAGGTAAGACATATATCTGTATATAGTATGTGTTACTAGATAAGGATTTTTAACTCTGAAGAATAGCCATAAAGAAAAAATGCATGCTTTCTCTATAGGTTTTCTTTAAATTAAGAAATGAAAGATGTGCCCAGCTTATACTTTAAAATTTTTATCAATGATAATTAAATTTGGGATGATATTTATGAGAAATCATTTTTTTGTCACTGTAATTTGTATTTGTATTAGTTTCTGCTCTTTTTAGTACTTTTATTTTAAAATTTTAAGTAATTCTCAATAATATTAACATGGGCAGAAAATATGCTAATGTGAAACTATAATAAAATCTGGTGTGAACTCTTAAATCATCTTCAAGTTTTAAAAGTTCACAGTTGACTTAAAATATCTTTACAAGGGACTTTAATATACACCTTATTTTATATTTACAACAGTCTGTTAAAGTAAGTGCAGCAGATGCTGTAAAATGTAACAGATAGGAAAGTGTTTTTCTCCCTACCTTTTAAATATGTTATTCTTTTTATTTGCACTGAGCATTTGGAGGAAATGGTTGTCTCTATAGAAAGAGAATGACTGGTAGAAAAATAGAGTAATCCTGATTTTTCAAGAATGAGAAGAATTTTTTGCAGTTATTTGTTAGGTGTTGTGCTGTTTTAGGGAAGATTTTGCAACACCTAGAGATCTTAGGTTTTGAAATGTGTCAGAGAAGTTATATTCCCTGCTTCACTGGTTATACTTTAGGGGTTGCTTATGCTTAACTTCTCTGTCTTTGAAATTTAGACATGACTAAGAGAGAAGAGGTATCCCAATCCTTATTCCCTTCCTCTAATGCTATGCATAGGGACCCAGTTTGGGCTTTTGGGGATCAACAGGTATAGAGGGCAAGAAGCTTTTAGTTTAAGTTTACCCTTTCCTTTGAAGTAAGTCTAGTTCTGGCAGCTGATTTACTCCTTTTGCTACTTCTTCCTGGTGTCAATTTAACAGCAAGATTGGCAGCCCTGTAGGTAAGATTTGCTTACCTGTGTGGCAATGACCCATTTAAAAAAATCCTGTAGAGTTTCTTTTCTATTCTTTCTAGGGTAGGCTCTACATTTTTTCCTGTAGCATTTTGATCTAGCTTGGGATGCTTGTCAGTATTGCTTTGCTATAGCTTTGTCTTTTCTTGTATCCAGCCATGTACTTTGTTAAGATGGTATTCCCAACATAAAAATTCTGTCCTGTATAAGCTCAGTTTTTGTTTTTATTTTTATTTTAACTGCATCTTCATTGACATCTCTTATCTGTTGTTGTTTCTTCTGTTTGTTTTGTTTTGTTTTGTTTTGTTTTTTTGTCCTTGTGAGTTTATACCTTTTTAGTCCTTTGTTGCTTTGGGAACATTTCAGAGGGTGATTTTCTTGAATGTGTGCTTTTATCTTACTTGGAAAATGTTCTTGCTTTCTCATCTTGAACTTTGCCCCTAGAGGGAATAGGTTATGTTAATTGTCTTTGAAGAACAATGTGGCACTCACAACTGCTAGTCCATAACACACATGAATATTCTAGGAGTATAAATAATTTGATTTTTTGGGCAATGTCTGGTCTAGTCCATCAAGTATACTATGAAGCATATTAGTTCAGAAGCTCGAATGTTGTCTTGTCAGTGTATCCTTACCTGGACAACCCTCTCAGGGCTCTCTATCATTCACTGTGTTTCCTCTGAGCACTTACTACCATATAATGTGCAGTATGTTTTATTCCTGACCCCCACAGGAATATAAGCTCCATGAGACAAGCGTTTTGTGTTTTGTTTAGTATCTTTTAACTTCTGTGCCTGGTACATGGATGCTGAATAAATACTTGTTGAGAAATGGTCGACACTTTCCCCCTTTCTGGTAGAGTTTATAGTGATTTTTAGCCTCTTCCTTGATACAGGGTTTTAGAAGGTTCACCTTCTTGGCTCAGTGTTTGTTTCTTTCTGGCTATCTCACCCCCTCACCCCCTGCTTTGTCTAAGAAGGGAATTTTTAATTGACATGAAAATTGAGGTTAAGAATTCTAATTCCAAGTAGTGTTACAATTTATTGGATTCCTTCTCAATGCAGATTCCATGCAGGCTGTATCTTATTTGACCAGAGCAGTTCACAGACACAACATCCTAATTTTCATGGCATTTTTAATATTTCCCCTTGTTTATTGCCATTGTTTTTTCTTTAGGAACAATTTAGATAGATAATACCTAGTGCATATCTATCTCAGGTGTGGTCTCTTTTACCAGCCATTGGCAGAACAGATATCTAGTTTCGGAGGTATGTGTTTAGATACTTGATCGAATTAGGAGAAACCCTTATTTATTATCCTATAATTTAAAAATAATCATTTGCCCCCTAAATGATTACTGGTACATCAAAATATTTATATCCTAAATATAAAAAACAATGTTTAAACCCCACCAGGTGGTGTGGGGCTATTGACTACACTACATGAGTAAGCAAGGAAGTAGAGTCTTCATGGACATTGTGATCTTAAGTCTGACACAACATTTGAAAAAGTTACTAAGTAGGAATTGGTGGTAGCTATTAGTTTTGGCTCTTGAGCTACCAGGTCATAGACTCCACACAAATGATCCCTGCATCAAGATGACAGAAAGCATCTTTCAGAAATTAGAGGAAAGGATATTAGAGATGGAGTCCTTTGGTTGTTGAACTCAGCTATATAAGTACTCTATTTTTCTGAATGCCTTTCGAAAATAGCAGTAGCAAGGTCTTTCCTCTTTTTTCTAAATTGGTGGTCAGCAACATTTTTTCTTAAGGGTGAACTAGTAAATATTTTGTTTTGTCTTGTAGGCCATGTGGTTTCTGTTGAAATTACACAACTCAGCCATTGTACTGTGAAAGCAGCCATAGGCAATACATAAATCAATGTGTCTGTGTTCTAGGAAAACTTTATTTACAAAAACCTGATGGATTTGATACAAAGGTCATAGTATGCTGATTCTTGCTCTAAATCAAGAGTGCTTTGTTTTGGAGAGGGAAAATAGTTCTTCCTGGTTTGGGTTTAGTGGCCCAGGATATTTTTGGTTTAGACTCTTAACAATTCTTTACCTAGAATCAGAGCCCATTTCACCAAACCCCCCAGTACCTTCATTTGTTCCCTGTTGTTTAAGGATGTAGATTTGACTGGGGTTGGGTTAGTATTGGGTGAGAGCTTCTGCACCTTCAATTTCCCACATACTGTTGGTTGCTCATTAAGTGACCAGAGAAACATTGAAAAGAAAACCCCAAGCTAAATGATTTTATTCTTGTATAGATTATGGGACATTTAACCTTTTTGACCACATTATCTTGAGTGTACTTAGTATTTTATCTTTGGACCAGTGTGGTTGTAAGGGCCATTCAACCTAGAAGCATCTTAATTGTGTCAGTTCTTTCCTGTCTATCCCTTTGAGTGCTAGTTGCATGCCTCCTTTACCCAAGTTTTTGCTTTATTGAAAGCTTCTTTACTACACACTATTTATAAAGAAGTCATTATTGTCTACTATGAAAAAGATGGCAGCAGTTGGTATTCTCAAGCATAGTTTCTGTTTTGCAGTTATATTTTAATTTTGTTAGGTGCATTACTTTGCCTCCTGTTATTTGGTAGTTCTTACCTTGAGAGGTGCTGTTATTTGCAAATACTGTTACTTAGAAATAGTCTAGCATAAGTTTTTATTAGCCTGTTTTAGTTCATTTGACTGCTGTAACAAAATACCACAACTAAGTGATTAATAGACAACAGAAATGTATGTCTTACAGTTCTGGAGGCTGGAAGACTAAGATCAGGGCGATACCATGTTTAAATTCTGGTGAAGTATCTTAGTTGCAGACTGGTGGCTTCTTGCTGTGTCTTTACATGATGGAAGGGTCATGGAAACTTTTAAGGGCATTAATCTCATTCATGAGAGCTCTGCTTTAATGACCTAATCACCTCACAAAAGCCCCTACTTCCTCATATCACATTGGGCTTTAGAATTTCAACATATGAAGACTATACTTTCAGGGATCATTTCTATAGTTTGTTACTAGAATTTCAACATATGAATTCTTGGGAGGCGGGGCACAAATAGTGAGACCATAGTATACTCTGTTTCTAAGTAATTCTAGATGCCAGATCATGTCTAAAACATGGTTGTTTAAAACATGGTTTTGTCTTGTAAGGTCCGTTCTGTCAGGATAGAATGATGATTGAAGATGTCCTTTTGTTTTCTTGTCTGAAATGTGTAGGACAAACATGTGACCCCCAGTCATGCTTACAACATTACCTTGGTCCTTTTTTTCTGTTAAGAATCTCAATTTGTCCTGTTTCTAAAACAGCCACTGTTAGTTTAATTATACCTTTTGCCTGTGTTACAATCACTTGCTCTGATATACTGGCCATCTTGTCCATCTTTGGGGAAAAATTCACTTACTTTTCAGTGCATTTTTCTTCAAAGGTGCATCATTCAAAAGGTGTGAATTCTCCTTAAGGGTAGGGAAGGCATTTTCTTAATCTACGTATCACAAGTACCTGGCACACATGTGGGTTGTTATTTAATGTTTAAGTAAAAGAATGAATCCATAGCTATTACAGGCCCATTGTTTTCTTATTTTTCCATTTGCTCCCTTTTAATATGGTTTCTTATTTGTTCCTCGGAAGGTTTAAAGGCATTGTATATGTGTGTGTGTGTGTGTGTGTATGTGTGTGTGTTATTTCTTAATGTAGCAAGCTGGTGATAGAGCTAGGGAGCTAGGCTTATCATTTCTCTCAAGATCATATGATCTTGATGCTTTAGCTGGACAAAAGCCTTTTTAAGATGCTTGAGGACAAGAGCGCCTATGTTCTTCCACAGCTGCCATAGAAAAAATATTTTGGACACTTCAAGCTTACTGGTTGTTTCTAGAGTATCATGATGTGTAAAAATAGTTTAACTGTTACTTAGGAAACTTCTATGGTTTAAAAGGTTATTTTCTAAATTCTTAGTTTGGCAGCTTCGTCCATCTTATGTAACAAAAGTCATTTGAATTGATTGGAGTGACATATGGCACATTTAGACATTTAATAGAAAATTCATAAGCCAGTGGAAGATGCAAAGGTTGATATCATAAATAAAAATTCATACTTCTTCTAGATTACCACCTTAAATTGCACCTGAAAAAAAATTGGTAGGTAGTTGGTAGTGCAGGTGACTAATGGAATAGCCTTGATAGAGTATTACTGTTAAATAAAACATAACATCAGTGGCTCACATTGTAGCGCATTGAAAGCAGAAACTTGAAAGCAGTGTGAATGAAACAGTGTAGTTTCCATGTAACATGTTACTGTTCTTAGTTTTTATTCACAAGTTTTGTGTATGTAACTTAGTGGTTAATTATAAGCCGTTTTTTCAAAATTATATTCAATGTATCTTTGTTTACTAGAATAAAGTAGTATTCATTTTATTCAGTGATTGAATTTTCATATTTAATAAATGTGGAAGCAATTACAAGGTTGGAGCATTTTCAAGAGCATACTTTCATAATCTATTGTCAATGTTAGAACAGTTTGGAGACATTTTTCAGCTTTATTCAGATATAATTGATGTACAATAAACTGCATATTTGAAGTGTACAATTAAAGTCTTAACATATGCATACACATATGTGACAATATCACTGAAGTCTAAATAATGCACATTTCTATCACTCCTCTCCCCACTTTCTTCTTGCGTCTTTATACTTCATTCCCCCTCAATCCTCCTGTTTAGGCACCCACTGTTCTGCTTTCTGTAACTATATAGTAGATTAGTTTTTATTTTCTAAAATTTTTATAAATGGAATCATGTAGTGAGTTCTTTTGTTGTGTCATTATTTCAGCATAATTCTTTTCTGATTATGTTCCTTGTATTTTTTTCAAGTAACAGTATTTTAATTTTTTATTTAAAATATTTTATTGATTATGCTATTATGGTTGTCTCAGCTTTTCCCCCTTTTTTTCCTTCCCCTCTCCACAGCACCTGCCCCCTCACTCCATCAGGCAATTCCTTACTGTTTCTCTTCTCCTTCTGGCATCCCTATGATGCAAATGCTGGACCTCTTGACATTGTCCGAGAGGCTGCTTATATTATCCTTGGGTGTGAGTGTGTGTGTGTTTTGAATCTTTTATTTCTCATTTTTCGGATTGGTTGTTTTTTGCCCCCCCCTTTTCATTTTTTAAAGATTTTATTTATTATTTTTCAGAGAGAGGAGAAAGGAGAGAGGCAGAGAGGGAGAGAAACATCAATGTATGGTTGTCTTTCACCTGTCTCCAGCTATGGATCTGGCTGGAGACCTGGTTATGTTGCCCTGGCTGGGAATTGAACCAGTGACCTTTGAGTTCACAGGCTGCACCTTATCCACTGTGCCACCAGCCAGGGCCCTGTTTTTTTTTTTTTTTTTAAAGATTTTATTTCATTATTTTTAGAAAGCGGGGAAGGGAGAGAGGCAGAGAGGGAGAGAGTCATCAATGTATGGTTGCGTTTCACCTGTCTCCAGCCACAGACCTGACTGGAGACCTGGTTTGCAACCTGGTTATGTGCCCTGGCTGGGGAATCGAACCTGTGACCTTTGGGTTCGCAGGCCAGTGCCTTAACCACTGTGCTACCAGCCAGGGCCTTCATTTTTTAAGTATATTTTATTGATGGTACTGTTACAGTTGTCCCACTATCTTTTCCCTTTGATCCCCTCCACCCAGGAGTTCCCTTTCCTTCCACAGTCTCACTCTCCCTTAGTTCATGACCATGGGTTATGCGTATAAGTTCCCTGATTTCACCCTTTTCTATATTATTCTGAACTTCTCCCTTGAACCCACCAATAATGTTTCCTAATCCCTGCACCATTTCCCCATTTCTTCACCTTCCTTCTCCTAGCTGATAACCCTCACAATGATTTCCATATCTAGGATTTTGATCCTACTTTGGTGGTTTGTTTAGTTTGCATTTTTATTTTTTAGATTCTGTTGTTGATAGTTGTGAGTTGTCATTTTAATGTTTATAGTTTTGATCTTCTTTTTCTTCAGTAAGTCCCTTTAACATTTTATGTAATAAGGCTTAGTGATGAGGAATTCCTTTATTTTTACCTTGTCTGGGAAACATGTTATCTGCCTTTCCATTCTAAATAATAGGGTTGCTGGATAGAGTAATCTTGGTTGTCAGCCTTTGCTTTTCATTACTTTGAATACTTCTAGCCAGTCCCTTCTTGCCTGGAAAATTTGTTTTGAGAAATTAGCTGATAGTATTGTGGTTATTCCTTTGTGGGTAACTCTTCTTTTCTCTTGCTGCTTTTAAGATTCTCTCTTTAGGCTTTGGTATTTTAATTATGATGTGTCTTGATGTGGTCCTCTTTGAGTCTAGCTTTTTTCGGACTGTGCTTCCTGGACTTGTATATCTGCTTCCTTTGCCAAATTAGGCAAGTTTTCCTTCATTATTTTTTCACACAAATTTTCAATTCCTTGTCTTCCCCTTCTCCTTCTGGCACCTCTGTGCTTCGGATGTTGGCATATTAAAAGTTGTCCCAGAGGTTCTTAACTTCTCCTTTTTTTTCAATTCTTATTTCTTCATTTTGTAATGGTTGACTGTTTATTTCTTCCTTATGTTCCAAATCATTTATTTGAACCGTTTTTCTTCCCCTCACCATTGGTTTTGTGTGGATTTTCCTTCATTTCACTTAGCTTACCCTTCACTTCTTCCTTGCAGTGATTGCCGTACTCAAGCAATCTGTCAAGTCTGTGAGGATCTTTATCACCAGCATTTTGAACTCTGCATCTGTTAGGTTGGCTCTCCTCATTGCTTAGTTCTCCCACTGGAACCTTGATCTGTTCCCTTTTCTGGGTTATACTTCGTTTCCTCAACTTGACAGGCTCCTGTGTTTGCCTCTGGGTCTTTGGTAGAGCTGTTGCCCCTGTTATGTTGTAAGAGGCTGAGCCTTGGGTATTCGTCAGTAGGGGACGACCTGTGTCACTGTATTGTGGGGCTGTATGTGGGGGAGGGGTCTGAGAGGGAACAGTGCTGCTTGCTCAGCACTCCTTTTCCAGGCAGTTCTCCTGTTTCCTGTATGGGGCTGGCACCTTTCTGGCTGTCGCCCTGGCTGTGTTTCCCAGAGTGGGTGGGTCTGTGGATGTTCCAGGACTGTGGGGCCCTCTAAACAGACACTGCTGAGAGACCGGCAGTTTCTTCCTCTGTCCCAACTCCCATTGGTTTTCATAGTCAGAAGCAGTGAGGCTTTATTTTTCCCCTGGTGCTGGAACCATGAGCTGCGTGGTCTGGTCTGGTGCTGGGAACACCCCCCAGGTGTCCCTACTCATTTTTAATGTGTGACTGCACTTTCTACTGGCTGGCCACAGCTACTGCTGCAGCCACCACACTGCCAAATCTGTGTCCTCTCTGTCCTGGCTTTACCCCTCCTACCTGTCTGAATGAGTATTTCTTCTTTATACCTTTGTTTGTTAGACTTCCATGTTTGCTCGATATTCTGGAATTTCTGGTTGTCTCTAGTTTTCAGGCAGTTGTATTCCTTCTTAGATGTGGAGGGAGACACAACTCCCTGCACCTCCATTTTGGCCAGAAGTCACTATTTTTTGCTTCTTATGTTCCAATTCATTGATTTAACTCTCAGCTTCATCTACATTACTGTTGTTTCCCCGAAAATTGTTCTTTATTTCAATTAGTGTATCCTTTGTTTCTGACTGGATCTTTTTTATGCTGCTGAGGTCCTTACTAAGTTCCTTGAAGGTCCTTACAACTGGTGTTTTGAACTCTTCATTTTGTTTAGCTGTTTTTCTGGAGTTTTGATCTGTTCTTTCATTTGGGCCATTGTTTCTTTATCTCCCGTTTTTGGCAGCCAGTTAGCTGGAAGGATTGGCTGTGACCACCAACCTCCACCCTTCATGGAGGATTAGCTGTGCAGGGGCAGGGTGGTGGTGCTCTAACATGGTCTGTAGCTGTCCACTGGGTGTGCTGGCCCTGGGGTTTCCTAGGTGGTACCAGCCAAGTTCAGCTCCCACCTGTGTTTTTCCTTGGACTACCTTGTCTGAGTCACAAAGCAGTTTGAGATGGCTGCTGCTTCTGTTGGGCTTGGAGGTTTCCAGGTGAAGCCAAGCTGTGAATCTAGGATGGCTGCTGCTAGTGTTAGGGCCTGGGGCCCCTTAGCAAGAGGTATAGGGACTGGCGGCTCACTGAGGCCTGCTGTAGCTTGTTTGAGAGGATTTAGGAAGTTGTGAAGCTTGAGCCAAGAGCATCCATTCATCTGGAAAAGTTTATATTAACAGCTTGGGTGGGCTGGAGTCTTTGTGTCATTCCAGGGTGTGACAAACAGTGTTAGCCAGGTTGGTGGAGTCTCAGATATGGCACCTGCCTGCCAGCTCTGTGGCTCTGTAGGGGAAGGGTTGATAAAAAGGAACCATGGTCTCTGCCACCCTTTCTGTCTGGAGGAAAGTGATCCCCCAGCTCCTCCCACCTTGATGCCAGGCATTTCAGTTTCTCCTTGTTTATCATTTGGTTCATTTCAAGTTGCTACCCCAATGCTGGAGCTTAGAGAGAGTGAGTCTGTGTAAGTCTGTGCATGGGTTCTTTAAGAGGAACTGCTTGGGACTCCAGAAGTTTCTTCCACCAACTCAATTCCTGCTGGTTTTTGCACCAGAAGTTCTGGGGTCTTATCTTCCTGATACTGAACCCTGGACTGGGAACCTAGTGTGGGGCTGGGACTCTTCGCTCCTGAGATATCCCTCCTGACTTTATCCACCACAAGTGAGTGTGGGATCAGCCTGTCTTCATGTTCTGCCTGTCTTCATGTTCTACTTGTCTTACCAGTGTGGATGGATGTGGTTTCTTTAATTCCATAGTTGTCAGACTTCCATTGCACTCTATTTCTGATGGTTCTGGGTGGTGGTGGTTGTTCTGTAATTTAGTTGTAATTTTGATGTGTTTGTGCAAGGAGGCAAGTTGTATTTACCTGTGCTGCCATCTTGATCAATAGACCTCCACTTATATTATTAATTTTGCTCTCCTTGTGATTGCTGAGTAGTAGTACATTACATATAGTACAATTATATTGTAATACAATTTGTTAGTTCATTTACATGTTGATAGGTATTTGAGTGTATTCCATTTATTATACATCTTCTATGAATATTTGTGTACAAGTCTTTGTGTGCACATAGATATTTATTTCTCTTGGGTAGATACCTATGAATGAAATGATTGGGTCATCTGGTAGGTGTGTATTTAACTTTTAAGGAAACTGCTAGTTTTACAAAGTAGTTGTACCATTTTACATTTTATTTTTCCAGCACCAGCATTTAAAATTTCGAATTGCTTAATTTTGGAGATAATTTTACATTCATAGATATTTTTGTGGGGCACAGGGAGAGGCAAAAATATTTAGAAGTTTTCTTCCAAAAGCTTTAGGTAAACATCTTGGCGAATTGATGAAAATATGGAGCTCTTTTCAGTAAGATGTGATTACTTGTTAGCCCCCCTTTTTTTCTTAGTATGAGAGAAGGAAGAAATGTATTCTTAACTTTGCATTTTATAAAAAGAGGAAAGACGTTCTCATATTTGTAGAGTTTGGTTTTCTAGGTGAGTGCTAGGACATAGCAGGTCCTCAAATATTTGATAAAAATATTTTTATCAAATAAGTTTCCTTCAATATCATTTCATTATTATAATGTGAGATGCTTTAGGAATTTAATGCTTGTTTATATCAATTAACCTAGGGTAAAATTGGTTTCATTATACATAATTTTGCTTAAATTTGTAAAATATTGATAACGTTAAGTGAGGACGTCTGTATGGTTAATCAGACATTAGTTTTATAGCATTTCATATAATTAAGTATGAAGTGTAGAGTTAATAAAAATAGCTCTTGAAATCTCCTCATAAAATAGAGTATATATGAATTTTCTTTGAAAAATACTGTAAGCTATCCGTAAGGTACAGTGCTTACAGCTAACATCTAGCCCTAATTTTAACATACTTGATATTTTCCCTCCAGCATTAGAAGACATTAGTGTCTATTTGCTTTCTCCAGTGAAGTGGTTCACTTGCATTTCGGGGCTACATCTAATGAAAAATATGTAATTTAAAATACTAGAATTTCATTCAACTTGATGTGTAAGGCATGCAGGAACTGATATAAACTGAGGGAACAGCAGATTGATAGATTATGCTTACTCTGGATCATAAGACTACATTTTATTGAGAGGAATGGTGGGTGGAATGCCCTACATGACTTAAATTATTTTTTCTTACTTGTTATGTGTAAATAGTTGCATTCTCATAAATTAAATGCATATGTGATGTGAGTGCATTGTAATTTAATTATGGTAACAGCTGAAGCTGGATCCAAATAGAGGTTATATACTTTAAAAGTAGGGAGGTTGACAGGAATGTTAAGTCAATGTCCATGGGCCCTTTTTAGCTTACCATTGGAGATTAGTTAGGATCAGGGGCCATCAGCACCTGTTCAGTTCTTCTTGCCTTTCTTCTGCTCTATTGAGATTGTCTATTTTCTTCTTGCTTTGCTTATTTTATCTACATTCCTATTTTATGTTCTCTCATCTTTTTCATTATCAGTAGTATACCTGTTTTTCCTTTAAAATGCTACCAAAACCCATAAACATAATCATAAACACAATCATATTTTGTAACTTTGTTGTATATATAAGATTATACAAAATTATTCTCAAAATGATAGTCTGCTTTCATGAACTTTAAAAATCATCACAGCAAATAACTTCTGCATAAAACATTTATAAAACCCTTTAGTTGATTAACTTGTAAAAAATGCATTGTTTGATTTTCATACTTGGCTAACAGTTAAAAAATGTGGCTCTCTTTTACTAGCCTGAGTAATGAAGAACTGATGAGATAGTGCACTCTAGAAGAAAATTTACTTAATTTAGTGTCGCAGGTTCTGGGCACTAGCCCAGCCCTACTACTAAACTCATTTTGTAGTTCTGGGCAAGTCACATTTATTATCGGTAAAATGTGGGGGCGTGTACTTGATGATTTTAAAAATTATAAAGATTTCCCTCTGAGGCAGGGGAAGCAAACTTGTAAAAGAAGTTGTTTATAAAAATATTTTTATCTTATTTTATAAATTGTCCCTGAAAGTTAATGGCTTTACTAGAAATGATGTATAATCATTTTGAATTTTGTATATTTCATCTGTTGCAGGATGCTTTAATCTGGATCCCAATAGAGTTTTGGATGTCATTTTAGAAGTGTTTGAATGCAGGCCAGAACATGATGACTTCTTTATATCTTTATTAGAATCTTACATGAGTATGTGTGAACCGCAAACACTGTGTCATATTCTTGGGTTCAAATTCAAGTTTTACCAGGTAAAAAAAATGTGTGTGCATCTGTATCTATATCTATATCGGGTGAATTTTATGATCTTATATGTATAATTTAATTTGAATTTCATTTGTAAATGACTGATTTCTGCTCAATCATTCTAGCAGAGGAAATAGATTAAATGGATAGCTAACAATGAGCTGTAATAATTACTGTATAGTAATATGAATGATGTGTTGTGAAAGCCTAGAGGAAAGCACAATATACTTTTTGCCTTAGAATTGAAATCAGAGAAGACTGTAGATATAAACTTTAAAAAACCTGGACCTTGAAGGATGAAGGATATTTGTTGAGAGTTGTTTGTACAGAAGTAACAAATAGTGTGAGAATGAAGATGTGACAGTATGAATATACATAGTAGATTGAAGAAATTATATAGTCAGATGTGGCTGGATTGTAAGATACTGGGTAAAGAGGGACAGGAAGTAAAGTTGGAAAGGTAGGTGTATTTTTATTGTCAAGGGCCTTGAATACTTTGTTGAGTTTAACTTTTATTGTATAGGCAATAACCATTGAATAATTTTCACTTAAACCACTACAGTAGTTATGTAGTAAATCTTTGCTTTTGATTATTTCTCTTTCAATCTATATTTCATATTGTACTACTGTTACAGTCTAAAAGAGATCTAATTGATACACTGCTCAAGAACCTTTGCTTATAGGATGAAATTCAAACTTCTAAACATGGCAGAAAAGGCTATTCACAATGTAGCCCATCCTTTCTTTCCAGCCTCAACTTTAGTGTTTATCCCCCTCAAATCTGATATTAAATTACTAGCTATGTATTAAATTATTAGCTATTTCCTGAACTTAGGTATAGACATTACTGTGTATATGAGATCTGTCTGGAAAAAGTCTAGCCATTGTTAATATAATGAAAATGGTTTTCATGACATTGATGTAACCTGGCAGTCAAGAAGAATGAGCTAGAATTCACATATGTGAACAATGACAACTTTACTAGCCAGTGGGGGTGGTGGACACCAATGAGTGACCATGTATATACTGCATGGCCGTTGCATTCAAAATGACTGAGTAGAGCAATGAATCTGCATCAGATTTTTATGTTAAGCTTGAACATTCCTTTGTGGAAACTATTTGGATGATTCAGAAGACCACAGCTATGGGCAACTTGTGATCGGCAGCTTCATGTTGACAATGTGCCTGCTCGTGCATCATGTCTCATGCAGGGTTCATTTATTTATTTATTGGCAAAACAGCAAATCTCCCAGGTGACTCAGCCCCACTACAGCCCAGATTTGTAATTTTTCATATTACATAGGTGGATACCTTGTGGACAAACCTTGTAGACCTTTGTTTACATGCAGTTCCTTATAACTTAGAAAACTTCTTATTTTTCATTTTTAAAAATGATTGTATTTATTCTTAGGGAGAGGGGAAGGAAGAGAGGCAGAGAGGGTGAGAGACATCAGTGTATGGTTCCCTTTTACCTGCCTCCAGCTAAGGACCTGGCTGGAGACCTGGCTGGAGACCTGGTTATGTGCCCTGGCTGGGGAATCGAACCAGTGACCTTTGGGTTTGCAGGCTGACGCCTTAACCACTGTGCCACCAGCCAGGGCCTAATTAGTCACTTCTTGATATCTGTTTTCATAAAATTTGACACAGACTTCTTAATACTTATCAGGTTATACTAAAATAAACTATGTCCATCTCCTTTGACAGGTTGTGAGTCATTTAGGTCAGAGTCTGTGTTTTACTAATGTCTATGGATTATTTTACTACTTAGTCTATAGTAAGTGCTCACTAACTGTAAATGAGTGGTCTATCTCTTGATGGCATGGAAGATTTTAATGTAATAAGACCTCCATTATCATTTTGGTATATTTTTCTTAATTTGTCTAATTGCTTGGGTTACTCAACTAGTCAAAAAATACTCATTTATTGAGTGTTTATGATACGCTGTTGGCTTTGCTAGGCATTGTGGATTTTCTGGTGAAGCATGTCTATTCTTGGCCTCTGGAGCTCAAGTTCAGGGTAATAAGACAATTTCTTTTAGGATTCTCAAATGATATACCATCTACTGCCTTGGCCTCTGCTTATCTTTTTTTTTTTTTTCATAGTCTGGGATGCTCCGTAGTAGAAATCAGATCAGAACTTGAAAGCATATAGATTTTTGACATCAAATAGGACACATGGAAGGGTTTTTGGGCAAGAATATTTCACCTTTGTTTAAAAATTAGTGATGGCAGCTGTTTCAGTTCCTACCAGAGGCCAGGGAGTGCATTTTTAGTAACAGGGAAGAAGTTCAAGTATTCCATCACATTTTAAGAGTCATCATGATGATTTTGGCTTTGAGAACATGAAGCCAACTGCTAAAGTGACAGGGTAACTGAAATTTAACTTGGGCACAATTAATTAGAACATTGGTTAGGGCTTTGGAGTCTGTGGGTTTCAGAGTATAGCACAGTTGAGTAATGATGGTCTACTGCATAACATCAAGTATTGTTGAATATGAGTTTTAGAATAAAAATTTTTATATGAAAATATTCCTCATGGTAGTAACCATTTTTGAGCTGAATTAAAATTTTCTTGGAAGTTGAAAATGTTAGAATTACCCTTTCTTTTAGTAGATAATGGGCCTTTTTATAATATAAGAAATACCCAACAAAGAAACATTTAATTTAGAAATAACCTAGTATTGAAAAGAGTAACCTTCATATTGCTTTTTTGTAATACCATTTCTTTCTATTGAGCTATCTGGTTGTTGTGGTAATCTGCAGTGTAAAAGGACCACTAAGGCCAGGGAAAGGAACATCAGAGATTTTTGGTAATTTGTGATCTGGAGGTAAAGTAAGGAAAGCCACTGATACCAGGAACTGCTTTGAGAACTTAACCCTGGGAATTGGCCCCTAGGCATGTATGGTCACTCTGTATGTTAGGTCCTTGCCTTACTCAGCCCTCCCCCTTTTCATCACTATTTGATAATGTTCACCACTCCTGCAACCCATATTTTCATCGGCTGGGATTTATTTAGTTTAACAGGCTGACCACCCCCTGCCCAAGTGCTAGGACATCTAGTTAAAGCCCATTATTTCTGCTGTGAAGTCAGTTAAGGGTGATTTTATTATAGTTTCAACCTGTGATCAGCTAGCTTGGATGATTTGACTCTGAGCATATCATCATTTTGGAAAATTGGGCAAGCATGTCTGCTTGATCCCCCTAACAGGGATTGTTGTGATTGAGGATTCAGGGACAGTATGAGGCACAGCACAAAGGACAGACAGAATGGAGTACTAGAAATTGTGAGGGTATCAAAAGACACAGTTGGCAGGAATTACCGTGCCACAGGAAAGAGGAAGGAGATGATGACTCTAACCCTTATTATCACTCCTTGATTTGTGGAGTCAAAATATAATAGTAGTAGTAGTAGTAACAATGGCAGCTTGATTAGGTACTATTATAAACCAAATTCATTCATTTAAGAAATAATTGTTTGAGCACCTTTTATGTGTTAGGTAATGTTCTAGGTGCTGCCACTACATCTGTAAACAAATAGAAAATCTTGCCTTTATGGTGCTAAACTAACATGCTAAGTAAATTATATGGTATGTCAGAAGTTGATCAGTGAGATGGAGCAAAACTATATAGAGCAAGATAAGGAAGATTGGGAGTGCTGGAGTTGAAGGTTGCAATTTTAGAATTGTGAGAGCAGACATTGAAAAGATGAGATTTATGCAGAGAAATAAAGGATGGTGAGGATGGAAACTGTACTGATGTCTGGTGAAGAATCTTTAGGCAAAGAGAACAGGTAAAGCAAATCAAGGCCTTAAGTTATAAATATGCTGATGTGTTGAAGGAGACCAGTGTGGCTGGATCAAAGTGATTGAATGGGACTGGATCACATAGAGCTAGTGCAAAAGTTTTGATTTTGATGTTGAGGGAAGCCTGTGGAAGATTCAGATTAGGGAGTGATGTGATTTGACTTAGTTTTTTCATTTTGTTTCTTTTTACTTTTTCACTTTATTATGAACATTTTCCAACATATAGGAAAGAGTGTATAATATACCCATAACCCCATCTCCTAGAAGTAAGCTTATTACCATGTTGGTATATATATTTTTAAATACTAATTTTTATTACAGATATGAACATTTCCCCTTAAATATATTAGTTTGTACTTTTTAAAAGGACATTTTTCTATTTAACCATGATATCAATTTCATACCTAGATTGCTATCATATTAATAAACACAGACCATATTCATATTTCCCAAATTGACCCCCAAATGCATTTTATAACTGGTTAGGTCAAATTATATGATCAAAGACCACATATTGTATTTGATTGTTAAGATTACTTAATTTAGAATAGGTATCTCCACTTTCTTTAATGGCATCAACTATTATCAACTATTGAAGAACCCATTCCCATAGAAGACTTCACCTTTTGAATTTATGTAATTCCATTTTCATAGTTGGTTTAATTTGTTCTTTGTTCCCTGTTTTTCTTATATACTTGGAGTTAGGTCTGAAGGCTTGATTTGACTATGTTCGGGTAAAATTTAATGCCAAAATACTACATGGGTTGTGCATTATGTTTTATATTGTATAACATCCAACATCTGACTGACTTTAATGTTCCAGTAAGTTGATGGCAGTCTTATTAGTCAATTATGAAAATATATTTCCTCCCTTGTCAATAGCAAGTTACCTGCAGGTTGATATTTTGACACCATGTAAACACCCGTTTATTTCATTAACCTTACATTAAGTGGTTTAGAATACATGGATGATCCTTTCCTGAGTCAAAATTACTTCTTTAAGGTTTTAAATTCTTGATTTAGTAATTTTATCATGTCTTCTACATTTATTAGGTGTCATTCTTCTATGAAGAAGAGTTGTCCCTTATCAAGTTGGGTTGTTTGGTTACCCTGGAATACTGTTCTTACTTGAAGGACAAGTGCTTTGATTTTTTCTTACTGATTACTAGCTATTAAAGTGAGGAGTTTCTTTAGTAGCCATCTCTAGTGGTGACATGAGTGGTGTGTGTGAGAGAGAGACAGGAGAGACAAAAAGTTAGTGTGTGTGTGTATGGTTATGGTAGCAGTGGAAGTTGATGAGATTCTGTATATATTTTAAAGGTAGAGCTAATAGTATGTAAATGGATTAGGTACAAAATGTGAGAGAATACAGTTAAGGACTTTTTTTTTTAACTGAGTAGCTAACATGATTGTGTTATCATCAGTTGAGGTGAAGTTACAGGTGAAATGGATTTGGAGTGTTGTTGGTAGGACTTAAGTTTTGGACATGTTAAGTTTGAGATGTCTGTTAGATATCCCAGTGGAGATATTGAGTAAATTACTGAATGTATGGATCTGGTGTTCTAGAGAAATGACTGGGCTAGAATAGAAACCTGGGTGTCAAAGTGCGGAGATGATATATAAAGTAGTGATACTGGATGAAATCATCAGGGGTTGGCTAGAGAGAGATGAGAGGTCCAAGGGCTGATCCTTGTGGCACTTGAATGTTAACAGGGCCTTGGGAGGATGGGAGGAACCCATGAGGTAAAAGGAAAACAAAGAGAATATGAAATTTTGGAAGCTAAGTGGAAGAATAATCAACTCTTTTTAAATGCCTCTGATAGGTCATTTGAGATGAGGACTAAAAATTAATCATTGGATTTATCAGCAAGGAGGTCAAAACTAGTCATTTTGGTAGAGTTATGGTAGTGTTAAGAGAGAATGGGGAGAGTGAAATTGGAGACAATGAGAATAGCCAACTCTATAAAGGACTTGCTACAGAGACACAGATGGATGGAGTAGTAGCTGGTAGCAAAAATGAGCTCAAGAGAGATGTTTTTAAGAAGGGAGAGAGAAACACATCTGTATACTAGTTGAATGATTGCATTAAAAAGAGGCAAACTGATAATTAGGATAGAGGAAGGAATTATTGGGGAAGTATTCTTGAGTAGGAAAGAGAATGGAGTTTAGGTATATGTGGATGGAGTGACTTTAAATAGGAGCATGAAAAAAAATAGGAGCATGAGAATTCATAATAGCAGTGGAAAGGCAGCACGTGTAGATACAGTTGTTGGTAGGTGGGTAGATATGATTGTGAGAGTTTATGAAGGTCCTATTGATTGCTCCAGTTTTCTCATTGAAATAGAAAGCAGGGCCATCATCTGAGAGAGGGAATGAGAGAGGAGGTATCGGAGGTTAAGAGAAAAGGTAGGAAATAGTTGTTCAGGATAGTGAGAGAATGCATGAACAATGGAAATAAGAGTGTGATCGGTCAGCAACATTAAGAAGAATAGATAACATGGAACTGGCATTTTGTAGGGGTAGCTGCTGGTAATATTAAAGTTTAGGATATGGAGGGAATGGCTGAGATGGGTAGAGGAGAAGATTTTGGGAAGAGAAATTCAAGAAACCAGGAGGCCATCAAAACGGAAGTATCATTTATATGTATATGAAGATCTCCAAAAATTAGGAAAGGAATAGAGTCAGAAATGAAGGGCAGAGATGCAGGGGTCCATAGATGGCAACAGTAGGACCCCTGGAAATGGCAGGGTAGAGAACTCTAGAGGTCTGTCCCTCTGTAAAAGTAACCAAAGAGCTGGCAAAAATTGTCAACCAACTTTTATAGGACTCTGGAATTTAATAATTAAAAAAAAAAAAAAAAAAAAAAACCAAGGAAAGCCTTGGTGAAGAAAGAACTACTGCTTTGGGATAAGAGAACACTGTCACATTTTAAATTGCCTGCCTACTATTTATCACACTCAGATAGAATGTTGGCCATGAAAATAGAAAGCCTGCACTTCTAGTGAAGATTGCTAATGCCAGAGGATAGAAATAATTATGTTCAGAGAACTGGGTTTTGACCTATCTGGTTGTTGTTCCACAAAGGACAGGGGCAAGGGCCTATCTTTGTTTTGCCTGACTGGGAGTGTCCCCAGGGCTGGAGTGGCTTTTGCCCAAAGCATTTTAGCTTTAGCAACTATTGGCTTTAGCAGCTTGGTGCAAGAAACAACAATTGGAAAAGCAATAAGGAGATTGAAAACTTGGGAAGGAAGACGTTTAATAAGAAGCTATGTTGGTGGGGGGTAGTGGCTTTTAAAAAGCATATGAATATACCAGGTAATAGGAAACAGGCCAAGTACATGCTTAGAACTGTGTGCATGCTCAGGAGAGGGCTGAGGAGACAAGCTTTTTCCCTTGGCAGGCCTTCAGGCTCTGCACCAGGAGGAAATAAAGACTAAGGCAGAGTTATAAATGGCATTGCCAGTTCTTGAGGCGTGCCCTTACACAGAGCCGGTGTGCAAAGAGTGGGAGAATACTTTTTTCTTTTTCTCTTTTTCTTTTTTTTTTTGTGGGGGGAGAGTAGGAGGTGGGGCTTCTGGCTTTTAAGAAAACTTAAAACAATAGCTGACTACAAAGCTAACAATGCCTATTTCAGTGGCCATACACAACAAAAGTGAGTTTAGAAAAGTCACTCAACAAATAACACACAATAAGTAACATCAATAAACCCACGAACTTGTGCAGAATCTGATGTTCAGAGTTGCTGCATAATATTCAGATGTCCAATTTTCAATAAGATATAATGAGGTATGTAAAGAAACAAAATATGGGTCATTCACAAGAAAAACAAATTAATGGAAACTGTCCCTGAGGAAGCCCAAGCAATGGACTTACTAGATCAATAATTTAATCAATAGTCCTAAATATGCTCATGATCTATAGGAGACCATTAGAAGAACTAAAGGAAACCAGAAAAGCACTGTCTTATCAGATATCAATAAAGAAATAATTGGTAAAAAGGAACCAAACAAATTCTGGAATAAAAATGTATAACTGAAATTAAAAATTCACTAGAGGGGTGCAAGAGCAGATTTGAGAAAGCTGAAGAGACCATTAGCCAACTCGATAAGTCAATTGAGGTTATCCATCTGAGGAGCAGAAAAAGGGGGTGGGGAAATGAAGAAAAGTAAACAGAGTCTCTGAGACCTGTAGCACACCATCAAGTGTAACAATATGTACATTATGTAGTCCTAGAGGCAGAAGAGAGAGATGAAGGGATAGAAAGCATATTTGAAAAAAATAATAGTTGAAAACTTCTGAAAGACATGAAGCTACATATTTAAGAAACTCCACAAACACCAAACAGGAAAAACTCAGGAGATTTCACACTGAGACATAGTATGATCAAATTGTTGAAAGACATAGACAAAGAGAACCTTGAAAACAGCAAAACAGATGTGACCCATTGAGTACAAGAGATCCTCAAAAAAGATTTACAGCTGATTTCTCTTTGGAAGGCAGTGTGATGACATGTAAAAAGTGTTAAAAATAAAACTGTTAACCAAGAACTCTGTATCCAGCAAAACTGTACTTCAAAAATGAGAGATTATTATTTTTTTATTTTATTTTTTATTTTTAAAGATTTTATTTATTATTTTTTTCAGAGAGAGGGGGAAGGGAGAGAGGAAGAGAGGGAGAGAAACATCAACACATGGTTGCCTTTCACCTGTTTCCAGCTACAGACCTGGATGGAGACCTGGCTTGCAACCTAGTTATGTTACCCTGGCTAGGAATTGAACTAGCGACCTTTAGGTTCGTAGGGAGAGATTATTTTTGAAGTTAAACAGAAGCTGGGGGAGTTCATTGCTAGTAGAGCTGCCCTACAGGAAATGTTAAAAGGAGTCCTTCAGGCTGAAATAGAAGGACACTAGACAATAACTTAAAGCCATATGAAGAAGTAAAGAACACTAGTTAAGGTAACTATAGGTAAATATAAAAGCCAATATTATTGTTTTTCTTTTTTGGCTTGTGGCTTCTTTTTTTCCCTATATAGTTCAAAAGACAAAGGAATAAAACAGTCATTATAAATCTAATTGGCACACAATGTATAACATTATAAAAGAGGGAGGGATAAAGATGTATAGGTGCAGTTTTTGTATACTATTGAAACTAAGTCAGTATTAATTAAAACTAGGTTATTATAAATTTAAAATGTTAATTATAATTACCTAAGGTAGCCATTAAGAAAATAACTAGAAAATGAACAAAAAAGGCAAGGAGAAGGAAATCAAAATGGTATACTAATAAGAAGGGCCAACACAAATGAAGGCAGTAATAGAGAAAACGAGGAACAAGACATAAGACACATAGAAAACTTAGCAATCTGACAGAAGTCCCTCCTTGTCAGTAAATTTATGTAAATGAATTAAACTTTAATTAAAAGGCACAGTTTCACAGACTATATTAAAAAAGCAAGATCCAACTATATGCTGTCTTTAAGAGGCTCACTTTAGATCCAAAGATACAATATGTTGAAAGTACATATCTCATGCTTCCAAATATGGAAGTACATATTTCATGCAAATAGTATCCAGGAGAGAGCTGGGGTAATTATTCTACTGTCAGGCAAAATAGACTGTAAGATATTTTTTTTTAACAATAGTCAACAAAGGATATTATATATTGATAAAATTGTCAACCCATCAAGAAGATACAGCAGTTATAAACATGCACACCAAACAGAGTCTCACAATATGTTAAGCAAACATTAATAGTTAAAGGGAGAAATAAACAGTTTGACTAAATAATTCTTTGACATTTCCATACCCCGCTCTCATTAATAGATGGAACAGTGGTACAGAAGATCAATAAGCAAATAGAGCACTTGAACAACATTATAAACCAACAGGATTTAAACAGATAAAGAGAATGCTCCATCCAATAATAGGTTACCTACTCTTCTCAAGTGCACACTGGAACATTCTCTAGGTTAGGCCCTATTAAAAACCACAAAACAAATCTCAGTGAATTTAAAAGATTCAAATTATACAAAATTTCTTTGACCACAATGGAATGAAAACAGCAACAATTGTGAGGGATTGTGAATGATAGGAAATTAAAAGCTGGGTGGGCTTTACATAGGGTGGAGGGAGAAAAATCTGAAAAATATACAAGTAAAGATGACTTGTACCTCATGTCTGGGCCTAGTAGTATCAGGTTTGGGGAAAACAGCCACCACTTGCCTGGGTTCAATTGGGTGTGGTATTTCTAGGGAGTGCTAGACTCTGTTTGAGCATGAAGGTGGAAAGGGACCAGTTAGAGGATCACAAATTCTAGAGGTTTCTGTGGAAGATTTTCAAGAATGTGAAAAGGCAGGGTTGTAGAGAACAGGTATTGTGTGCAGAGAAAATGAGGATCAGGGTGTGGGAGTTTATGTTTGGCCTGGTAGTTCGAGCTTCTGGTGGTGATTTATTTAAACATTTGGGAATATTGAAAGTATTCCTGGTGGATTCAAGTCAGTAGTTAGCTTTTGTGGGTTTTGCTACTAAATAACCCTTTATAAACATTTAAAATAAAACTGTTGAGTTGAAAACTTATCTTAAAAATTAGAGCGAAATGGTTAATTTTCTTATGTGATATTTGTTAGTTTGATTAGCTTCATGTGTTATGTGCAGAATACCTATCACAGTTGTTAGGGGAGCTTTACTTAGATCTCATTTTTAGTGTTGACTAGAAGCATAATGTATTGTTACTATTTGCTGTGTATTTGCATTCGGTCATTTAGTAATTGCTAACTGTCCTCACTTCATTCTTCCATTTACCTGACCCCAAGTAGTTTAAACATTAGGGAGAAGTCTTTGATGGCACTCAAAGATCCTTCTGCTTCCTTGTAGGGTCCAGTGGACTGATCTGGAATTGGCCATTTCCTATCTGCCTGCCTATCTATCTATCTGTCTATCTATGTATATTGTTGACTTGTCCATGTGTAATATGTGTAGGCACCTGTTTTGAAGGGAAAATCAGCTGACAAATGCACATACTTAGAACAAAATCCAAGAAATAAAATAATAGGGAATAGGTATAAAGCAGATGCAGATGGTTCTGCACTTGCACATTTGTCAGTCTTGTCTATCTGTTTTTTCACCTAGAATTGTTTGAAAAAAGCAAGTTAAGAAAACACACATATAAACAAACTCAAACAAAATATATAGTATAAAATCTCATTCTGTTAAATTTTTAGTTTATTCAAATATTAACATGCATTATAAAATGTGCCCATTTTCAAAATTCCTTTCTTTGTGTTCACCAGATGTTTCATTGTGAAAAGGGATGTTGACATAGTTATCTTTGTCCTAAGTTCAGATGTTGTATATATATACTCAGGAAGAGCAATGAAGCTTATTGTTGAGCAAGAGTTATTTTATCTAATTTTTCTTAAATATTGGTAGTTGTACTTTATGCACTAAACAGGAACTTTTGTTTTTCAAGGAACCAAATGGAGAGACTCCTTCATCTTTATACAGAGTTGCAGCAGTACTTCTACAAGTTAATCTTATTGATTTAGATGATCTCTATGTACATGTAAGTCAAGTGGGCTGCTAAGAATATTTGGTTGTCTGTCCCAGGGGTGGGGAAGAGGAGTAGGCAGCCATCTAGCACTCCAAGTTTGGTTGTAGGCTCTTAAGTCTTAATTTTTGAAGCCCTAATGCATTATTACTTTGTGTTTATAAAGTGAATGACTTTAATTCTTTTACAAACTATGGAAATCAGATATCTTTTGTCACCCCTACAGAGTACAAGATTGGATATGAAGTTAAAATTCTTGATTGTTACCAGGGCAGATCTTGTGGGGCGGGGGGCCAAATTCTAACTAATGTAGTTTTAGAATTCTCTATATACATAAATTATACAGGAAATACTGGATTACCTAGATACTTTTTTCTTCTCCCTGAAATGTTAATTTTTGGCATTCAGGATGAATGGGGAAGTCTTTGCATATTTTTTAAAAAGAATGGCTTTTCTTGTGTTTTTACTGGGTAATACTAGTATTGTGCTTTTATTGCTGGTTCAAAGATGTAGAAGAGTATGTATGTTATTGTGATTGATGATCTCTAAGGTAGCAGCAGTTTAGTCTGTTGGTTTGAAAAATCTAGATTTGTAGTAGAGAACTTTCTGGTTTCTTGGTTGTGCATTAGGATATCTATGAACTTAAAATGAACCTGTTCAAAGTTGACATCATCTCCACTGCCTTTGAGATCACTTTCTAACTTCCTATCATTATATACCATGCTTACAGAATTGAATAAAACTTGACCTCTACTTTGGAAGTAGTCATAGTCTACCAAGAGAGAAAACATTTTGCATTATATGACAGAAACTATATTGGAGGGATTCACAAAATGTTCTGTGTGTAGGGTGGTGCTCAGAATAGATAGTGATCATTTCTGTCTGAAGGCATTTTGGAAGACTTTTTCAAACTAGTAATGTTGAGCTGGGATTTTGATGATCAGTAGGTGTTGGCCATGCTTCAAAAGTGGGAAGCTTCGTAGGTAGAATTAACTGAGTATAAAGGCAGGAGGTTTAAAAGGGTTTCATTATCACCTCAGGGGAACATCAGGAAGCTCTGAGTAGTTGGAACCTAGGGTGGTATGTAGGGGTAATGATGGTGGAGAAGTGGGTTGGGGCTAAGTAGTGAAGGGCCTTAAGTATCATAATTAGGAGTTTGGCTCTTTTTATTGTTGGGAATAGAGAGACATTCAAGATTTAAAGTAGAGGAATGATGTACAAACTGAGAACATGGAAAATTGGTCAGAAGAAAAGGAGAATATGAAGACATAGGTATGAAATTATAGTACAGAGTGGCAGGACAAATGGAAAGTACAAAAGTGATCATTGATTTATTAGTGATATATTTGAATTTAACAATAAATGAAGACAGACTAAGTGTTCTGTTGAGGTGAGGAAGATTTTCAGACATGATTAAAAACCAGTTTATTGTTTACATGAGATTTCTAAAGGACAAAGTTAAGTTTGAAAGTAAAAGGGTGGGAAAAATATACCAGGGAAATTAACATTGTTAGACAAAGGAGACTTTCTGTTGTTCTATTTTGGTCATAATAATAAAGTTGTATTCAGTAGGAAGATGTAATA
The DNA here is from genome assembly GCA_004026585.1 of Noctilio leporinus. Lineage (NCBI taxonomy): Eukaryota > Metazoa > Chordata > Mammalia > Chiroptera > Noctilionidae > Noctilio > Noctilio leporinus. Next base: position 172,350 of record PVIW01000892.1, on the reverse strand, counting down.
GTTGTAACTTTATGTACAGCTAATAATATTCACAAAATACACAAAACTAGAAATTGAGATAAACTATAAAGAAATTTATAATTCACTCATTATAATGGAAGATTTTAGAGGCAGTTACAGGAGTCTAAGTGAAAGATGAGGACCTATGGCAGATAAGTATAAAGCAATAAAAATGGGGTTGATTGCCAGTCAGGAGCATAAAGAATGGGAGAAAGTCTTGCTTACCACCTTGCACTAGTTTGTAGTTACATTTTTTTCACCTCCCATTTTTTTTGACTTAAAAGTCTAAGATATGTAGTTTAATATTTTACTATGTTTCCTTATATTTACTAATTATTTACTTTGCTTTGGGCTTAGCTACTGAAATAGAGTATGCATTTCTAGAGGCAAAACCATTTCTTTTGTAGTTCACCATAGTGCCTCACTGAAATGACTAAATATGGTTCATTGGCTATATTTTTCTTTGTGTGGGTTATTTTTTGAAATGTCTACATTAACCATCTTATACAAGATAGCTGTACTTGAGGTATTTGGAAGGTCAACAGTACACACATTGCTTTCTCTTTTGTAATAAACTAGAAACTAGTTTGTGAGTTAAGTGAAATAGATATCTAGAAAATGAAAAATGAGAGGTCAAGTTCATAATTTTTCTACTTGAGATTTTTCATTTAGAGAAATCAAATTTACCTCTATGTAATTCAGTAGCTCACCTGTCCCAAATGGGGTCCATGCATAGGACTTTAATTCAGAGTTTGGCCTTGAAAGGGGAAATCCATACTATATATATTTTTATTTTTCAAAATTATGTTTTATTGGTTATGCAATTACAGTAGTCCCAATTTTTCCCCACATACTATTTTTAATGGAACAGATATAAGGTATACATTCTCTTGGGTAAACGAATAAATTCAGTGGTAAACGTCATATTGTAGTATTGTATTAATTTAGGACCTCTAACAGGAGACATGAAATTCAAACTACAACCTAATTTTGAAGGTGTACAACATTTAGGTACTTAACTGTGTCAAAATTTAAGAACATAATGGAAAAACTTATTAAGAAGGGAAATCGTGGTCATGTATAAGGTAGACTTCTTATTTCCAGTTTTATCAATTAATAGTAAAGAGTGTTTGCTTTTTATATATGCAAAAGTATTAGCTGTTTCATGAAATTTTAATGAACCATTTTTAGCTTCTCCCGGCTGATAATTGCATTATGGATGAACATAAACGAGAAATTGTAGAAGCTAAGCAAATTGTTAGAAAACTTACGATGGTTGTATTGTCTTCTGAAAAAATTGATGAGCGAGACAAAGAAAAGGAAAAAGAAGAAGAGAAAGTAGAAAAGGTATATAGTTCATTCTAGTAAAATTAACATTGTTTCTGGACTTATAATTATGAAATTTAACTTGTAATAATCAACTTATAAAAGAACAATTTCTTAATTTTGATTTTGGTGAAACATGGTTTTTGGAATACTAATTTACAAAGGTGGTTTTGCTTTTAATTTGATTGGTACCTTCCCCAAAGAGGCTGCCATAATTTTTAATATAAATTTCAAAATGTATTCTAAGTAAAATCATGAATGTATTGACTATATTTGTGCTATGTCGATTAATTTCTCTTAAGTCCTGAAGGTATTCTTAAAGATGAATGAATTCTGGTTCCCCCTGGCTCAGTAAAACGTTAAGTACCAACAACCCCTGTATAACATGGTTGTTTGGTTCCTAAAAAATGCTGTGTTATGTGAATCCATGTTATATGAAACAAAGAACTAGTACATAAAAGGGAGTTAGGTTCCAAAAATTCAAAAGAACATACTATTATATTATAATTAAGAGAAATACCTTTATTAAAGCAATTTTCACCAAAAGTATAACATATTAATATGTATTAAATAATTTTTTCTTCATCATCACAGCTACACACCATTAACCAAGGGTGTTTTGTTTTTGTCAAGATACCTCATTTGAAATTTTTCATTTGAGTGTACAACTAAATGTAATCCCAGATCTATAAATCATCACACTGTATCAGCTAAATGGAAAAGCAAATCCTGTTGGCTTTCTTCAATAGTGAAAAACTTGATTATACTTTGAGGAACATACCATTGTATTTCTCATGAATGACAGCTGTCGTTGACATACATTGTTGGGTGTAATTAGCACTCTTTTTTTTAAGATTTTATTTATTATTTTTAGAGAGATGGGTAGGGAGAGAAACATCAGTGTATGGTTGCCTTTCACCTGCCACCAGCTACAGACCCAGCTGGAGACCTGGCTTGCAACCTGGTTATGTGCCCTGACTGGGAATTGAACCAGCGACCTTTGGGTTCACAGGCCGGAGCCTTATCTACTGTGCCACCAGCCAGGGCAGCTCTCTCTTTTTTTTTTTTTTTAAATGAAAACTTATTAAGATTTATTGGTGTTCATATTCTGAGTATCTTTGCTGTAATTGTTCATTTTTAGCCACCTGACAACCAAAAACTTGGTTTGTTGGAAGCCTTATTAAAGATTGGTGATTGGCAGCATGCACAGAACATTATGGATCAGATGCCTCCATATTATGCTGCTTCACATAAACTAATAGCTCTTGCTATTTGCAAGCTGATTCACATAACTATCGAGCCTCTCTATAGAAGGTATGTTTATTCTTTACTAATCATTGTAGAAATAGTTTAGGACTACAACAAAATCTTTGTATTTGTCTTGTCTCCTCAAACCACGCATACATTTTAGTATGTTTTATCAGAAGGTAAGAACTATTCACAGAGTGTATCTGATATGTGTTAATCAGTGCTTTGTCTCCTAATGTCTAGACCAGATATTGGAGAATGTGTGCTGCAGTGTAGCCTTAAAAAGTATAGATTAGATTTCTAGGCTGGGTTTGCACCTCTGAGAATGAAGACTCCATTCTTCTGTTTTTGACTTTCCCCTCCTCTTTTGGGGCAGAGAATCCCTAAGGCTTTTATTTTGTGTAATTTTCTACTATCCTGGGTTGATTAGCTCAGAGTGAGGACCTTGCTTTTATTTTTGCCTTACCTCCCAGAAAATAGGCTGCTGTTCTGGAAATTGCTAGTGCAGCCTCTTGCATCATCCCTAGTTACTGTGTTGACTAGCTCTCTAGCTCAGCCTACGTTCAGGATACTTAAGAGCAGTAATGGCAGCAGCTCTGGCTTCAGCACCACAGATCAGAGCCTGCCTCAAATCCCCTAGCCTTGTGATTCATGCATAGCTCCTAGATGCTGCCTTCCAGTGCCACCTGGGCTATGGACCAGGAAGGCTTCTTCTCAGAGAGTGACCCCTATGACTACACAGTGTGACACCTGCTTAGCAGGTGAAAACTCTGGGTATGATATCCTTTTCAGTGTGAAACTCATTATGCTGCTCACCTTTCTTCCACCAAACTACTTTATACTTAGTCTAGATAGTGGAACCCAGATTGAGAAATGTTTATTGACTTGAATCAGTGTTGTTATATTAATATCTTTTTGTTTCATTCCTCATGTCTCTGAGGTACTTGCCTTATTCCCCATTTCTGTACCCAATTTCCTAATACTGGCTGAGCTTAACCAAAAACAAATTCATGATTTATGTTAAATGTTACTTGGAATCTGCATTCCTCTGATCTGTTTCTTATGCAGTTAATTTGAAACATTATTCTCTGAGTTCTGATTTTTTTCAAGTGAATATTTTTTTGTCATTTTATACCAGTTCAATTAGCTGGTGTAATAAAGTTAGGAGCAATTAAAATATAGAAAGCCACTATGATCAAGAAAAGTTTTACTTTTAATATAATTGTGTTAAGTTCAAATGGGGTATTATATAATATGCATGTATATTTTGCTTCTTTTTATAGGGTTGGTGTTCCTAAAGGTGCTAAAGGCTCACCTGTTAGTGCTTTGCAAAATAAGAGAGCACCCAAACAAGCAGAGAGCTTTGAAGATTTGAGAAGAGATGTCTTCAATATGTTCTGCTACCTTGGTCCTCACCTTTCTCATGATCCCATTTTATTTGCAAAAGTGGTGCGCATAGGCAAATCATTTATGAAGGAGGTTGGTAAGACTTTTTTCTTTCAAGTAGACAATTAAATTTTGGAATGAGTGTATTTGTGTTATGTGTATCTCTAGGGAAAAAAAGATTGCACTCTCTTAATTTAAGAAAAGGTTATGTTGAGTAAAGTTTGGGAAATGTCCAGTGTATCCTAACCATTTATATTTGTGTGTGTGTGTGTGTGTGTGTGTGTGTGTGTGGTCTGACCGGAAAAAGTCCAGTAGCCGTTGTTAATATAAAGAGAATAGTTTGTATGATATCTGTGTAGCTTGGCAGCCAAGGAGAGGGGACTCAAATGTGTATGTGTGAACAATGATGTTGTCACTGTATTAGTCAGTGGGGGTGGTAGACGCCATTAAGTGAGCACGTGTACTGTGCAGCCATTGTATTCAGAAAAACTGAGCGAGTAGAACAATGAATCTGCATCAAATTTTACATTAAGCTTGAATGAACATTCCTCTATGGAAAAGTATTCAGATGCTTCAGAAGGCTTACGGGGATGATGCAGTGAGTACAGCGCAAATAAAAGTGGGGCACAAATGCTTCAAAGATGGTCGAGAATCTTTTAAAAGTGATCCATGTTCTGGAAGGTCTGCCACAAGCAGAACACCTGAGAATGTTGACTGTGTATGGGCTGCAGTCAATGAAGATTAGCAACTGACGGTGTGAGAACTAGAAATCGATCTGGAGATTCCAAAAACTACTGTGTCCCCGATTTTGACACAGGATCTTGGCATAAAACATGTCATGGCAAAATTCGATCCATAGCTTCTGCTACTAGAGCAGAAGGCATGTCATGCTGCAGTTAGTAATGACTTGAATCAGGCTACCACTAATGAACCAGATTTCCTCAAGATCATAACTGGAGATGAATCGTGGGTCTATGACTATGATCTGGAAACAAAGGCCTAGTCATCCCAATGGAGTTGCCTGGTTCTCCCTGTCTGAAGGAGGTGTGGCAAAGTTGCAGGAAGATCAAGACCATGTTAATTGTGTTTCTTAATTGGGAGGTCATTGTCCATCACCAGTATACCCCTCCAAGCCAAACAAGGAGTATTACCTCAATGTTCTTCATTGGTTGAAAAATGCAATTGGATGACAGTGGCTACAGCTGTGGGCAACTGGTGATTGGCAGCTTCATCACAACAGCATGCCTACTCATGTATCATGTCTTGTGTAGAGTTTTTTTTTTTAAACAAATCTCACAGGTGACTCAGCCCCACTATAGCCCAGATTTGATAACTTCTGGCTTTTCTGAAAACTAAAATCACCTTTGAAAGGGATGAGATTTCAGACCATTGATGAGATTCAGGAAGATGCAGTGGGGCAGCTGATGGCAGTTCCAACAAAGAATTTTGCATAGTGTTTTGAACAGTGAAAGAGATGCTGGGGGAACTGTGTGAGGTCCCAAGGTGCCTCCTTTGAAGGGGACCAAGGCATCATTGTCCTATGTACAATGTTTCTTGTATCTTGTGTCTTCAGTGAATGCCTCTATTTTTCATAGTTAATGGCTGGGTACTTTATGGACAGGCCATACAAACACACACACACACACAGATTTATACTCAATATAATTATATCTGTATCTATATATATCTATCTTATATCTAGCTATATTATTTTTCAAGTGCCTCACCTAGAAAAAATATGCTTTGGACAGGTGAATGCTTTTGAATCCTCTTGTAATAGTGGTTAACTCAGCATCCTTTCCTTTCTTCTTTTTCATTATTTTCTTGGCTGCTTATTTGAATCATTGCTATTATTTGTATGAATGAAGTCCCTTGAACCTCAGACTGTTAAGAATTTGTTTTTAATATTTTAGTAAACATTTTATTGACATAAAACAAATACAGAAAATAAATAAATCATAATTGTACAGTTCAGTGCCATTTTTCAAACTAAACACCCATGTGTTCACCACCCAGATCAAGAAGTAGAGCAGTAAGTACCCAGCACCTCAGAGTTTTCTTTGTACTCCCTTCTAGTCACTCTCTCAGGGGTAACCATTTACGCTATTTTTAAAAATCAGCTTTAACTGAAATTTACATACAATCAACTTCACCAATTTTAAGTGTACAATTTGATGAGTTTTGACAAATGTATACAATTGTGAATCCACCCTCATGGTTATGCCGTATTTTCATTACCCTAGAAAGTTCCCTCTTTCCTCTTTGCTGTCAATTTTCTCCCTTTATTGTTGGTTTCTGGCAACCATTGGTACGCTTTCTGTTTGCTTGTTTTCTAGAACTTCATAAAAATGGAGTTGTATACAATGTACTATTTTCTATCTGATTTCTTTCACTTAATGCTTTTGAGATTCATCTTAGTTGTTGCATGCATCAGAAGTTCCTTGATTGCTGACAACTATTTCATAATATAGACATAACCAGACTATTCACCAGTTGATGGGCATTTGGGTTGTTTCTAGTTGGGGGCTATTATTATAAACAAAGCTGCTGTGAATATTCTTGTATAAGTCTTTGGGTGGTAGGGAGGTCACATGTTTCTGTTTTCCCAGGAATGGGATTGCTGGGTTATGGATAAGAGTATATTTATATTTTTGCCCAACTCTTCAACATGTGTGACCATTTTGCATTCCTGGAAGCAATATGTATGAGTTCCAGTTGCTTTACATCCTCTTTAACACTTGGTATTGTCTGTTTTAAAATTTTTAATCATTCTAATGGGTGTGTGTTTGTTGTTTTTATGTTTCTCTGACCAATGATGTTGAACATCTTTAATTTTCCATTTGTAATCATCTTTATTGAAATACCTATTCAAATCTTTATTTGCCTTTTAATTTGATTAATGATATTTTGAAAAGCAAAAATTTTACATTTTAATTAATTTCAGTTTGACAGTACTTTTATTTTATGGTTTGCTCTGTGTTCTAAGAGATCTTTGCTTAACCCAAGGTCTTGAGATGGAAAAAAAAAATACATAATTTCTTTTGGTTGTAAAACATGGCAACCAAAAGAATCTAGATGTTGTAATCAGCAGATATGCAGTTCACTCTCGTGTTCGATTGCCTCTAATTTTATTTTTTGACAATAGTGACTAGAAAATTTAACAACTATTGGGAATTAATTTCTTGACATCTGAAATATTTGTCTTGGCTGTTGTTAAGTGGTGGATTAATTTTTTTTTGTTTGTTTGGATTTTTTATACTTACATATTTACTTTGTTGTAAGCTACTCTAAAGAAACCTGCTAACTAGTTTATTATTATAGATATTTATTATACTATGTTTGTATAAAAAGGAAGTATAACTATTTCTTTATCTTGATCCTTATAATCTGAAAAGGATAAGTCATGACAGCTACTGCTGGTTCAAAGAAAAAAGGTTGTCTCTTTCCCAGTGCATCATATTGGGAAGCATGTGAAGTCAATTTGTTTCATTACTGGTGATGTTTAATTTACATTGATCACTTGATTAAGGTGATGACTGCCAGGTTTCTCAGCTGTACAGTTCCTCTTTTTTCCTTTGTTGATAATATGTATTTTTGTATCTTATGGAGAGATACTTTGAGACAATGTAAATTGCCTCTTTCTCATCTTAGTTTAACCCACTAATACTATTCTTTTTAGTTGAAAATCTTAATGTTCAGATTTCTTGGTCTGAAATTCTTTCTTTAGCTATAAGTTTGTAAGCAAGGGACTGGCTCCCTATATAAAATATCTGTATATGAATTGAAACGTTTTGTTTTAAAGTTTTTTAAATTGTAGAACACAACTTTAACATTGTAACTTTGCATACTTAAATGTTTTTCATAGCACTTACATACTTGAAGGTGAATTCCTCAGTGCTTCTTTTCATCCAGCTGATATTAAATGGATTAAGTTTTTTTTTTTTTTATCATAGTGATAGAGTATATTGAGCTCTTATTCTATACCTGGCCCTATTCTGAGTACTTTTGAATCAGCTCATTTAATCTTCATCAAATCCTTTTTGCTCTAGACGAAGTAGCTTGCCCTAAGTCACACAGTATGGGACAGAGCTATAATTTCAACCCCAGATATCTGGCTTCAGAAGCCAAGTTTAAAACTGTATTCTACTGCCAATACAAATATAGTATGGCTGAAATTGAAGAAATAAGTTATCTAAATTTTTTAATTCTTGAAATTTCTTGCTGTTTTAAATTATATGAGTGTTTAGTGGGGTTTTGCTATTTTGTTTATCTCTATAATCTCTTTTCATCTCATTCTTTGTATCTCATGTTTAAGCTTTTCTTATTTTATTGGGTTCATTCTTAAAAATTCTTTCTGAAATTTTTTGTTTTTTTTTTAACTATACTTTATTTATTATGCTATTACAGTTGTCCTGATATTTTCCCTTTGTCTGCCTCCATCCATCCAGCACCCACTGCCCCATCAGGTACCCCCATTGGTCATGTCCATGGGTCATGCGTATAAGTTCTTTGGCTACTCCATTTTATTTACTACCTGTTTGTATATCTTAATCCCCTCACCTCCTCACCCATTCTCACATACCCTCCTCTCATTAGGCCACCATCAAAACTTTCTGTATTCATGATTCTGTTTCTGTTCTTCCTGTTTGCTTAGTTTTTTAGGTTCAGTTATTCATGGATATGTATTTTTGCCATTTTGTTGTTCGCAGTTTTGATTTACTTTTTCTTAAACAAGTCCCATTAACATTTAATATCATAATGGGTTGGTGATGATTCACTCCTTTAGTTTTTTTCTTGTCTGGAAAGCTCTTTTCAATTCTAAATGATAGCGTTGCTAGGTAGAGCAATCTTGGCTGTAGGTCTCTGCTATTGATGACTTTGAGTATTTCTTGTCAATCCCATCTAACCTCCAAAGTTTCTTTGGAGAAATCAGTTGACAGTCTTACGGGAACGGCCCTGTAGGTAACTAACCTCATTTTTCTTGCTGCTCTTAAGGTTCTCTCTTTAACCTTTGGCATTTTAATTATGATGCATTTTGGAGTGGGCCTGTTTGTATCCATCTTGTTTAGGACTCTGTGCTTCCTTGACTTTCCTGTCTATTTCCTTCACCCAATCAGGGAAGGTTCCTTTCATTATTTTTTCATAGATTTCTAATATCTTGCTCTTATTCTTCTGCTTCTGGAATCCCTATTATGTGAAGGTTGGACCTCTTAAAGTTGCCCAACAGGCCGCTTGCTTACACTATCCTTGTTTTTTGTTTTTAATTTCTCATTTCTTCTTGTTCTAATTGGTTTGTTTGTTTGTTTATTTATTGCTTCCTTACGTACCATATCATTGATTTGATTCTCAGCTTCATCCACTCTACTTCCCTGTAGACTGTTCTTTATTTCAATTAGTGTATCCTTTGTTTTTGATTGGATTATTTTTTATGCTGTTGAGGTCCTTACTAAGCTCCTTGAGCATCGGTGTAACGAGTACTTTGACCTGGGCATCTGATAGATTGCTTATCTCCATTTCATTTAGTTCTTTTTCTAGAGTTTTGATCTGTTTTGTCATTTGGGCCATTGTTTCTTTGTCTCCTCCTTTTGGCAGTCTCCCTGTGTTTGTTTCTATGTATTTAGGTAGTATTAAGTCATACTACCATGACTCCATGTCTTGGTAGTATGACCTAATGTAGTAGGTGTCCTTTAGGGTCCAGTGGCACAGCCTCCCCTATCACCCAAGCTGGGTACTCATGGTGTGCCCTTCATGTGGGCTGAGTACACCCTCCCCTTGTAATGGAGCCTTGATTGCTGTTAGCAGATCTGTGGGAGGGATTTACCCACACCAGTCAGCTGCAAGGATTGACTGTGACCACTGACCACCAACTTTGCCCTTCATGGAGGCTCAGCTGTGCAGGGGCAGGGCAGGTGGTGCTCTGGCATGGTCTGTAGCTGTGCACTGGATGCATTGGCCTTGGGGTTTCCTGGGTGGTGCAGACTAAGCTCAGCCCCAACCTGTACTATAAAGCAATTGAAATGGCTGCTGTTTGTGCTGGGCTTGGAGATTTCCAGGTGAAGCCAAGATGTGAATCTAGGCTGGCTGCTGCTAGGACTGGACCTGGGACCCACTGGGGCAACTGTTGCTTGTTTGGTAAGATTTAGGAAGTTGTGAAGCATGAGCCAAGACTAGCCATTCATATGGAAAAGGATCTTGGGTTGTCCTATAAATTGGATGGGAAGGAGTCTCTGGGGATCTCCAAGGCAGGTCAAACAGTGTTAGCCAGGTTGATGGAGTCTCAGGTATGGCACCAACCTGCCAGCTCTGTCTGGGGACAGTTTAGAAAAGGGACAATCACCTCTGCTGGTCTTGATGCCAGACACTTCAGTTCCTGTCTTTATGTCACTGGTGCCTTTCAAGCTGCTACCCTGGTGCTGGAGTCAGATGGAGTGAGTCTGAGTAGGTGAGTCTGTGTGTGGGTTCTTTAATAGGAACTGCTTGAGGCTCCAGCAGTTTTTTTTTTACCAACTCAATCCCTACTGGTTTTTGCAACCAGAAATTGTAGGGACTTATGTTCCTGGCACAACGACCCTGGGCTGGGAGTGTGGTGTGGGGCCGGAACTCCTTCATCCTGAGATACCTTCCTGAATGTTTATCCACCACATGTGGTGTGGGACCAGTCTGTTCTGTGCCTGCACCCCTCCTGCCAGTCTGGATGGATGTGGTTTCTTTCTTTCCTTTCTGATTTTATTCATTCTTTTTAGAGAGAAGGGCAGGGAGGGAGGAAGAAACGCAGAGAAACATCAGTATGGTTGCCTTTCACTTGCCTCCAGCTACAGACCTGGCTGGAGACCTGGTTATGTGCCCTGACTGGGAATCAAATGGATGTTGTTTCTTTAATTCCATAGTTGTCAGACTTCCATTCAATTTCGTTTCTGACATTTCTGAGTCATGGTTTTTCTATATTTCAGTTATAATTTTAATGTGGTTGTGTGGAGAGGCAAGCTATATCTGCCTATGCTGCCATCTTGACTAGAAGTCCAATAGTTTTTTCTGTATCTGTGCATAGATACTTGTGGAGAATCTGTCTCTATAATTTTTGTGTTTTCTTCCAATCTGAAATCATTTGTCTTTAATGTGCTTTCCCTTTTTCTTTTTTGTGGCTGTTTATATTTCCATAGTAGCCACAGCATTTCTTTTCATCTTAATTTGGACAGCTCTGTTCAGACCTTTTTTTTTTATGTAGTGTTAATGAATCCTTAGACCCTCTCCACCTTATTTGTGATCAGGCCTCCTCCCAAACTATAGGTTGAGAATGGGCTTCTCTCTTCATCTTTTTTATAGTCTAGGATATAGGGGAGTGCCTGAGCTTGGTGAGGCTCAGTGTAGCCCTCATTTGGGAACCTCTGTCTGCTTTCTCATCTGAGATCCTAGTACCTAGCCTGGTTAACAACTTGGGTACCATCAGGCATGCTCAGCCAAGTGGGTATCTAACTCCTTTGGGCTTGGACTCCTTACGCATCTAAGCACAATTCATTTGAAAGATAGTTACCTGCTGGGATTCTACTCTGAAAGATTTTTCCTTGGGTTACATATGGTTATTTTGAAGTGTTTTATGAAGTCTCAAGAGTTTCTCATTGAAGAATAAAAAACAAGATTTTGAACCAAAACATGGAAAGGTGAGTTATCTCTTCTCCAGGCTTGGTAAACTCATTTTCCTATAACTTTTTATCTGTAGGTTATAGTTTCTGTTTGTTACTTTGATGGCTCTTATTGTAGATCATTTCTAGCAAAAAGATTTTTCTCATAGGGTAGTTTTAAGACACACGTGAAGTTCTTAGCATAGTACATGGCACATAGTGAGTACTCAGTAAACGGTAGTTAATATTAGTGAGAAGAATAAGGAAGGTGAAAATAGTGCCATAATTTACTTAGATGTAGCTTAAGGTTCCAATCTAGTCATAAATCTTAGTATTTTTTTTTTCTGCGATAAAGTATAGTCTGAAGTAGCTTTTGAAATGGTCATGGGTTTAGAGGTACTAAATATAGAACATAATAAAAAGTAAGTTATCTAGTTATATGTACAACTTTTCCCAGCCTTTATTTCTTGACTCTTCAAATACCTCCTTTTAATGTACCTATACTCTGTGCTCAGTACTTTTATGCTGCCCTATCAGCTGCTCCATCTTTATAGGGTAAGACTGGAACCTGCTTGGAGCTATATATAGCTGATAGTCTGTCTAGGCAGAATTTTGAGTGCTTAATTTTATTTCAGCTTAAAACTCTTCTAACAGTGTATTGGCAAGCATAGTTTTGATCTCAAAGAAAGGAACTACCTTTGTCAGTTCCTCAAAGGTAGGAAGTCCATCTTCTGTATCTTAATTCCTAGTGCCTGGCACATAGTGAATGAATGAATGAATGAATGTCTTGTTTTTTCTTCCTCCCTTTCTTCCTCCCATTTCCTACTTGCCTGGCCAGTCAGTAAAACTTTTAGTATTGAATTATGGGAATGGAGAGTTTTATACTTACTCTGGTTAAAAAGCAAATTAAACTAAAAGAAAGCAAGTGTCAAGGGGATAGAATATGTGTTTATCTTCTTACCAGACAAAAGAAAATCACTTTTATTGGTATGTACCTCTTGATTTATTTTTTGTTCATCTTTGTTATCATTAGACTTTGAGAGAATGGTTTCTTTCTGTTCTTCTAGAACAGCAATTTTCAACCAGAGTGCCGTAAGAATTTTTAGAACATGCAATACCTAACTAGTCAGGGATATTCACCTCTTTTCCCTTAGATTGTCAAATAAAGAAATGACAGCAGCCAATATAACAATATCTGTCTGGTGTGAATGAATCAAAATTATACCCTTTTTTTGTCAAATCAGTGAAAAATACATTCTTTGGTGTTCCAAAGAATTTCAGTAATTAGTTTTTATGTGTCATGAGATGAAAAAGGTTGGAAAATCACTGTCCTAGATGGCTTCCTTTTATCTCCATAGTTATTTCTTTCAGTTCTTTTTGCTGATGAACTCTAGAGAACTAACATACATACATCAGAAACTATGAAATTGTCTAGTAGGGGAATTGGGACAGCTTAGTAACTACGGAATATCTTATTTCTACAGAGAAAACTGTGTAGCTGTATTAGTTTTGTTTGAATCAGTATATTAGGAAAGGAGTAGCTTAACTGCCTTTATCCCCAATATAATGTACTATAAAACTAGTTCTTCAAATTATGACATACCCTTTTTGTTGTCTCCTATTTAGTTTGTTTTCTACCAGGCCACTGCTTCATAACCTGAGTCTTTATTTGCTGACCAGGGTATACGTTGGACTTAGTAAATTGCCAAAAAAAAAAAAAAAAAAAAAAAATAGGATGCTCATTAGCTGCATAATAGCTTTTCTTCTTCCTTCACTTGTTATTGTGTTAAATCCTATCCAGAACTCTTTAGATTGTTCTTGAGTATCAGTACTTCGTTTGTCCTTCACATACTCCTCCAAAGCTTTTGCTTATACAGTACACACATGTATTACTGTTTCATTTTGAATGACTACATAGTGTTGTCAAACATGGCATTTTAGCTGCCCACCTGCAAATCATTGATAGAATACTGACCCATGTTTTTTTCAGTACATCCAATTTAACAATTGTCAGCAATGTTATTAATATTTTGGGCTTATTCCTCAGTGAGTGCTTAAATAGTAGTGTATTAAAATATAAATTACTTTGGGTTTAATTTTTTTACAATTGCTTTAGTGTCAAATTGTATCTGTTATGTAAGGGAAAAGCCTAGAATTGATGTAAAACTGCAAATGAATGATAACTAACTTGTGGCTGCAACTTTATAATAAATACTTTTATTAATTTTAGGATGCTTTTGTTTGTGATGAGATTGAGAAAAGAATTGGCTGATAAATCTGATAATTAAAATTCATGAATATTGTACATGATTTAGAAGTTAGAAATATAAATGAAGTTTAACAATATTAATTGTTAATACCGGCTATATTTAAAATCTACATGTGTGTAAGTAAGTAGTAAGGAAATAATTCACCACCATGTGGAGTTAATTTTTTTTTAATTAGAAAATAAATTGTGACAGCATAATCTTAACCTTTTTGCATACTATTTATAGTTTATTTTTATATTTTAGTTTCAATCTGATGGAAGCAAACAAGAAGATAAAGAGAAAACGGTAAGAGACTAGAAAAATTCAGTGTGTCTAATGTTTGTTCTAGATTCAGCATACTGCAAAATTTTACTGTGGACAAGCTTTCATCACCTGTATGAACAATTATTTTATACTTTACATGCTAAATATAGCTCTTGGCATATTATACAAGTTATCTTTTAAGATTGACAGTCTCCTATTTTTGAGGAATACCATGTTGAAGAAGGAAAAAGGATAATAAAAGTCCCTCATTCTCTACCTACCTCTTTCCTCCCCTCACCTCATTTGCTTCTTTAGATGGAGAAACCCAAATAGCCATTGTGAAAAGGACAGTGATAGTGTGGGGAATTAGATACAGTGTGATATGAGATGAAGCAATGGCATTTTTTCCCAAGGCTAACAAATTTATATGGGGGTAGGGTGATTAATATGGACCTCTTACTGAAATAAGTGTTCCTTCCTTCTTCTTAGGAAGTTATCCTTAGCTGTTTGCTTAGCATTACTGACCAGGTACTACTTCCATCTCTTTCTTTGATGGACTGCAATGCTTGTATGTCTGAGGAATTATGGGGAATGTTTAAAACATTTCCATATCAGCACAGGTAAATATGTAATATATATATATATGTATATATATATATATATATATATGTGTGTGTGTGTGTGTATGTTTTTGTTTTGAACTACTATTCTAGTGCATTAACCACTTAATGTTTAACTTTTCCTAATTCTTCATCTTGTTTTTTAAGATATCGTCTGTATGGCCAGTGGAAGAATGAAACTTATAACAGTCACCCACTTTTAGTAAAAGTTAAAGCTCAAACAATAGACAGAGCCAAATATATCATGAAGTAAGTCTTAATTTATTTTCTTTATATTGATCTAAAGTATATCTGGATCTAATTTACTTCTTTCAGCCGGCGTATGTCTGAAGCCTCAGTTTTGAGGATGCCCAAGAGTATTTCCTAATGTGTACCTGACTGTATACTGCAGATAGAATGACTATTGATTTTGTGGTTTTTAGCTCATTTTGACTACCAAATTAGTTTTTGTAGTTTCATTTTTGCATAGCTATGAAATCTAATAAAAATCTTTTTTAGTGCATCATATTAATAGGATTTTTTTTGCATTATAGGATTTTTAAAAAATGACAGCCTATTGTGCCCTTTGCTTAATCTGAATAGTCTATTTAATGGCTTGTACAAGTTAATCAAAGTTCTAGTAATTTCTTCGGAAAGTTTTTTAATAACATTTTTTTCCTTTTGGAATATCTAATGGAATTATGCATAAATGTCTCCATAGGGAGCCAGCTTTAGAAAAATTTCAAGATTTTTTTCATTTGTGTGCTTTATTTTCATGTCATTAAAAGCACAAGAGCCCTGCCCGGTGTGGCTGAGTTGGTTGGGCATTGGCCCACAAATCACAAGGTAACTGGTTTGATTCCTGGTCAGGGCACATGCGTGGGTTGCAAGTTTTGCTCCCTGGTTGGGACTCATACTAGAGGCAACCAATCAATGTTTTTCTCTCACACTGAAGTTTCTCTCTTTCTCCTTCCCTTCCCCTCTCTCTAAAAATAAATAAATAAAATCTTTAAAAAAGGATTACACAAAATATAAGTATTAAAAGAAAACCCCACAAGAGTGATATGTTTTACTTCCTGGTAAAATGTGTGAAATATAATTATGAAAATTTATACTTCAGATCAATACTGGTTTTGATACTAAATTACTGCTGTATTGTTAAGTGTTTTCAGCAAGGCTTTTAATGATCATTTCTTTATAATTTATGCAGTGGTATGGTTATTCTAATTAAAAACAATGCATTCTCCAGTTTAACTAGATTTCATAGTTTGGGACATTACTGTCTTTGCCCAAAGATATTGTTCCTTGTTACAGTCTACTGGGGAAACAGGTGTTTGTGCAGTCACTATCTGGTTTAATAGGTGTTGTTGTATAGTATGTATAAAGTTCTATGGGAGGATAGAGAAATTAGGGAAGGCATGGAAAGTGATAATATTAGAACAGTTCTGGAAGAATTTTGGTCTTAAGAATTTCTCAGGTTAAAACAAAAAAGAATTCCCCAGGTACAGTTTCTAGTTTAACAACAACTAATATTTATGGAACCAAGTGCCTTATGTGGATTATTGAATATATATGAAATATTATTATATCTTAAAATTTTTTGTTTTTGTGTTATAATTGTTTCATTTCCCTCCATTGTTCCCTCCCCCCTTCTACATTCAATCTCCCCTTTATTGTCCATGTCCATGGGTCATTCATGCTATCTCTTTTGACTAAACCCTTCCCCTTCTTTGCTCTCTTCCCCTCCCCTCTGGTCATGTTCATTCTGCTCCTTGTTTCCATGTCTCTGATTCCATTTTTTTCATCATCTTTGTTCATTGGTTTCCTTTATTGGGTGAGATTATGTGCAATATTATTAA
The DNA here is from genome assembly GCA_004026585.1 of Noctilio leporinus. Classification (NCBI taxonomy): domain Eukaryota; kingdom Metazoa; phylum Chordata; class Mammalia; order Chiroptera; family Noctilionidae; genus Noctilio; species Noctilio leporinus. Next base: position 155,800 of record PVIW01000892.1, on the reverse strand, counting down.
ATATCTTGAATCTTTCTCTTCCACCTTCTACTGCCATTAATTTAGTTATTTTACCTGGAATATTATGGTCTTGTATTATTCTTTCTTCAAAAATCCTTTGGTGACTGCCCTGGCAATCAGACAGTTGTTGGTTCAATCCCTGGTTGGGATGAGTGCAGGAGGCAGCAGATTGATGTTTCACTCTTGCATTAATGCTTCCTCCTCTCTCCCCTCTCCCTCTCTGCCCCTGCTTCTCTCCATCTCTGAAAGTAAATATATCCTTGGGTGAAGATTGGAAGAAAAATTTTCTTTAGTGACTAACCATTGCCAACATGTTATACTATATTAAACTGTATGGTATGGCAAAGTAAAATACCCTCCCTATTTTTACCATCATTTCCTACCAGCTATACTGAGCCCACTTATGTTTCTCTGCTGGAGTGAGCATTAGAGCAGGAACTGTTATGCATTTTTTTCCTAGTGCTTAGCACTTTGCCTGTTGTAGAAGAAGACATTAATATAAATGAATGAATGAATGAATTACTAAAATACTTATCACTGAATATGAACAGATTTTTTAATTCTTTTTTTTAATTTAATCTTATTGTTGTTGTATTACATCCATCCCCTTTTTGCTCCCCTCTGTCCTCTTTCCCACCCACCCATTCCCCCCCAAAGTCAATCCCATCTGTTGTCCATGTCCATGGTTCCTTTATACTAGGTTCTTGCACAGAATTTTTAATGTACTTATGTTTTTGTTATATTTGTTAAGTTATAACTATTTTACCAGGCTTGAATAATGTGATTTTGATACTGATTGAACTTTTTATGTTGAGAATGGAATGTATTAATTTATTACTTGCAGAGTTTCACAAGTTTTGATTACTGTTTAAAATATGGATATGCTATAGGGCATCTAATGATTCATCCTACAGATACTCATTGATTGTGTTCCATATGCTAGTCACCATGGCAGCTTGAGGGGAAGATATAATCAAGAATATATTCCTTTTGTTTTTGTTTTTCCCTTTGAGGTGTTGGAGATAAAGGTTATTTTAGCAAGTAGGAGGGACACCTGAAATAGTAGGGTTAGAAGGACAGATGGTGATGAGTTTTAAGTTGAAACAGTATAAATGGAGTTTTAAACTGATGAGTGTCTCTTCTGTGGGGAAAAACAAACCAAAAACCAGGGAACTAGGTCAAGAAGAATGGGAAAGGGAAGCAGTTGATGATGAAGTAATTTTAATTGAAGGGTCAGTTTTGTCATAAGAAGCTTCTTAAGATAATTATATCAAGTTTGTGACTTCCAGAATGGTCACATACCTTGAGCTATTAACTGAATTCATTATTTGCTACATTATATTTTCATTCTAGCAAACTTCTTGTTGCTGTAAACTTTTCAGGTTTCAAGTTTCTAGATTTATTATGTAATAATCTCATTGGAAGAGTTTAAGATGACCTATAATAATTGTTTTGAACTGTTGACATTTCACAGATATAAATTTCCAGAATGTTAGTAGAAGGATACTTAGCCAAGGGAGAATTAAAGAAGAAGGAAAGGAGAGGAACTGACTTTTCAAAAATTTGTTTACTTTGAATATAAAAACCATAGAACTTCCTGTGTCAAGGAATATAGTTATTAACTATTCTTCTATTAGGATCACTAAGATGGATAGCATGAAGCATTTCATTGTATTACACCAAATTAGATATCTTAATCTCAAAACTGTTAAAAAATAGTCCTTCTTAATCTAAAATAATTATGATTATCTATAATGTTATGTAATTATAGACCATCTTACAGTTTAATGTTTATTAGACTATTACTAAAAATGGAAATGTGTATGTTATAAATTATTAAGCATTAATCCAAAATCTTAACACCCTCTAGGAGAATGCCTAATCAGAATAGTCCAAGACCTACAGCAAAGTCTGTGATAAGTGTGGTTGTTTACATGAATCCATTTTGGGTAGTTGGCAAGGAATTGTTTTTTTCATGATGTAACAAAGCTAACATTATGAGGGAAATTACTTATGATGATCCATGTTACCTTTTTCTCTCCTTATAGGCGTCTAACCAAGGAAAATGTGAAGCCTTCTGGAAGACAAATTGGGAAGTTGAGCCACAGTAATCCAACCATTTTGTTTGATTATGTATGTTTTGAGGTTAATTTTATTTTAAGGGTTTGTTGTTGCAATTAGCACTAGTGGAAATGGAATAATGTAGTTTTAAGAATGTTCCCTAGTTTCAGGGGAAAACCTTAAATTTAGTATACAACATATTTAACAAATTGATCTATGTTAATAATATGTAACAGTGCTGCTTTTATAAACAGTTTATTTTATTACATTTTAATTTATAGAAGTATTAATAATTTGATTTGTTAGAAACATTTGAATAACATTTCAGTGTGGTTCACATATAATACTTTCATATATTTAGACAGTTCTAAAACACATTTGACGAGCCTTTATATTTCCAAAATTCAAGTTTTAGGTACCCTGGAATTATTTCCTAATTGGAAAATGTAGCCCAAGAAAATATATTCTAAGGAAATAATATGATAGTAGGTTTTATATAAATGCAAAGTGGAAGGAAACAACTTTTCAAAAATGAAAAATTCAGCTATTATCTAGTTAGCACAGTTCTCTTTTGAGTAGTTAACACTACCTATTCTGTATTGCTATCTTCCAGATCTTGTCACAAATACAGAAGTATGATAACTTAATAACACCTGTGGTAGATTCACTGAAATACCTCACTTCATTGAATTATGATGTCTTGGCCTGTATCCTTTCAAGTGAAGTAGTACATAGATTTTCATCCGAGGTTCCCTCAGTAACCTTCAGAGGCTGATTCAGTTGGCTGGTCTGAAGGTTGGCCAGTGAGGAATTTGTGTTGTCTGTGTTGTGTATAGAGAGAGACAATGTTACATTTATGAAACATTTTTTGGTATCATCCCAGTGATTACTCAGTGTTTGGAAAGAACAAACATTTTAATTACATTTAATTAATGTTTTTAAATTAAATGTATTGGGGTGACGTTGGTTAATAAGATACAGGTTTTAGGTATATAGACATCTTGATATAGGTAGAATCTGTGTTGCTTGCTGAAAGATGGAAAGAGGCTAAAGAAGAGAAGTTAGTACTATAGTGAGCGTATTTTTCAATAATTTGCAGTAACTTGAAGCTATCAATTTTATTTTTCCCCAAGATGTGGCATTTTTTGTTGTTGTTTTTAAGAGTCTTTGTTAGAGATGTGGTGACTTAAACTTTTTTCTAAATGTGTGAAAGATTGTATCATTGAAGCTTTAGCTAATCCAGAGAAGGAGAAAATGAAACATGATGACACAACTATCTCAAGCTGGCTTCAGAGTAAGCACTTTTATTTTTCCATGGATACCATTTCCATCTGCTATGACTGCCATGCTGTGTGTTCTCTTACCTATGCTAAGGGCCTATTGGCAAGAACTCTTGAGAATAGCCACTGAACTTTTTTTGCTCAAGTGCTCGTTCAAGTTCTATGCTGTATAGGGAGGTTCATTTAGCACTTACTCATTTTTCAACTCAAGAGGCCAGTATTGGCCATTATAGAATTTGGGCAAGCATTATTGGGGAGATGAAAATTCCCTTCCATTCTAGTATTTTAGAGGATTTAATCTTAAGGGAACTCTTTTTCTCCCCTTAGGTTTGTCACCTTAAAGGGACAAAAACTTGGTGGTTTAATAAAAAAAAATTCTAGCCTTAAAAAAATCTCGTATCTTGGGTTGCTAGTAGCCAGTTTCCTTTTGCTTTAACCTGTGCTGTCTGATAGCTGAATTTTGCAGTAGCTCCCCATTGCCCTTTAAAGTCTGCAATCTGTAAGTCATACAAGTAAGTTCTTTGGGAATTGGGTTCTTACTCACTGTATTAGCCTTATCTTTTGCCCCTCCTCAGTAGTCTAGGTTCCATTAATACTAAACTACTTAAACTTTCCATGTCCCATATGCACATTATTTCTCTACTTGGAATAATCTTCCATGCCCACTTATCTCCTCAACTACAGTTTAGATTTCAGCTTAGAGGTCACTTTCTTGGGAAAACTGTCCCTGTTAAATGTTCCTACCCAAAAGTCAGAATTAGGTTCCCCTCTTGTGTCCATGGAACCTTTTATTCGTCATAGTTATTTTAATTTACGTTTCTTTATCCCTCACTAGACAGTAAGCTCCTTGAGGGCATGACCTGTTTTTTTTGTCCATTATCCTTTAGGTGCTCAGCAAATAATTGTTGAAAAGGCTACAGGTAACTTAACTTTACTAGGATCTCCTCCTCTTGACCTGACTGGGATTTTTCTCTCTATTCATAATGTGATAAGGATTATTGGTTAAACTTGCTCTTTTTTCTGCTTCTTAGTCTGGCAATGCTTTACCTGTTTTCTTGTCCCTCCACAACTAGTAGCATGTTTGTAGATAAAAATAGGGTTTTTTTTGTGACTCAAACATTAAAGGGGCAGTTGTTTTGTTCACTATTTAAGTTTACTGAACAATCTAAAAATTTTGTTGTGGCCTAATGAATGTCATAGGCTCTGGAAACAGGTCACAAACATTTGAATCACTGCTCTACCTCATACCAACTATGTGACTATGAACAAGTTATATGATATATATATTCTAAATTTTCATCATTGATAAGTTTATACCAACCTGAGATGATGATTATAAAGATTAAATGAGGTAGTTAACATAAAGTGCTTATTTAGTCCAGTGTTTGGCATATGTATGTATACTCAATAAATATTAGCTATAATCAGTTATAAAACTTAATAAAGTGGTATTAGCAATACAATTATTCCTGCCTCATTTTGTTTTAGAAATTGAGTGGGTTGAAGAAATGACATTCAATATTATACTTTTTATTCTATAAATTATTTTTTAAAACCTTTTTTTAATTTCATATAGGTCTGGCTAGTTTCTGTGGTGCAGTTTTTCGTAAATATCCAATTGATCTTGCTGGTCTTCTTCAATATGTGGCTAATCAGCTAAAGGCGGGCAAAAGGTATTCGTAGCAAATTATATACAAATGAAATTCAGTAATTAGTATAATTAGTGATATTGGAATGTTGAGATTTCTGTTATTCCTGAAGAGCAATTTTGTTGATTGTAGGCTTAAGTAGTAGAATAGTTGCTCACTTTTGTATGTGGAATTCTTTTATTAAAATAAACTATAATTTTAATACATAAACGCTTTTTGCAGAAAGAAAATATTTGGAGATATATATATATATATTTATGTATATATTATAACTCTTAACAAAGAACTCACTTTGACTACCTGTTAGGCTTTTGAATAAATGATAAATATGGCATATTGTAAATCCTCTTATGATAAAACTTGATTATGCTACTGGACAGTAGTTGGCCTTTTACACTGAGCATTTGGTAGGAACATGTTTATTTTGAGGATGTATATAGTATCTTTAACACAATTATTTTTGGAATTTGAACTTTGAGAGACATAAAGCTTATATACCTTTTGAACAGTACCCTCTTTTCTTTATAAATACCAAGTTTTATTATTTTATTCTGGACCAATAGTGCTTAGAATTTGAATTAGTATGTATATTAAATCTTATCAGCAGTGGATTGACTAGAATCAAAAAATTCAAAATTGTTTGCAAAAACTTTCTGATAGATAGCAAACAGAAATTTGTAAAGCTACCTGGTGTTCCAAACAACTATGAGGAGGGGACCCCCAAAAAACTCCCAGAACTTATTCATAAAATGTTGTGTATATGTTTAAACTTCAATCACCTTCAATGTACTCTCCACTTGATGCAATACACCTAATGAGATGTTTTTTCCATTGCTCAAAACAGTTTTTGAACATGTTGATTTTGATGCCTTTTAGTGTTTCTGCTGTTATTTTTTTTAAAGGATTTTATTTATTATTTTTAGAGAGAAGGGAAGGGAGAGAGGCACAGAGGGACAGAGACATCAATATATAGCTGCCTTTCACCTGCCTCCAGCTGTGGTCCTGGCTGGAGACCTGGCTTGCAACCTGGTTATGTGCCCTGGCTGGGAATCGAAGCAGCAACCTTTGGGTTTGCAGGCCAGCACCTTATCCACCAGCCAGGGCTGTTCTTTTTTGTTTGTTTGTTTCACCTGTTCCACATTGGCAAGATGTTTCCTTTTGAGGAATTTTTTTCATCTGGAAAAACAAACAAAAGCCCTTAGGGGTGAGATTGGATGACTAAGGAGGGTGGGGTATGGGGGACATGCCATTTTTAGTCAAAAACTACTGAATACTCAGCGTGGTATGGGCAGGTGCACTTGTAAATCACACCCATCATGAAATAGGCAAAGTCTTTGAAAGAGTCTTCAAAAAAATTTACTGAAGCCAAATGCAGCCTCTTTCAACAGCGCCAGCTGGCACACTGATACAGATGGGTCCTAGAACACTCACTTAGCAGAAGAAGCCTGTACTACAAGAGGCTGACTTGCTAGAACGTAATTCCATTTTTTTGTCATGCCCTTCCTCGTTACCTAAGGAATTATTGACATTATTATTTTGGTTTAGGGAATACTTGGAGTCAGAATTTTATCAACATAATACTTAATGCTATACTCATCTTATTGGCCATTCCTATACATTTTTAGTCTTCTGTGTCTAGAGGCCAGGAGAATGTAATGTTATTTTTAAATCTATAATTAATTTCTCTGTACTGAGAATAGATTTTTGTGACCATCTAATTAAAAGATAGTTTAAAGAAAAATTAAAATATTTGATTGCTACGTGTTGCATATTAATTTGCATGAGGGCCTTCTCATTTCCAAAAACTATGTTTAGGGCAAACAAGGCCAGTTGAGAGCGTAACCACTTGCTAAGAATCTTAGAAAACTGTTTCTTGTCTATTCGCTTGTGTCTTGGATATGTCTTGCTTTTACCTTTGGAAAAAACATTTGTATTTTATTTTGTGGGAAAGAATATTTTTACTTTATCTTCATTACTTAACTAATTAAAGAAGATCTTGGAAGTCATAGGTGTTATTTCCATTGCCAGTCCTAAACTTTAAGAATTACAATGTGTTAGCACAGTAATAAATGTACTGAAGACTGGTCACTAAATCGTCATCTTAGATTCAAATAACACAACTTGGAACTTCTGTCCCCTTCCTTTTTTCCTTCCCTTCCTCTCTCTATCTCTCCATTTCTTCCAAGTGTGTGTGATTGTTGATAGAGAGATGACTCTACACCATCAAAAATAGATATATTGGCCATACTGTATTAGAGGATTAAAAAGTGCTATGGAGGACATTATTGGGTCAACTGATAAAAATGAAATGTAAACTGTAGATTCACCTGATAAAAATGAAATGTGAACTATAGATTAAAGTATTGTATCGATGTTAGATATACTGGAGTTGATAACTGCTGCGGTTATGTAAGTGAGAATAGCTGTATTTTTAGGAAGTACACTCTTAGAAAATATAGTCTTAGGAATCTTAGGGGTAAAATCTACCTCTAAAGTGATGTTACATACTAAATAAACTCTCAAATGGTTCAGAAAGTGTGTGTCTGTGTTTGTAGAGGGGGGAGAGGGAAAGGGAGAGAAGGTGAAGGGAGACAGAGAAAACACAAATAATAAAGCAAGCAGGAGTAAAAATGTTAATAGTTGAGGTCAAGTAAAGCTTTCTGTTTTTATTTTTGCATGCTGTCTGTATATTTGAAATTATTCCCAAGTAAAAAGTCAAGTAAATGTAAACATACTATATGGCCCAAATATTTTTCAGTATAAGTATTGGAATGTAGTTTTTCCCTAAAAACTGCTTCAACCCCTTTCTCCTCATATTTATATATAAATAATTTAGGGGTTCTCGGTATGTTAGTTATAATATATTGTCACTGTTATGTTTGAAATTTGAACTACAGGCTGTTTTTTATTTTTTCTAAATAGTTTTGACCTGCTTATATTGAAAGAAGTAGTACAAAAAATGGCAGGAATAGAAATTACAGAGGAAATGACAATGGAACAATTAGAGGCCATGACCGGTGGAGAGCAACTAAAAGCTGAGGTGAGAGTTGCTATTTTTACTTACTAATTTTTGAAAAATTCAAAATGTATGCATGGTCATAGTAAAGAATGCAAGTAATACAGAAGTACATAAAGCCAAACCTCAAAGCCATACATATTCTCCTCTCAAAACTGTCCCCAGCTTCCTTTTAAAAATTGAGATATGGCCCTGGCTGGTGGCACAGTGGATAGGTGCCAGCCTGTGAACCCAAAGGTTGCAGGTTCAATTCCCAGTCAGGGCACATAAACCAGGTTGCAAGCCAGGTCTCCAGCCAGGTCCCCAGCTGGAGGCAGGTGGAAGGCAACCATACATTGATGTCTCTCTCCCTCTCTGCCTCTCTTCCTTTCCCTCTTTCTAAAAATAATAAATGAAATCTTTTTAAAAATTGAGGTATACTAGTTATTTTAACTAGTATAAAAGCTGAAACAAAGTATAGAAGAGTCTAATACATCTGTAAAGGAAGTAAACATCACATGTTCTTTGGTCCTTGATATCCTAATTGGTATAAATCTGAACATAGTTACTCTGTGGTTAAAACTGCTCCCGAATAAAGAATAATCCGTTATAAGGGGCTACATGGTAGAAAATGGAAAATATGCATAAGTTTTGAGGCAATTGACAGTTACATTTAAATAAGTGACTGTAATCAGTAACGGTGTCACTAAAATAAATTTGTGAAGGGAAGGAACATAGACTGTATGTTCTTAAACTTCAAGATAGTAACTGAATGCTTTATCTTTTTCAAATCAGATGGCATATGTTATATACTATATGGTAGTAAATTTATGTCTTGTCTTTTGTAGGGTGGTTATTTTGGCCAGATCAGAAACACTAAGAAATCTTCCCAGAGATTAAAGGATGCTCTATTGGACCATGATCTTGCTCTTCCCCTCTGTTTGCTTATGGCTCAGCAGAGGAATGGGGTAATTTTTCAGGAAGGTGGAGAGAAACATTTGAAACTTGTGGGAAAGCTCTATGATCAGGCAAGTTTAAGTGGCTTTTATGTTTATGTAGATTTTTTCCATCCTGATAATGGCAAATTTAGAATGTTATATAACTTGGAAAATGTCATTTTGCACATAGGAGTGTGAAATAAGCTCTACTGTAAAATAGACATTCTGGAAATGGGCTACTTCTGTGCAAATTAGGACATTTAAGTGATGACTCTATGAAATGTAATAGTATGTATAAAGTTCTCAATTAAGTAAATACCTTGAAGTTGTTTGCTTTCATATCTTCCTTAATCTCTGGAACTTCAATAAAGCGAAGTAGATGTGATCTTTATTTATAAAATATGTTTAGAAACATTAAGCACCAAAACTTATGGTTAGCTTACAAAATGTGTTGAACTATCACTATATTGTAAGGAAAGGAAATCATATGTATTTTATAAATGAAGTTTTTGTCTTTTGAGGATAAGGGAATTGACTTCTATATACATAAAATTGTTTATGATTTAGGTAAATATATTCTACTAAAGGTGATGAAGAGTAGTTTGAAATTTGAGATCTAGTTGATATTAAAGCCTTAGATTAGTGTGCTTTTCAGTACACTTAGCATCTTTTTTGTAATATGATTATGTTTGTAGATTGTCTCTAAATTTCAGTTTGTAAGTTTTGAATTCTTGTTAATCAAAATATTGTTTAAATGGCATCTTAATAATTTTGGGAAATGTTTGTTATTTTTTGTAAAATGGTAGCACATGTGTGTTTTTTGTCTTTTTAAATTTAGTGTCATGATACCCTGGTACAGTTTGGTGGGTTTTTAGCATCTAATCTAAGCACAGAAGATTATATAAAGCGAGTGCCTTCAATTGATGTACTCTGCAATGAATTTCATACACCCCATGATGCAGCCTTTTTCCTGTCTAGGCCAATGTATGCACACCATATTTCAGTAAGTATAAATAAATATCTTTGCTGCCATTCAAGCAGGATTCCAAATTATTTTTAATTATTGTATTTGCAATTGCATTTTACTTTGATATAGATTGTCTTTTGAAGAGTTACACTTTTGTTAACACTCATCTCTAAGCAGTGTACAGTGAACATGTCCCCTTTTAAGAGTAAGTCTTACTAGTTTTATAATTTTACCATTACTTTGCCACTAGTTGTCCAGGTTGATGTCTTATGGGCCCTTTAGAACTAGAGTTCTCAAACATTAGTGTAGTTGAGAATCACCAGCAAAGCATCTTAAAAACTCAATCCCATGTCCTAAAGTTATAATTTAATAACTAGAACGGTACCTTGAAATTTCAGTTCGCTTTGTTTTTTTTTTTTTCTTTTTCTTTTTTAAAGATTTTACTTATTTTCAGAGATACAGAAAGGGAGGAGAAAGATAGGGAAACATTGATGTGCGAGAGAAACATTGATCAGTTGCCTCTCGCACACCCCCAAATGGGGACCTGTCCCAAACCAGGCATGTGCCCTGACTGGGAATCAAACCCACAGCCTTTCAATTTGCAGGCTAGTGCTCAATCCACTGAACCACACTTATCCAGGGCTGTTTTTATTATTTTAAACCAGTACTAGATGATTCTGCATTAAGTAAATGTGGTATGTCATATTGAGGAACACTTAGGTTGAATACAGGGTCCTGTTTCTTCAATGACAATATCCCTGCCAGATAGTTGACTTGTTATCATAGATAGAGAGCAGGCTGACAGCTGGGGTGTGGAGTTGTGGGGTGGAAGGATCTAGCAATAAAGGAAAATGACTCATGGACAAGGACAACAGTATGGTGATTATGGGAATTGGGTGGTGGGTGGAGGTGGAAGGAGGGTATAAAAGGAGAAAATGGTAATGGAAAAAAATGCAATAAGAAAAGAAAAATATAGACAGGAAGATTTAACCAGCCCCAAACATCCCAAAAAATCTTGTAGTTTTTGTTGTGTAACTTCTGGGAAAGGTGTTTGATGGTTCTTGTTTTACTTCTCTCTACTTAAATGAAACAACTAATAATGAAAAAGCAACATAAAAAGCAAATGAGAGCCTTTAAAGCAGGATACCCCAGTAGTGACTATTGAAATTCAAGTAAGGGTGCGGGGGAAGAGGAGACAGCCTTCTCTAACTCAGTCTGCCAGCTATCCTTATTTGCAAAGCAGTAACCTCTTAATTGGGATTCACCTTTTCTTTTTCCTCAGGGCCATCCATGGTCAGTCCTCTGTGGAAACTGTGATACTTTTCCAGTCTGACTAGAGCCCTCACATAGTCTTAATTTTTGTGTAGAATTGTATTCTGGCCCATCTATTGTTTTTAAGTTTGTACTACACAGGACTTTCTCTGCAGGTTTTGGGGAGGATCTTAATTGCTGTGCAGTAGAGGCATGGGAAAAAGGCACTGAGAAATTTGGGGTATAATTGATCATGTAATGGACCATTAGCTCTTAGTGTTTACATATCAACTTCCATAGTCTAACACCACCCTCTAATTTTGAAATGTTAATTGATTTAATTATCACTTTGTTAGTATGTGGCTATGCTTTATACTATACTCTCTACAGGAGAAAGAGGGATAATGAAGAAGGATTAGGCCTTTTCATACCCTTTTGAATCTCTTCAGTCTGGAATTTGTATGCTTGTTGCTTAGTTCTATCTTGTGTTGTAGCTGCATCCCACAGTAGACCAGTCTCAGCCATAAAACAGGGAACCTGATTTCTTGAAGGACTGAGGTGGGACAATTTCATCTCAGGAATTCCGATCTGCCTTGTGCTATACTGAGAAGAGAACACACTGATCAGTGATACTGAACCATAGCAAACAGGAACATTTGGTTGCCTGAGGTTGACTGAACTTTTTCATGTCAGAAAATGGAACAGTTCATTCGTACCAATAGCTACCTTTTCTGTAGCCTGTATAAAATATGCCCTTTTCAGTAAAGAGATACAAAAATCTAAACAAAGAGATATACTTTCTCCCTCAAGGTTGAGGAAGAAAACAAAGAACTATACAGCCAAGTGAGGGACAAGTGAGGTCTATGTTACCCATAGATCCAGAGGCTTCACGCCACCCTCTGGAAAGGGATTTCTTCAGCAGCCTTGTGCTAGATGATGTCCAACCTTCCCTAGGAATCTTCACTTTTGCTTTTTAGGTGAAAGCCTCTCTTGAAGTGCCTTCTGTGAGAGATACAAGTATTGGAGGACTGCTAGGTACCTTCTATAAATTGACTACCAGCAGGCTCTCATGGGAATAATTCAGTCAGTCAAACACTGCTTAGATTATTGGGCCAACAAGGACTGTTTGAACAGTAATTAGAAGTACAACAATAACTAGGTATCAGTTCTGTTCCACAAATCTAGTTCTTAGTTCTCCAGGTGACTTGAAATGTAGCATTATTATGACAGTTTATTTGACTAAAGATATGAGCTTTAGTCAAATTAGACAAGGAAATGTTCAGCCTCAATAAATATGCAATGTAGGTGTTTTTTTTTCTGATCAAGTTTTTTTTTTTTAACTAGCCATATAAGTCACAGATTCAGAGACAGAGAATTGGGAAGACTGGGGCTCTCATATAACCCTGTCATAACTATAACCTAACTTTTCAGTTTTAATTACTGAGATCCACTTTGTAACATGGTCTGAAAGAAAAGTCTCCCTTCCCCAGTTAATCTAGATCTCACTCAAGTCAGGTAGCTAAGTTATCTTATCCAGATAGTTTTAGCACTGTTTTATCTTGTGTTTCCTTAGAACCTTAGAAGATGTCAGTCTGCTCACAGAGATCCCTATTAGTTACCATCAATAGGACCCACCCTCAAAATGCAAAAACCCTTTCTTATCCCAGCTGCTGTTCTCTCAGATCTCCGATGTAACTGGGGCTTCTCTCTCATAAGTAATTTTTTTGAAGCTGTGTTACCTGTGTGGTCTCAGTAGTTACTAGCATGCTGTCCAAAATGCAGATAACATGAGATAAATCTTTCCATTTCTACAATAATTGTACGGTTCTCAGAGCTACTTGAGGTACCCTCTGGAACAAAGAGTACTTGGTATGCCTTTAAGCCCAGTGAGCCTGGGGAAAAGCAGCACTCAGGAGGGAAGATGCCTGGACTGTAAGGAGCCAAGACTGCCTAGCATGATATATAAAACCTTTGACTTTTGATCTTTTAGTTTTGGGTTCCATGGTTAGCATAAACTGTGATTGATTTAAGTGTTTTTTCTAACATGAAGAAGAAGCTAATTTTAGATCTAGTCTTAGGTTCATCTTCCAGGATGATGCATGCCTAATCAAAACGAAATTTTTGGGGGTGAGTTATGTCATCCTAGAGACTAAAGGACATGCTACAGTAGCAACAGCTCCACTTGGTGGTATTTTCTTTTTGACATTTAAAATACACTCTGAACTAATAATGTAGTTTCTTCCATTGCACTAACAGATTCTTTTCCTCATACAGTTAAGAGTATGTTCTTCTTCTGACTCTTTCTAATTAGGATAAATCAACCAGGCCAAAAAAGCTGCAGTGGTTGGTAGTTCTCACACACTTTGTGAACTCCAATATACCATAACCATTCGTACAAAATCTTATTTAGCTTAGCATTAGGGTGATCACTTGGTCTTGGTTTGCCTGGGACTTTCCCAGTTTTAGCACTAAAGTTTTACAAGCTGGGAAAACCTGCAGTTATTGGCAAATCTGGCTGTTGGTCATCCTACTTGGTAGTCTTTTGGTAACTTGCTCATAACCTTTCTTAGTGTTGTGTGATCCAACTTCTTAACTGAGAAATTGTAACAGTTGATAGGGGCTACATGTAGTGATAAAACAGTCTGTCCTTGTTGGCTGTCACTAGTTTCATTCTGCCTCTTTTCTAGTGTTAAGACCTCCTACTTGGTTCCCTTGAATATTTCAAAAGCAGGAGCGGAAAGCCTGTATGTCCAATACAGAATGCAGCAGTAAGAGAGAACAGGGTAGGGGAAATGGATCAAGCCACACATTCCACCCCCCATTCACTTACTGAGCAGGTCAAATTCAATAAGAATCTCTGAAAAGCTGCTGGTGAGCACATGGGACTAAAGATTGGAACAGCTTCCAGGGATGATTTAAAATAATTTTTTTGATAAGAAACTAGAATTCCTACAGTAGTTTTAATTGACCATCTTCTGATTTTTGAGAAGGGAACATAGGTTTTTATGCTGTAAAAGTCAGTGGTGTAAATTGTGTTGCATGTGTTTACTTTCTATTTGCAGTCCAAGTATGATGAACTTAAAAAATCAGAAAAGGGAAGTAAACAGCAACATAAAGTTCACAAGTACATTACATCATGTGAAATGGTGATGGCTCCTGTCCATGAAGCAGTGGTCTCCTTACATGTTTCCAAAGTCTGGGATGACATCAGCCCTCAATTCTATGCCACATTCTGGTCATTGACGATGTATGACCTTGCAGTTCCACATACCAGCTATGAACGGGAAGTCAGTAAACTTAAAGTCCAGATGAAAGCAATTGATGACAATCAAGAAATGGTAGGTTTTGGTTCTTGTAGCTCAAGTACAATAACCTCATAGTATTAATTCAGCATTACCCATACTTTGGAATTATGTTAGCTTGGGCTCCTTAAAGCTGCAGTCCTGTTGCTATATAATATTGATTGTCCTAAGTGGGTTAAATGGTGACCTCTCAATGGGTGGGGGGACAGGGCCTTAGTGAGTATGTGGAGGTTTTGATCACTCAGATGGCTTTGAGTTTGCTTTTCTACTGAAGGCCATGTTAACAACTTACAGTAATCTGTGTGACTCTAGTTTCAAGAGCAGTCAGAGTTCCAAAAAGGAGAATGCTTTAGGAGAAGGTTTTATTGAAGAGGTGAGTCTTGAGCTGGGTAGGTCTTGAAGCTAGATTAAGTTTGAAAATATGTGAGTAGATGGGTTATTGTAGAGCTCCAGCAAAAGTACGAAGTAGTACAAAGTTTGAGACCACTTTTTACTGCAGTGAATGGACTTAGTGATAAATTTCAGTGGTTAGGATGGGGCCAGTGTATGTAGAACAGTGAATGTTAGAAAAGAGGACTTGATAAAATTGAGGGTAATTTTATTTTTTATTTTTTTAATACTCACTGGAGGACATACTTACTGGTTTTAGAGAGAGTGAAAAAGGAGGGGAGGAGAGAGAGGAAAGCAGCCATGTGAGAGAGAAACCTTAATTGGTTGCCTCTCAAATGTGCCTGACCCACAACCTAGGCATGTGCCTTTTTAGTTTACAGGACAACATTCCACCAGCTGAACCACAGTGGCCAGGGTGAGGGTTATTTTAGATTTTTGACTTGATAATGGTAAAAATGCTGCTTTAGAAAAGTTACTCATGGTGGTATGAGATGCAGTTGATAGGGGAAGGGACTAACATTAGGCTAGAGATAAGTACGGTAGGTGGCTTCTTGGGTAATTCATTGTGATGTGCTGAGAGCATAGACTATGGTAGAGGTAATACACAAGACTTGTAAGCAATTGGGATATTGTAATGGAGGAAAAGGCAGAGTCAAAAATCACTCTGTCCTTCAGAATAAAAGTACCAGTGTTGGGGAAGGTAACCTATTTTGATGGTGTTTAAAGAGTGGATGACTTCATCTTGAATTTGTTAAATGAAGATGAAAGTACACCTAAGTAGAGTCCTAAACACCTCTATTGAGGTAATCAAATGCAATATCACCATTTATCTCTTTTTGAGATTTTCAAGGTTTTTAAATTTTATTTTTAGAGAGAGGGGCAGGGAGGGAGAGAGAAACATCAATGTACGGTTGCCTCTGGTGCGCCCCCAACTGGGCATCTGGCCCATAACCCAGGCATGTGCCTTGATTGGGAATCAGACCTGTAACCCTTTGGTACTCAATCCACTGAGCCACACCAGCCAGATGAAATTTTTAATTAAAAGAAAGGGAGGTAGTGTGCTTGTAGTTAAGAAAGTATCTAACTTATACTTTATAGCCTCCAAATAAAAAGAAAAAAGAGAAGGAGCGCTGTACTGCCCTTCAGGACAAGCTTCTTGAAGAAGAAAAGAAACAGATGGAACATGTGCAGCGAGTTCTACAGAGACTGAAACTGGAGAAGGACAACTGGCTTTTAGCAAGTATGTTGTTGAAATTGTTATATTGCTGCTGCTGCTGCTAAATTACAAAAGCAAACCTTTAAATAACTGGAAGAGTTGAAGTATATTATGTTTATATTTCAGCTCTGTTCCCTATATACTATTCTTGATTATTCATTAATGCAGAGTTAACTTCACATGTTCACTGATGGAACTGATTAGTTTGCTGGTGTAATTAGCTTAAAACAACAATTGGCAGTTATTGTTAAACTTTACTGTATAAGGTCATATTTCTAGAGAAATTATAAATAGACAAGCATCCACAGAGTGAAAATGAAAGTCTTATTCCAGGAATGATCTTTTGGTTCCATACTATAGTTTATGGTTTTATAGTATTTTTTACATTAAAGTTAATATGTTGTCACATTTAGTGACCTTGAGGCACTTGAGGAAGAAGTTGACCACTGAATGTAATCTTCTCATATTTTTAGAATCTACCAAAAATGAGACCATCACAAAGTTTCTACAGCTGTGTATATTTCCTCGATGCATTTTTTCAGCAATTGATGCTGTTTACTGTGCTCGTTTTGTTGAATTGGTACATCAACAGAAAACTCCAAATTTTTCCACACTTCTTTGTTATGATCGAGTAAGTCCTTCTTATCACAATCTTTTAAAATATTTATTTTCCTTCCTCCTCTACCCCTCAACATACTCCCCAACCTAGAACTCTCAGCCTGTCCTCTATGAATCTATCTCTATTTTGTGGTGATTGCATGGTGGGTGGAGGGGAAGTGAGTGGAAGTGGAAGAGGGGATATGTTGGGGGTGGTGGTAAATAGTAATGGGAAAAAATGCAGAAATGTCTCATACAATAAAAATGGACTATTTATAAAAATAAGTCTCCTGTAAAGATAACTAAACATTATAATCTGTAGAGGTATTATTGTGCATATAGTTAAAAGCATACACTCAAGAGCCAAGCAAGTGCCTAAACTTGGATCTTAGTTCTGTTACTTTCCAGCTACCTGATTTTTGGCAAGGTTTTAAACCTTTCTGTGCTCCAGTTTTCTTATCTGTACAATGGGATAATAGTACCTGCTTCAGTAGATTGCTGTGAGGATTAAATGAGTTGCTACACATAAAAGTGCTTTGAATAGTGCCTGATATGTAATAAACACCCCTAGTTAATCTATTAAGTCAACATTTGGGTTTATATGTTTGCCATAATAGATAGATCTCCATTTTTAACCTTTACCCCCTCAAAAGTAACAAAAAAGCTTACACATTCCCATATACATAAAAGCAGGGATGCTTTTCAGTATAGTCACATACGCAGATTTTTGCATCTTTTTTTCTTAATTAATTACTGCATTTTGTGATCTAAAAAATGTAATACATGTTATAGCACGTCAGCTGCCTTTTTCTAACACCTCTGCTTACTGTCCCCCTAACCCCAGTAATATCTATGGCTAAGTCTTTGTTATTATATCATAACAAAAGTTATGATATAACAATGATAGCTTTTGTCTTCTGTCACTGTAAATCAGTTGTTTTTTTTTTTTTAAAGATTTTATTTATTATTTTTAGAGAGAGAGGAAGGGAGAGAGGCAGAGAGGGAGAGAGACATCACCGTATGGTTGCCTTTCACCTGCCTCCAGCTATGGACCTGGCTGGAGATCTAGCTTGCAAGCTGGTTATGTGCCTTGACTGGGGAATCGAACCAGCGACCTTTGGGTTCGCAGGCCAGCGCCAATTCACTAAGCCATATCAGTCAGGGCATAAAAGTTTTGTTGTTGCTTTATGAATGTGCTGTTTCCTCACAAAAGCTAAACTCTTTCAAGGTCTCTGGGATTGTGAATATGAAAGGGGAAGATAGATTGTGACTAAACTTACCTGTTCAGTTTATTATGATTTGCTATAACCTGATCTTTTGATATTGAACTAATTTTGACCTTGTTTTTATTTTTCAAACATTTTTTTCTGTAGGTTTTTTCTGACATAATTTACACAGTTGCAAGCTGTACTGAAAATGAAGCTAGTCGATATGGGAGATTTCTTTGCTGCATGTTAGAGACTGTAACCAGGTGGCACAGTGATAGAGCTACGTATGAAAAGGTATGACTAATAAATATGCTTATATTTCACCCATGCATATGACAATTTCCAGTAATCTCTAGGTTTTTTAGTTTTATAAAGAAAGCAGAGCTCTGGCCAGGTAGCTCAGTTGGTTGAAATGTACTGTGCACCAGAAGGTTGCAGATTAGATCCCCAGTCATGGTGTGTACAGGAGGCAGCCCGTCTCTTTCTCAAATGAAAAAAAGGGAAGCTGACTTTAAGATTCATTTGTAAAATAGTGTTTAAAATTTAGGAATAATTTATGTTATTTAAAGTACTGTGTATTTTTATCATATTTCAAACTGATAACATTCCAAGTTAATATTGTTGAATAAACAATCTTTCTGTGAAAACTGTCATTCAAATATACTTCATGTTTTCACATAGAATAATTAATCTAGTTTACTTAAGTGTCAGCCTATGCCATTTTGGGGGACAGAATTTTTCTTTAAAAGTAACAACCTATTTTACTCTCCAAGGAATGTGGAAATTATCCAGGATTTCTTACTATATTACGGGCAACTGGATTTGATGGTGGAAATAAAGCTGATCAATTAGACTATGAAAATTTTCGACATGTTGTACATAAATGGCATTATAAACTAACCAAGGTAAAAAAAAAAAAATATTTCTCAAAGTTTTTTCTCTTCATACTTAAACTTTTATAATAATACATCTTAAAATGCTTTTTGTAGGCATCGGTGCATTGCCTTGAAACAGGCGAATATACTCATATCAGGAATATCTTGATTGTGCTAACAAAAATACTTCCTTGGTACCCGAAAGTTTTGAATCTGGGCCAAGCTTTGGAAAGAAGGGTGCATAAAATCTGCCAAGAAGAAAAAGAGAAGAGGCCTGATCTATATGCATTGGCTATGGGGTAACACAATTATACTTTAATGTGATTTATAAGACTAGATAAAGAAGGATTCTGAAGAGTTTAAAATGTTTTACAGTGTTAAAGTTTATCTTCTGCTTTACTTCAGGAGATTATGGGAGATAATGCGATCATTGCCACAGGCTGGTGAGAGTTGTCACTTCTGATTATCAGCTTCCGGTCTATACTGGATGATAGTTTCATAAGTCATATATAATATGTACTGGTTTGGAGGAAATATAATCTTATCATCAGTTGGGTTATCAGATCTTCCATAGTGAAAAAAGGGCATCTTTAGTTTAAGGATTAGTTTACATTGAAATTTTTATTTAACTTGGTAATTTTATTCTTTTAAACCCCATGTTTGTGCCTTTTGATTTGTACTTGTATATTTAAACACTTTGTGCGACTTTCAGCTACTCTGGGCAGTTGAAAAGTAAAAAGTCATACATGATACCTGAAAATGAATTTCATCACAAAGACCCCCCTCCGAGGAATGCAGTTGCCAGTGTACAAAATGGGCCTGGCGGTGGGTCTTCTTCATCGTCAATAGGAAGTGCATCTAAATCTGATGAAAGCAGTGCTGAGGAGAATGGTATGCTTGTTTATAGAAATTTATAAGTAATGTTTTGTTTCTACAGACTGACATGTTTTGTATCACATGACAAGTAAACACTGCTTTATAATTACGTTTTTTAATTACGTTTTTATTCCCTAGGTAGGAGTATGTATGTAACTGTTGAGAATTAATCAGTCCTTTGTTTCTTTCTAATTAATCTCTAATCAATTTGCTGTGAAATTGTAGTTTACTCACATTTAGGGGCTTGTCAAATTAAGTCTTATTTTTATTTCAGATAAATCAAGGGAGAGAGCTCAGTGTGGTGTGAAAGCTGTTAATAAAGCTTCTAGTGCCACACCAAAAGGGAATTCAAGCAATGGAAATAGTGGCTCTAACAGGTAGGAACACTGCTAAATGTCAAAATTCTGAATTCTGATACGATTAACCTCATTAGACATGAGTGAAAGTAGGGTAGTAGGTGAATACTGTGGAAGTCATTTATACTGGACCTCAACATTTTGATGATGTGCTTGCTGTCCTATTGTTTTATATAATGCTGAGACTGACTTTTCCCCAGTTGGGATGTTTAGGGGAAGGTAGGTGGTGAAGTTAAAACATTTTAAGATTGGTTGTTTGCTGTGGACAATCTGGATAAGGCTAATTAACATAAGAGAAGTCTACATGGATTTAAATCAGTGATTTATACAGCCAGACAATCCAGTTCCTGATAGTAGTACCCTTGGTTGACTTTTGGGATAATTTTTGGTTGTTACCTTGTAATCCTCAAAAGTTATTAATGCATACCCAAAAAATGGCCTGGCATCAATTTGATCATTGTTTTAAATTTGCTATTTGTGAATTTGGTTATTTACTAATTACTGGATAAATAAGCACTTCCTTCGTGTGTAAAAGTTGTCCTTTAATTTTCAAAAGGCAGTTAGTTCCTAGTTCTATGATTTTTTTTAAGTCAGCAGGGAACCCCTAATGATTTAAAGCATGAAATATATTTTATGACTGTCTTAAAATCTTATGTTTTTTTAATCCTTAAGCAGCAAAACCATTAAAGAAAATGACAAAGAAAAAGGGAAAGAAAAAGAAAAGGAAAAAAGAGAAAAAACTCCAGCTACTACTCCAGAGGCCAGGGTACTTGGTAAAGATGGTAAAGAAAAACCGAAGGAAGAGCGGCCCAATAAAGATGAAAAAGCAAGAGAGACGAAGGAAAGAACACCTAAGTCTGACAAAGAGAAAGAAAAATTCAAGAAGGAAGAAAAAGCTAAAGATGAGAAATTCAAGACCGCTGTTCCCAATGTAGAATCAAAATCCACTCAAGAAAAGGAAAGAGAGAAGGAGCCATCCAGAGAAAGAGATATAGCAAAGGAAATGAAATCAAAGGAAAATGTTAAAGGAGGAGAAAAAACACCAGTTTCTGGGTCCTTGAAGTCACCTGTTCCCAGATCGGATGCTACTGAGCCTGACAGGGGCAAGTTTGCCTTTCTTTGTATTTGTTTATCTTTGGTTGTTGTAATGTACGTATAGTGGCATTTTGACTCCTTACTTTGGCATGTTATCTTGGAACTTTATTGGGGGCAGTAGTGCTTGATGACCTAAAAGTTGGTGACTTTTTTTTTGAAGTGTGTAGAAAAAGTAGAAGTATGCTTTATTGTGACTACTGCTTTTTTCCCCCCAACAGAACAAAAACGCCGCAAAATTGATACTCACCCTTCTCCGTCACATTCCTCAACAGTAAAGGTTAGTATAGCCTGAGGAAGGCAACGTCCATATTAGGCTCACCTGTTTGGAATACGTATCCTGACTTCCTTCACGTCTTGCGCCAAGTATTCACTGGAGCCACTGGAGGTTTTATGTTGAATTAAAAAATGAATTTTTTACATATTGGTGGACTGATATTTTTTTCCTATTGAGTATTTTTGTAATCAAAATGTTAAAACTTCAAGGACCTAGCACTAATTTTGTAGTGTTTCAAAGTGCAAGAGAAATTTTACCCAGAAGTGCCTCACTGCTTTAAGCAGTCTTTTTGGAGTGCAATGGTAACTACAAGCAAATGAATATTTTCAGCAGAATGAAGCCTATTTTTCGGCAAAAATATTGAAGAATGTATAGCACTGAAGACTTCCTGGATGACACAGGATAAACAAGATACCTCTGAATTCATCAAGCTTCTTGATGAGCATCATACCGATGTGTGCCTTCTAAGAAGGAATCTTGAAAGGAGTTCCATTTTAAAGTCTCCTTGGTGATCAGTTCTCCTGTAGTGTATATTCAGTGAGCATGCAGCTTCTGTTGTATCTTCCCTTGGAGGTTTGTTTACACCCATTGGGTTCCCAACAAGTTGAACCTTGCATTACGATAAAAGCAGATGTGGCATCCAATCCTACCACCCAGCAAAGAGAAAACCCCAGGCATTCAACTGCAGCACAAAATCGTGGGTGTAGCCTTCTTGAAGACTCAGGGTAGCCATTCCTTGCTCCATATTTAATTTTAATTCTAAAATCATCTAATTTCATGGAATCTTTGAATTTGCAATACGTTGAACTTTTAAAACTGTAAGTTAACTAATTCTTCATCAAGAGCACTGTGGTGGAATACCGTAATTGATTTCTTTTTAAGTTCTCCCCCCACTCCCCCACCCTGGGAGGCACTTTGCAAAAAAACAAAACAAAAACAACAACAAAAAATACAAGTGATTATTCTTTTATAAACTACATTTTGCTTTCATGTTAATGTAATGCCACTGAATTTTTTGGCTAGGATAAAGAACGTGCTTTTTTTTTTTTTAATGTTCAACTCACAGTAAAATAATTAAAACCTCCCATTTAAAGAGAAACTGAAAATATGATAGTTTTGTTCTTCCACAGTGACCTCCACTATTTTAAACTTTTTGTATAGAAAATTTTTTTGATTTCTTAAGCTTCTTAACATTACCTATAGCTTAAGTACAGTGTAATAATAAATGTGGCATTGATATTTACTTTTAAATTCTGAGCAGAGAAAGTTTTATTTGTTACATTGAATACATATAATTTAGTTTTTTTAACATTACAATTCCATTACATGGTTTTCCTTTTCTTTTTTATTGTTGATATTCATGTAATAGTGACATCACCAGATTTATCCTCACAAGAAGTAGCTGGTTTATTTACAGGTTACAGCCTTACTTTCCAAAGTTCTTCTGGGTTCTGAGAACTATGCCAGCTCACCTGTCATCTCCATTCATTTTCTACAGGACAGTCTCATCGAACTCAAGGAGTCTTCAGCAAAGGTTTGAGTCTTTTAAAATCATCATGCCTAAGTAAACAAAAAGATTCTTTACTCCATTTATTTAGTAGATAGTCTTGCCCTAGTCAATTCAGTAAGCTAGTAGAATAACCTTTAAAAATACCTATCACAAACTGAAACAATGAATGACAATGATCCCTTTTAATGAGATTGTTATAAACTGTGAGCAATGTGGCAACATTTCTATAATCTCTCCTTGCTTGCTGTGTTATGCATTATCCTTTTAAAAGGATGCTTTAAAATCTGGAAATTAAGGTTTGGGGAAGACATTGCTGGTTTGATTTGGGGAGAAGGCTCATTTCTTAAAAACACAAACAAAACAAAACAAAAAAACCCCAAATCTGCCAGGCTGTTTTCTGACCTTTTTAGACAACCTGAAAGGCCAAAGAATAAATTTGATGCATTTATGTAACCATTCTAAAAACTGAGCCCATTTCAATCCATAACATTTTTTATATTACCTCTGCTGAGCTATGTTTTTGGTAGTTATAGCATAATATAAAGAAATATGGTTAATGTAAACTAATCATGTTTCTAGAGGGGAATACTCAACTTGGTGGTTGTGTTTACATGTCAGTATTAATTCTTGCCTATGATTCTACTTCCTGGAGTAGTACTGCTACTAAAAGTAATGTGCAGTTTGTGTATCTTATTACAGAGTTCATCTCATTATTGTAGTTGAATTGTCCATTGTTCATGTTACTTTGTCTTTATTATTATAAAACTTGTACCCTCTTTTACTTTGATATTCTACTTTGCCTCCTCTTATATATCTACTTAGTATGTTTCCATACTGGTGGACCAACACACGATGAAATTTTGAAACCAACTCAGTTAACAGTACTAACTGCTTCTAGATCTATAGCTTTCCAATGAAATGTCTGTGGATATTGGGCAGATAAGCATTAATTTTTAATAGTTTAGATCAGCCAATATGTTTGTGTCCTGAAACTGTAGCATTGTTTTTAGAATATACTGTATTAAAAGAATATCAGCTGTACTGTGAATGTTTTCTTTTAAAGTAAAACTTTTTATTGGCTAAATTAAATATGTATTGCAACCTAATAGGTTTTCCTAACCAGTTTGGGATTGTGTGTGTCAGTCTTAACCATCAGGGGCTTGTGTGGGCTGTTTTAAATTCATGGGTTAACAATGTTACCTTGTGAATATTTATTTCCTGAAACATATTTTGAAGCAGTTTGAAACCTGCTGTTATAGTTAACTGGATTTTCTAATCAATGATGAAGATTATGGTTCCTTACAGTTGTGAAAGCCTTTTAAAATAAAACATATGTGAGAGAAACATATGTTATCTCATTTCGTGCTCATTACAGTGCTATGAGGTAGATAGGACAGGTGATAGTATTTTTTTTTTTTTAATAAATAAGCGACCGAAGAAGTTCTTGATCATTTTCCAGTGACATATAACTTGTCAGTTCCAAAACTTGGACTACAATGAAAGCTTCTCAGGTGTCCTTTCCACAATGAAAAAAAATATTGCAAGAAAAGTTTTGGTTCCTTGATTCTTAGCACTCATTTCTTTATTTTTCTTTCTTTCTTTTTAGAGGGAGGGAAAGGGGGGAAGAAAGAGAGGGAGAGAAACATCCATGTGTGGTTGCCTCTCACACACCCCCAGCTGGGGACCTGGCCCACAACCCGGGCACATACCCTGATTAGGAAGTGAACCAGTGACCTTTCATTTTTCAGGCCGACACTCAGTCTACTGAATGCCATCAGCCAGGGCCTTAGCACCCATTTTAACAGTAGTTGACAGGGTTCCTGACTCTTTTAGTGTTCGTTTTGATTTTTTAATTATAGTGATTCAGGTCAATCGTCCTACCTCTTCCCTTTTTAAAAAAAGATGCTGACATTTTGGGTACTTAAAATTCTGTAGATTTATATTCCACAGTCATCCTGAAAATTTGAAAGTGGCATGGGAATACACTTCTAAAAATTATGTGATTCATACATACCATTCCTCAGATACTTAGTGCTTTAGTATGATGCCTGCCAATATTATTCAGTGTTCAATAAATATTTGAAGTGAACTCTTAGGCTATTAGACTTTGGAAAAGTATCCAAAGTTTAGTGGTTGGCATAGTAATTGATGCTGCATTTTTATGCACCTAGGACATTTTAACAGTATAGGAGGGTCTCAGAAAATAAATGTTACTGGACTTTGAATGATCTCTGAAATTGATGATTGATCAGTGTGTGTGTGTGTGCCTGTGTGTACACACATACATACTCACTGTTCCTGGGGTAGTTTTTAATTTTAGAGGACTTGAGAGACATATATCTATCTTTTCATGCTGTCTTGTCACTTGTACATATACAATTGTTTCTTTGCTTTAGTTCAACCTCTTAGTCATGCCCTGTGATACTCCTTTTAAAATTAAATTACTTAGTATTTTCACTTTGTAATCCATGGTAAAA
Organism: Noctilio leporinus; assembly: GCA_004026585.1. Classification (NCBI taxonomy): domain Eukaryota; kingdom Metazoa; phylum Chordata; class Mammalia; order Chiroptera; family Noctilionidae; genus Noctilio; species Noctilio leporinus. The sequence continues at coordinate 130,483 of PVIW01000892.1, read as the reverse complement.
CATAATACTTGGACTTGGCTTTTTGAATAGGATTAGTTAAAGGGAGAAAAGTCTAGCTTAATAGCCAAATATTTTTTAGTTCACCTTCCACCCCCAATTTCCAATTGACACATTTCCAATTTTGGTCAGTTGCGTTTTTACCTAGCAGTTCTACTAGCTGCATTTGATAAAGATAGAGAATCCTGCTTTTAATTCTGTTCATCATCTTAAAACAAAGAGTTACAATCAAACCCAAGCCTACAAGTGAGACCCTTTTTCATATATTGTAACCTTAACACACTGTTGACCATTTGCAGAAATACTCGTTTTCAAGCCCAAACATTGTTGACCAATGATGAGTTAACTCATGATAGCACTTTCATTAGCTTTTGCTTTGAAATTGCTGGTTAACAATGTATTAATAAAGTCAGTGTAGGAGTGCTCTCTTAAACAGATATTGAAACTCAGCTGTGTTAATGGACAAAAAAAAAAAGACATGAAATTAACAGTGAATGCCCATTACAAAAAGGTTAATATGAAATAATGAGTTTACCAGAAAGTGAGTTGTAGAGTTGCAAGACAGTCAAACTGATGATGGCTTCTGAGCTGTCCTCAAAGGCTAAGTAGGATTTTTAGAGATTAAGGTAAAAGTGAAGAACCATTCTGGTGAAGAGAACTGGGAAGGACAGCATGTTAGGGAGCTGTAGTAGCTATGGCATAAAGTGCATTGGATATTCCATAGCAGGATATAATTGTGCAAAGATTGTAAAGAACTTAGAATACCTAAGGTAAAGAGCATGCATTTTTTTCCATAGGTAATGAGAGATGTGTTTTGGGAGTGAGTATTGTGATCAGAACTATTTTTGGAAGGGTAGAAAGAAGGAATAGAATTGAGTACATTTCTAAACTAAAGATATCTAAGTTTCTCAATTTTCTTGCAATACAGAATTCAAGTTAGGTACAGCTAAAAACATTCCCTGGGTGTGCACACACGTGTGTGTGTTTCAGTGTGCACATGCACATGTGCATGTTTGTAGCAAAAACTTTGCCTTTATTGGGAGAATTAAGCAATACCTCCTTTAGAGAAATCTTCAAGCATTACAGTAATATATTATTTCTGTTGTATTACCAGTTTCATGAGTAATATTAAGACAGGAATACACCTCATAAATAGAAAAATTTTGAAGTGTTATTTAGGACATTATACCCAGCAAGAGTACATTTTGCACAAGCACTTTTATAACTGCTTCTCATTCTCTTGCTCTTTGTTATTAATGTACATTTTATCTATTTCAGTTGATCATCAACTTTTAAATATTGAAATTTAAAAGAATCTACTTCTGCACTGCTATGGCAGTATTTCTGAGCCAGCCGAGTTGAAAATATTTGGTGGTGTTAAAAAATGTGTTTCTTTAATTCTCCAACTGATGTTTGTCTTTTTTTTCATGTATTCCTTTGAACACCAAAGGATTTCCTTGTGTAAAAATATTTGACTTTTGACTCACTGTTCTTTTCATTCCTAAGGTATATCTAGAATTGTGTAGTTAGGTAATGAGTTTATATTCCGTATTCAGCTGCCAAGTACTTTCAATGTTTTAAACATAAGTTGTAGCATAGTTATACATACTGTAAGATTAGGTATTTGATTGCTTCCCTAATAATTTCTTTTGTATTTACAACTTACATAAGTAGAGCTAGCAAGTCCTTGATCTTTGGCTGTTTTGTTGCCTTTTGGCAGAAAAAGACTAGGCAGAGGAGAATATCCCTTCATCATTTTCCAGACTTTGAGGTGTTTCATCATCCCCAGCTGACTATGGTTTCTTGAGTTACTTAGAACCAGATACAAATTTCATAGTTAGTTGTGATTATTTAATAGAAATTGGAATGCTTTTACAGAAGTGGAGACTGTAGTCTTTACATTTGTAAAAATAATTTACTATAATCTATGCATGGTGTACTCTGAGGCAGCAAAGACTTATTATTATTAGTGATAAGTAGGCTTTATTTTATATTTTTGCTCACTATCATCGATTACCTATAAATAGATGGTAAAACTGTTAAAATTTCTATGATTATGTAGAGGTTTTTTTTTTTTTTTTGCAGTAGAAAGTCTAGTCACTATTTTCCACATAAGGGCTCTTATATGATGGTGGTTATAGGTCTTCATGAAAGAGCTATAAAAAGAACTGTAGCTTGTGAATTTACTAATGAGTGTCAGTTGAGGCAGGACTGAAATGATAATTTTGATAAGACCAAGAATTGAAGTCTTTGCATAATTTGTGCCCTCCTCTTTTATTTCTTATAATCCAGACAGCTAACCAGTTTTGACTTTGAGTGTAACTACCAATTGTCTTACATTAAATAAACAATCAAGCAAATGATATCAGTACTGGAAAACTAATAATCTTTAGTAATGTTGCCTTAATTTAACAGCTCTACCTTAATCATACTCCTTCACCACTGTCCAAGAGTAAGGAGAGAGAAATGGACAAGAAAGATTTGGACAAGTCAAGGGAAAGATCCAGAGAAAGAGAGAAAAAAGATGAAAAGGACAGGAAAGAACGGAAAAGGGTTTGTAATTTTTTAAAACTAGTTTTGAAAACTCATAATCATGTACAGTAATATGTTTGGTGTCTATTTTTAAAATGCTAGGTTGTTGCATGGCAATCTGTTATTTTGTGTTCTAACTGATATTTTTACCCCAAAGTGTGTTTGAATCTTCCACAGTAATAAGGATCTTCAGCCTAATAATCTCTTCCAGTTCTGCTTGTCTTTCATGGCATTTTACCAAGTGTGTGAAACTACTGCAAATCTTCTCCAATGCTAGTTAGCCATGCTGCCCTTCTTGTATAAAAGTAATACTTAAAAAAATACATACATACATACATACATATATATATATATATATATATAAACTCTCGATCAATGTAGTTCACAATTCTTGATTCTAGGATCACTCAAACAATGACCGTGAAGTGCTACCGGACTTAACCAAGAGGCGAAAAGAGGAAAATGGAACAAGTAGGTAGACTTATTAATACTTTCGAAGCAATCATCAAACTGAGTTGGAAACAGCTTTCATGATTCTCTCTTATAATTTTAGTGGCAGTTTCAAAACACAAAAGTGAAAGTCCATGTGAGTCTCCTTATCCAAATGAGAAAGACAAGGAAAAAAATAAGTCAAAATCTTCAAGCAAAGAAAAAGGCAGTGGTGATTCATTTAAATCTGAAAAGATGGATAAAATTTCCTCCAGTGGCAAAAAGGTAAATTAGAAAAACAAAGGAACAGTATATATATTTTAAGAAAATCCTATGAAAATTTAGCAAATATTGAGGTTCTTTTATAGTCAAATAGTCTTATGTTAATTATTTGGGATGGGAAGATGAAACATTAGGGCGGGCAGGTTATCTGGGGAATATGGCGCAGTTTAGTCCCAAATTACTAGGAGGATAGAATTAGTTTACCTCTGAAATTCCTTTCCTCTCCATTCCACTCCCACCTATTTCTGTTCATTGAGTTTCAGCTTTTCTTTTTTCTCTGCCAACAGTGCTTTTAAATTATTTTTATTCATGAACTTAAAATACAGTTACATGTCTTCTCCCTGATTATTACAATGTCATGAAGTCAAAAATGTTTAATTGTGATTCTAAATATTTTTATAACCTTTTCTTCCTAATAACCTTATGTGCTTGCACCTTGTATTTGATTCTCAAATTTAGTGTAGTGTGCATTCTCTTAGATGATATTCAAAATACATCTCATGCCTATGACATAAAATAAGCGAGTCATTACTGAAGTCTAAAGTGATTACAAAGCATTATTGTGTGTATATTTAAATACATATTTTATATATATATATATTTTTTATTTTGCCTTCTCATTTTTATTTTATTTTTAAAAAGATTGTATTCATTATTTTCCAGAGAGAAGGGCAGGGAGAAAGGAAGAAAGGGAGAGAAGCATCAATGTATGGTTGCCTTTCACCTGGTTTGCAACCTGGTTATGTGTCCTGACTGGGGAATCAAACCAGCAACCTTTGGGTTCGCAGGCTGGTGCCAATCCACTGAGTCACACCAGCCAGGCCTGCCTACCTTCTCATTTCTTAAAATATTTATAGTTATATTTGTAGATTGTTTAAAGCAGTTGTGGAAAATTATAAGGTGGTAGTTTAAAATTTTGAAATGCTTTGGAAGGGAGGTTGCTCCTTTTAAATGTTTTTTAAATTGAGGTAAAGTTTACATAACATAAAACTACCCATTATTTTATTTTTTTAAAGATTTTATTTATTAGTTTTAGAGAGAGGGGAAGGAAGAGAGGGAGAGAGACATTAATGTATGGTTGCCTTTCACCTGCCTCCAGCTACAGACCTGGCTGGAGACCTGGCGTGCAACCTGGTTACGTGCCCTGGCTGGGAATTGAACCAGTGACCTTTGGGTTTGCAGGCTGGCGCCTTAGCTACTGTGCCACCAGCCAGGGCATAAAATTACCCATTTTAAAGTATATAATCAGTCACATTGAATATATTTACAATGTTATGCAATTACCATCTGTCTAATACTTCCAAAACACTTTCATCACCCTGAAGGGAAACTCCATATCCATTAAACAGTCATCCCCCATTTTCCCTTCCTTTTATCCCCAGGAAAAAATTAATCTACTCTTTGTCTCTGTGGATTTACCAATTTTGGATATGTCATATAAATGGAATCATATAATAAAGTGGTCTTTTGTGTCTGACTTCTTTTACTTAGCATAATGTTTTGAGTTTTTTTTACCCATGATGTAGCATGTGTTGGTACTTCAGTTCTTTATATGGCTAAATATTTCATTGTATGAATATACCATACTTGTTGACCATTTGCTATTTGATGGACTTTTGTGTTGTTTTTCACTTTTTGGTAATTGTGAATAGTGCTGCTGCAATGACCATTTGTGTGCTGCTCTGAGGTATTTGTTTGAATACCTGTTTTAAAATTTCTTGTGTGAATACCCAGGAGTGGAATTTCTGGGTTATATGGTTTTGAGGAACCACCAAACTGTTTCCCACAGTGGCAGCACAGTTTATATGTCCTCCAGCAATGCACAAGGGTGCCAATTTCTCTACGTTCTTGCTAACACTTTTTAAAAATTATATTACATAGCCATCCTAGTGGGTGCGACGTGGCATCTCATTGTGGTTTTGATTTTGCATTTCCTTAATGACTAATGATGTTGAACTTTTTTTTTAATGTGCTTTTTGGCCATTTGTATATTTCCTTTGGAGAAATCTAGATGCTTTGTCCATTTTTTAATCGGATTATTTGTTTTTTTTTGTTGCTCAGTTGTAAGAATTCTTTATGTAGTCTGATGCTAGACTCTTACGAGATCTATGATTTGCAAATATTTTCTCCCATTCAGTAGGTTGTTTTTTCACTTTCTTGATAGTGTTATTTGATGCATGAAAGTGTTTACTTACTTGTGATGAAGTCCAATTCTTTGTTGTTGCTTGTGCTTTTTATATCATATTAAATGTTTTTGAAGAGAAATTTATGACTGGTGGGTGATTGAAATGGGATTTTGAGCTGATTTTTTACTTGGTTTTTCCTTCCCCAACTAATTTCACCATTCCTTATAGGAGTCCAGGCATGATAAAGAAAAGATAGAAAAGAAAGAGAAACGGGACAGTTCAGGAGGAAAGGAAGAGAAGAAACAATATCCTTTTCATCTTATTGATGCTTTTAATCAGTGAAATGGAAAGTTGTGATACTGTTCATGGTTAGAATTGTACCTTTGCAGTATATGCTCTTAAGTGCTTAAGAGCTGCTTAGCTTTTAAATGGTCTCTCCAGTTAACCCTCTCAAATGTATGAAATGTGGAAAGTGGGAGAGTTGATACATTTTGTTAACTTCTTTGTTGACTGAGGTTGTTTTATGCCACTAAGGAATTTGGAGTCCTTCTGGCTATGTTATCACTGAGAGAAAGAAAAAGAACAGAGTCCCTTGGGCTGGAAGAATGGGGAATTGAAGGGCAAGCTGATGTAGTAGACAAGCAGGACTGGCAGCGTTTGAGGCTACCAGGGTCAGAGGCAAGTAGGCCTGCAAGCTAAGGGTTATACTAAAAGATGAGGCACCCTTCTCTTTTTCCCTCGTTTTCCCCTTAATTTGTCATCTACTCATAAGTCCTCGGACAAACACAGATAATGAAGACTTTCAATCAAGGTGAGTGTTCTCTCACCTCCTTTTCATTTTAAGAGGAATTTTATAAGATGGGGTCTGATGATGCTGAAGAAACTAGATTCATTTTGCAAAGTACAACTAGAATTTTTCACATAAATATAATGACTAGGTCTTGGAGTATAGATGCAAAACAAGATTCACAGTTATTTTTAAGCTGTTTCCATTTTAAGCTTGCTGATCAGCTATGCATTTCTTTTAGCAACAAGGTATATTGAACATCCGGCTTTCTCTTCACCACTCATTTCCATCTTTTCTGGATAATTAATTACCTTTTGAAAGTGTCTATAGCCTTATAGGTGGCCATGGCATCTGCATTTTACAAGTGAAGAAACTGAAATCCTGAAAGGTTAAGTTGAAGGAGGGTGACAAAGACTACTTGACAGAGCCAATACTTAAACACAGGTCTTGCCCTTTAGTGTTCTATGTTCTTTTTGCCTTTTCATGTAGACGTGTTATTCAGAGATTTTTATTCCTCATCTCTATCACTGCCCAAGTTTTCCAAGGCCAAAAAAGTATGGTTTGTGCTTTTAGTCCTGGAATTTTAAATACTTTTGTTTCAAGGTAGTTATGCCTTATATGAGATTCAAAAACTGTTTTAACCATCTTAAATAAATTGTATGTGGACAGTAGTCCACTCTTTTCATGGACAGAATGTTCAGAACCTAAATCAGACTTTTTGAGCACTCAGGTCATCATCTGAATAGTGACTGTGTTATGATGCCTTAGGATTATTGAGGTGTATAGGATGATTTGCCCTCTACATTTAGAGGTTCAGTATGGCTGTATTTGAAGTTGTTGACTCTTTTTTTTATAGTCCATTTTCTTGCTTCCATATTAACTATCCTTTCTTAATGATGTCAAATATGCAAGAGTGAGAAGTGTGTGAGAGTCTGTTCTGTATAAGGGCAATGAGCCTTTAGGGTATAGATATTGTCATCGTTATTTTGGCTGCAAAGCAGGGATTTGACAGGCAATCTACTGACTAGGGTGTGCTTTTTCTCCTTTGTTATTCTGTGCTTGTTATCTAAGTAGTGGAGTAGGGTAAAATGTGAGCTATGCAAAAGTGTTTAGAATTTAGTAATTTTTGAAAATTAAAAAGAAGTATTATTGCCTATTCAGTTCTAGTCATCCCCTGCTCCAACAACTAGTTGTCTTCTGTAGTGAAAAAGGTGGAGATTGGCTGTGGGAGAGGGGTAGGGATGGTCAGGACAGGGGACAGTAATGAGGAGGATGGGAGACAACTATAATAGAACAACAATAAAACAAAAAGGGAAAATAAGGAACCTTAAAAAAAAAAAAAAAAACTGGCATGAAAATAAATTTGTGCTGTACTCCAGGAAAAAAAAAAAGTGAATGCAATCTTTCTTTTAAAAAAAAATTATATTTATTTATTTCTAGAGGGAGGAGAAGAGAGGGAGGGAAACATCAGTGTGTACTTGCCTCTTGCACACCCCCAACTGAGGGCTGGGTTCGCATCCCAGGCATGTGCCCTGACTGAGAATCAAACCGGCAACCCTTCGGTTCACAGGCCAACAACACTCAATGCACTGAGCCATACCAACCAGGGTTTACTCCTTCTTTCTTTTTTTATTCTTTGCCTTAACCCTGCTTTTGGTTTGGCATTTTGCTTTTTACTTCTTGCTTTTACAAGGTCTCCTTATTAAAGAAAACCAGAAAACCTACCTCTTATATTTTCATTAAGAAATGGGCCAGCCATAGTCACTGACATCTTTCACTGTGATTTTATCCATCTCTTTACTCGGTACCTAAATATTATTCTTTATTGTGTGAAAGTTATGCTACAGATTCCTTAGAATTCTTCTTCACATAGGCCATGAATTTGTACTTTACCTCTATATTATGTCTCAGGACCAAAGGCAGGAAAAGACTGGTCTGGGTGTTTGTTAGGTGTTAGATTGGGGTCTTGTAGCAGAGCATCTCATCTCAGGCACCCTTTTAAGATTCATTTAGCATGATGTTCATCCTGTTCAATTTCTTGCTGACAATTATTATCTTAAATGGACTCTTTAATTTTGTGAGACTCTGATTGATACTTCCTTTTTCTGGCTGCCTCCTATTGGATACATTCTAGGGTTGATGAGGTCTTCCCACTGTTCTTACTTTACCTTTAGAGATCTTATCATTTCAAATTGGCACTATATACCCTTAAGCTACTTCAAATTTGTTGCTTCCTGCTGTTTTTTAAATATTTTACTTTCTACAGAAAGGAGAACTGCTGGATAGGTCACATTTCTGTGATTCAAAGGTGTCATTAATTGTAAGAATCATTATTGGTTTGTAGAACTGTTTTTTTTTTTTTTTGTTTTTTTTTTTTTGAGAAGGGTGAATAGAGAAATAACATTGACTGTTGTATCACCCTGATTTCAGAAACATTAAAACAATTTCATTAGAGTTAAGAAAATAAAATATATAAATGTGATCCAGATTACATTTTGTGCAGTCTTTTTCTGTCTCAAAATTTTTAGTTGCACAATTTTTTCTGCTTGTTCTCTTCATCTTCATCTTCATCTTCTGTTGTTACTGCTGAAGTCTTTGTTCAAATTCTTTATCTCTCCTTGATTTAGTTCCTTGAACACGACTAGCTGCTTTGCCTTTAACCTTTTTTGTACTTTAATCTTTAAAAATTCTTGCCAATGAAATTTTTTTCTCTTAGAACCATCCTTTAGTTTCTCCATTTTAATTTGATACATGTGGTCCTCAATTCATGAATGTTGGACTCAGTTAAATCATTGAGAGTCCTTTTAAAAACCAGGTGCTATGCTAAACTGGAACTTGTTACTAGACTTTTAGAAGCTCAATCTTGAACTTTATTCTTGATTTCAAAGAATATTAGCAGTTAGCTCTATCCTCTCTATCTGTATTTGTAATAAAATACAATTATACATTCCTATTCTGCTCCTCCACTCCAACAAGGCCTTATACATTTTGCATAAAGGTGAGACTCTCTCACCTCCAGTCTCATACATGTAACTTAATTAATTCTTCAAAGTTGTAAATTCTCAGCCCTTGGGCAGAACATGGCTTGTTAGATGTATCTTCTGGACCTCACACAATATTTAACATTTAAAAAAAGTGGTCACCTTTAAAAATCAGAAGAGTTGACAAATCTGAATTTTAGTTTCTGTTGAAGAATTGGAACATCTGACAACATTGTGTCTTGATATCTGTATGGCAGCGTTCAGCTAGACCTACCTAGGTGCTGCCCCCCTTATATAGAGAGTGGGTAATTTTTTATTAGTGTACCTCACTTCATTTGTTTCCATGATATGAGGTCTGTCCAGAAAGTATCCATTCATGTAATTTGAAAAATTGAGACATTTATTGAAGAAGATACAAGAAACACTGTACATAGGACAATGACATCTCAGTCCCCTTCAAAGTAGACATCTTGGGGCCTCACACAGTTCTCCCAATTGCCATTAGCTGCCCCATCATATTTTCCTGAATCTCATCGATGTTCTGAAATCTCTTCCCTTTCAAAGGTGATTTTAGTTTTGGAAAAAGCCAGAAGTCATAAGGCACCAAATCTGGGCTATACGGGGACTGAGTCACCTGGGTGATTCGATGTTTTGTCCAAAACCTCTGCATGAGACACAATGCATGAATGGGCATGTTGTCATGATGAAGCTGCCAGTCATCAGTTGCCCATAGTTGCGGCCTTTTGAATCATCTGAATAGTTTCCATGGAGGAATGTTGAAGCATAATGCAAAATGTGCTGTAGATTTGTTGCTCTACTTGCTTAGTCATTTTGAATGTGACTACCACACGGTACACACGCTCACTCTACAGCATCTACTACCCCCGCTGACTGTTACAGTGAAGTTGTTCATGTATGCTCAATCTAGTCCATTCTTCTTGGCTGCAAGGTTATATTAATGTCATACAAGCTATTCTTGTTAAAGTAACAGTGGCTGGGCTTTTTCTGGACAGACCTACTATACTAACCCCTGTAAATAATTGATTTTGTAATTCCTGTTACAAGCCTTTTTTCTTCAATCCGTACTTAGAAATTGACCTCCTAAGTGCTCAAAGACTGCTTATTTAGGACTGTGTTGCCCTGTCCAGGCATAATCCTAGATACCTGTAATGTGTTGGAGTAGAGAATGTGCAGGCTTCTTTCTCAGTAGTTTCCCATTGCTTACACATATGTGGACTGGCCTACAGAGTCCTAGTCACTGATTCTTACTTTATATATAAGTATGTTATATGTCTTCTATCCTTAGATTGTGATCTTCTTAAAGGCAGTAACTTTATTCCTTCCTTCTAATCAAACAACCAAGTATTTTTCTTTATTACCTGCCAGGTTTCAGCTGCTCTCTTAACTACTCTCAGAACTGTGTACAGAAGTATTAAGTATATCTCTTTGGGATTGATGAGAAGCAGCGTTGATTTTTTTTTTTTTTTTTTTTATGCCCTCAAGAAAGTTTAGTTTATTTGCAGCATTTGGTAGTATACTGTTTAAAAGGAAATTGTGTTGTGTGCTCCAACATTTCTTTTGAGGGTAGGTTTGTTCTGCTTTCATTATGGTCTCTATGTAATAATTATTGATAGTGTCCAAAAGTTTTGTGCATTGATATTCATAGGCACCAAAAAGTTGGAGAGAATGGGAGGAATTTTCTATTTTTTTCCTTCCACTTAAGGTAGGCCAAATATTTAGTAAGGTGTTGTGCTGTTTTTTTCTTTTCTTAAATCTGGACATAGGCATAAGCACTTACCCTTGAGCATGACTATCACCTATACATGCATTTATCCTGAGAGTCACCTCTGGATATGCTAAGGTCCAGGTCAACAGGATCCCAATTTTAACTCTTGAGTTACATTTTATCCACATGAAACATCCCAGGAGTGTTTGCTGTGTTAAGAATTGGCTAGGTTCAGGGGTAAGTGAAAAAAGTAAAGTGGGTGGCTGTGCCTGTAACTTCTTTTTTCCTCGTAAGTAAATGTTCATTTGACTTCTTGGCTATCAACTTAATCCATATATGTCTTTTTACTTGGACAGAGAGAGGGAGAGGGAGAACAAATTAGTATCCTAAAACCTTGAAGGGAACTAAATTCTGGGACACCTTCTTTGAGGTAAAGACACTGGACCAAAAATAATCTATTAATTCAGTGGGCTTATGTTTTCTCTGAAGCTAATTTTGCCACCAAGAAGTATGGCTCTTTTATGAGGAATCTATGAGCTATTGAAACATTTCTTAGGACCTTCTTAATGAATCTGACCATAAAATTAGATAGGATGTGTTTATAAAAGCATACTTCTGATAAGAAAGGCTATATTTGTATTTGTCTGTCTTCTCTAGTTGGATCACCAGTGTAGCTGTTCTTTTCTTCAAACCACCCTACTTTTTAAACTTGTTCCTTGCTGTCATTGTTCTCTATAAAATAACATCACTTAAAATCAGCAGCCTCAACCCTGAGAGGATGCTCTTTGAGGTCATTTCATGAAGTTTTTTGATGCCCCGACAAAGGAGGAGGGAGTGGTGGAACATAGGTAAACAACAATGTTACTGATTTGCCAGGGCCCGTTTCTGGCAAGAAAAAAGGAAAAAACCCAGGATGTCCAGATAATTCTCAATAGAAAGTGATGTTTGCAAAGGTAATCTTTGTCTTAGCAGAGTGGAGGGCCACTTTTTGTCAGAATGTGTCCTGCAAACATGGTATTACCAGTGCTGTTTATAGCAGCAATAAAGTAGAAGTGTCTGGGATGGAGGGCAGCCTGCTCTGAACTGAGCCTGAAGTAGAAACCCTTTGAGAAATGTCAACAGTCCTATGTGTGAAAAAGATAGATCTGTGTGATCCATTGTATTTAGAGCCTGTGCTTTCTTGTTTACAGTGGTTAAAGGGACCCGTATTTTAATAAGTTAATTTTAAAAACTTTAGAGAATGTTCCAGGTAATCTGGTGTAAACTCATTGTTAGAAGAAAATATTACTCTGCTGGAAGATAAAAGTCCTGAAGGCTGAGTTTGGCATTGTTTCATCACTATGTGACTTTCTTCTTGATGGCAGTTTGTGAAATGCACTGAATTTGGGTCAGTTTTCAAGTTCATAATCCCAACACTTCAACTCTTACCTATCTATATCTTCCCTCCCTCCATTCCTCCTTCCTTCTTGCCTTCTTTCCTTCCACCCTCCCTCCCTTCCTCTTTCTCTTTCCTTTCCTTCCTTCCTTCCTTCCTTCCTCCTTCCTTCCTTCCTTTCCTTCCTCCCTCCCTCTCTTTCTTTCTTTTTAATTTGACTTGAGAGAGAGAGAGAGAAAGATCGGTTTGTTGTTCCACTTATTATGCATTCATTGGTTAATTCTTGTTTGTGCCCAACTGGGGATCGAACCTGCAACCTTGGTGGGGGTGATGCTCCAACCAATTGAGCTACCTGGCTAGGGCTCTTCAGCATTATTTTATAGATACACTGTGAACACTGCTGAAACACTGACATCCACTATCTTCTTTCCACTTGCTTTTGTGCTTGCTGATTTGTCATTCCAGGGTATGGACAGATCCCTAAGCAGAAGGTCTCCCAGAGGAGGATGCCAAAGCTCCATGCGTCACTCTCAGAACGATATCTCCCATAATTAAGAGCTTCTGGTGCTGTCCATTTAATGGGAATCTGCTTTAAGTCAGAAGATGAATACACACCACCATCCTCTTGATGAGACATTCCAAAGTCACTGATTTTTCTGAACATTATTTTCACCTCCAGACAGTTCCTTTGCAGCAAGGTCCCTGTGTATACAATTTTTACTTGAAATTCGCCATCCAGAAGCAGCATCTAATGAAAATTTTACTAACTGTTTTAGTCTATCCTTTCTCAGAAAGGAGAGGAAATCGCCTCCTGGAACCAGTTCCTTAATAATGTAGATAGACTGCATTTGTGTGCGAACTCACAAATTTGACAATATTGGGATAATTGTATTGCTCGAGGATTTTGGCTTCTTGTAAAAACTTTAATTTCAGTCCCTGGGAAAGATCATCTTTACGTGTTTAAACAGCAATAGCAGTTTTATTCTTTAATATGCCCTTAAATATGTCATCAAAATTTCCCTTGCTCAGTAATTCTCCTGTTGTGACATCTTCATTATTGAGAAACTGTTTCTTATTCTAGTTATGGCTATACTGATACCATGATACTCTTGATTGGAACGTTGACTTTTTTGCCATTTAAAAAATGAGATAAAACTCACAGAACGTAAAACTTGCCATTTAAAAATGGGTTTTTAGTATATTTATTTGATACTATGTTGTGTAAACATTACCATGAATTCCAGAACATTTCCATCACCCCCAAAAGACTCCACACCTGTTAGCAATTACTCCCAATTCTCCCCTTCCCCAGGAAATGATTAATATTCTTTCTATCTCTATAGATTTGCCTGTTTTGGACATTTTATAAAAATGAAATCATGCAATATTGTGACCTTTTGTGTCTGGCTTCTTCATATAGCACCATATTTTCAAGGTTTATCCATGATATAGCATGTATCAAAACTTCATTTCTTTTTATAACTGAATAATCCATTGTATGAATGTGTATCATATTTTGTTTATCCATTCATCAGTTATGGACAGGAACAATGATTTTTAAGTATTAAAGTTGTAAGTTCACCATTAGTGTATCCATAATTATAATTATGAAGATATCAAGATTACACATGGTGTGAACAGAACGCTGTATAGAAATGATATGTAAATTATTTGTCAGCATTTCATGCAAGTGTGATTATTTTCTAAGGCTCTTCTAGCGCTGGTTTTATGAAATATGTGAATGTAGTATTTTCATCAATAAAGTTTAATGCGTTAAGCATTAGTTTAAAATGAATGAGAAAATGTTAGGCAGATAAGTTATTTGCCACATGTTGTAATGATCATGTTTTGAATTTATTTCAGTATGCAGTATTTGAAAAAATGTCAATACATAAAAGAAAGGAAATGAGTATAATTAAGTCAATATATTTTTAAAGCAATTTTTATAATTTAGCAGACATTGCATCTTAATATAAGTCACTATTAAAGTCATGCCCTTGTGAAAAATGTGATGTCATTTTTCTCTTTTTTTGTTGATCATGTAGAATTGGTTCTTTTTCATGCTATGTGTTACATTTACTTTTGACAAGTTATTGCCTGCCCCTGAGGAACATTTTACTTGTTTCGATTTCATTTCTTCCTTCCTTCCTTCCCTCTCCAACTTGTCCCTCTTTCACAGATAAAATTTTCAATGTGTTTTGTTTTGAAGTCATCATAGTGTTCCTATCTTTAATGGCTTTTGAGAGTGGGCAATAAGAAATACAGATATTTCATCCTTATCTAGGGACATAATTCAAGCCTTTGTTATTGATAGAACTCACTGATTTTTTTTCTTTTTTTGTTAAACCAGCCTTCCCTTGCCTTCCCACCTCCTCACCTTCCAGCCTCTTTATTCCTCCCTTTCATCCTTCCCTCTTTCCTCCCCTTCCTTCCTTCCTTTATCGATCAATATAATCACTTTGTTTCTTTCAGATGAGGTTGGAATGGAATGGTTCAGCTGTGACCAGAAGTGTATATTCCTGAGTAGATTGCCAAGAATCATGAGTGAAGAGGGCCCTGTTGCATCTTCTTAAATTATTCATTTATCTGCTTTATTATTCCATGCCGAAAACTTAAAATTATTGAGTTGTACATTATGTATTTAACTTGTTGCTTAATTTCTACGTATTTATTTTCAGTAAATGGCTGAAAGTGTTAAGTATTCCGTATTTTTAGCACAATGTGCTGCATATAGTTCCCAAGAAGCAAATAAGGTTTCATGTGTACAGAATTTGACTTCAGGTTTAGTTTTTTTTTTTTTTAATCTGAAATGTTTTCTTTTTATTGTTTGAAACTGAAAAATAAACAATTATTGAACCATTTCGAATTTACCTCATTTTAAAACTCATTTTTAATTTATTATTTGGCCTATTTTTAATATTAGTCACTAAAAATAAAATGGGAAGAGTGTCTAGTGCAGTGCTTAAAGATTATACAGTACATGTACAACATTAAAACCTGTTTAAAAAAAGGAAAAGGTACCAGCACTGACTTGTCCCCTTGCCATTTTTTCTTGCAATTATGTTAGACAAATATGCAGGGGGAGGGGGTGTCAAAACCTAGTTGTGTTTTCATTCTACAACTTCAGGAGCTATGTATTGCTGAACTTGAACATGGAAAATTTGAGTGACATTTTTAAAAAATTTTTTTAATCTACTGAATTCTACTGGTGTAACCATTTTTCTAAATAAACAGTTTTCTCAAATGATTGTGTATCATTGTGTATGTTGTTGCTTATTTAAAATAACGGCAAAGATAACTGTTTCTCACTTTCATCTTAGTCCATAGACTATAACATTTTCAAATAGTATCTCATTAATAATACGAAAACATTCTATTTGTCACCTCTGCACCTGGGGTAAACATTGGGTCGACATGGTGCCAAGAATCACCATTTACTCTTCAGTTACTTGGGACCAATGATACCTATGCAAATTTTTTTTTTTTGAGAATGACTATAAAGACTATATATTTTTAAAGGATTGGACAATGCTGAGCATATTCTAGAATTGGTAAAGGGATATAAATCTTGGTGCTTCTTTTCAGGTAACTAATTTTCAAATTTGATGATCACAATCAACACTTATTTATGGGAGAGTGATCCATTCAATGACTAACACCTATAATGTACCTGGCATAAAAATAAATGATACGTCTTAGAATTATTTTGGCATCGAGAAAATAACTGGTTTACCTCAAAATCACTTGAAATATATCAGGAAAGAGCTTGCAAATTATGTTGCTTTCATATTTTAAAGCACAATTGCGAGTTTGAATGAGAAAGTGCTACTACTTAACATGTAGTATCCCTTCTCTCTATTCCCCAAATTGTTGAACACAAGTAATTTTTGGTTGTGGCCTTGGTAGAAAAGCATTGAGAAGGAAAAAGACTTAACTTTTGATTTATTTAACTGTGCAAAAATAATTTATGTTGGAAGTAGCAAATCTCTATATGTGTAGGAATAGCTGTTTTTAAGCATCTCCTCTGTTCTAGGTACAAAGGAGCTATCTTGAGAAATGTGGGTCAAATGAGTGCTATTAGGGGTCAGCAAACTTGCTGTAAAGGACCAGATAGCAAATGTTTGAGGCTTTGCAGACCCTGAGCACCTTGTGGCAACTCTTCAGCTCGCTCTGCCTTTATAGCGTGAAAGCAGCCACAGTGATTCATAAATGAATGAGCAAGTGCCAGTAAAACTTCATTTACAAAATGTTAATAGAGAATCCTATGGAAGGTTTCTATAACAAATATTCGAATGCCTCTTAGGCACCACAGGTGCAGCCATGAAAGAACAAAGTCCCTGCCCTCATGGAACTTCATTTTAGCCAATGGAGGCAAACCACAATTGAATGTTAGGTGGAGAGAACTCCTCTGAGGAAAAAAAAACCTGGGTGACGAGGCTGGGTGAGGCGGGGCTTAACTGCGTTACGTACATAGTGATCATGTGGAATGATGCTATGCAATGCAGGATCTTACAAAGATGTAAGGTGGTGAGTTTGTTTCTCTGGTTCTTGTTCCAAAGAACTTTAAAAAACCTTTATAACTAACCCTGAACCTGTCTCTCTCGAACTGGTAAGAAGTTGGAAGACAATCTCCATTCCCTACCTTATCTTAAAGGTCAGGGACAAAATTTACAACTTCTTGCCTTGCCAAATGATCTGCAGGTGATTCGCAATTTATTGGAAAGTCACTAGCTCATAGTATAGTGCCATTTTTTGACATTTCATAGTTTATTTCTCAATTACAGTTTATATACAATATTAGTTTCAGGTGTACATCCCTGTGATTAAACATTATATAACATACTAAGAGATCATCCCGAAAAATCTTATACCCATCTGATACTATATTATTGACTGCATTTCCTATGCTGTACTTTACATCCCCAATAATTATTCTGCAACAACTGATCTCTACTACTTTTTATTTTATTTTTTATTGTTAACACTTAACAGATGTCTCCCTTTTCCTCCCCCCTTTACCCATGTCTACCCAGCCTCTGTCTTCTGCCCCATGCATTTACCACATTGTTTGTGACCATGGGGTATGTGTATATGTTCTTCAGTCAACTTATACTTTTTTTTTTTTGGTTTTTTAAGATTTTACTATTTTTGGAGGAGAAGGGAGGGAGGAAGAAAGGGCGAGAAACATCGATGTATGGTTGCCTTATGAGTGCCTCCAGCTGGGGAGTTGGCTGAAGATCTGGCTTGCAACCCAGATATGTGCCCTGACTGGGAATCAAACCAGCAACTCTTTGGTTTGCAGGCCATTGCTCAATCCACTGAACCACACCAGCCAAGGCAACTTGTACTTGTTAACTTCAACTGTTACACTCATCCTGCCATCTGGCAACCATCAAAATACTCTATGAGTTTGTGTTCTGCTTGTTAGGTTTTTAAATATTTAATATATTTATTAAATTATATATATATATAGGCATTTTATATTTTTGATATTTTTTTTCTTTTTAAAGAACACTCAAACATTTCATATAATATCAGTTTGGTGGTGATGAACTCCTTTAGCTTTTTCTTGTCTGGGAAGTTCTTTATCTGCCCTTTGATTCTAAGTGATAGCATTATGGGTAATTTTTTTGTTTTTTAAATTATCTTTTATTGATTATCTATTTCAGTTGACACAATTTTTCCCCCTTTTATTCCCTCCACCCAACACCCGCCATGCACTAAGGCACTCCCCACAGAATTGCTCATGTCCATGGGTTGTGTGCGTAAGTTCTTTGGCTACTTCATTTCCTATACTGTACCTTACATTTCCCTGGTTATTCTCTACCTATTTGTAATTCTTTTTTAAAAGTATATTGATTATGCTGTTCTATTTGTCCCAAATTCTTTTCCCCATGCTCCTCTCGAGGACAGACCCCCATTTCCTCCTGCAGTCCCACCCCCTTAATTCATGTCCATGGGTTGTGCATGTAAGCTCTCTGGTTTCACCCTTTACTCTTAACTTCTCCCTATCTTGTACCTACCAATTATGTTTCCTAATCCCTGCATCATTACCCTGTTTCACCCCCTTCCCCCTTCCAGCTGATAACCCTCTGAATGATCTCCATACCTGATTCTGGTCCTATTCTGATTCTTTGCTTAGTTTGTTTTTGTTTTCATTTTTATTTTTTAGGTTGATGTTTGTTGTCTTTTTTTTTTTTTTTTTTTAGTTTTATTCATTCTTTTCAGAAGGGCAGGAAGGGAAAGAAAGGGATAGAAATATCAATGTATGGTTGCCTCTCACCTGGCTTCGGCTAAGGACCTGACTGGAGACCTGCCTTGCAACCTGGTTATGTGCCCTGACTGGGAGTCGAACCAGCGACCTTTGGGTTCTCTGGCTGGTGCCAATCCACTGAGCCATACCAGTTGTTGTCTTTTTAATGTTCATAATTTTGATCCTCTTTTTCTTAAATCAGTGTCTTTAAGATTTCATACAATACTGGCTTGGTGATGATGAACTCCTTTAGCTTTACCTTGTCTGGGAAGCACTTTATCTACCCTTCCATTCTAAATGATGGCTTTGCTGGATAGAGTAATCTTGGTTGTAAGTTCTCACTTGCCATCACTTTGAATAGTTTTTGCCAGTCCTTTCTTGCCTGCAAAGTTTCCTTTGATAAATCAACTGATAGATAGACTTATCGGCACTCCTTTGCAAGTCAGTATCTTTTCTCTTGCTGCTTTTAAGATTCTTTAATCTTTGGCATTTTAATAATGACGTGTCTTGACGTGGTCCAATTTGGATTCGGCTTGTTTGGGACCCTCTGTGCTTCCTACACTTGTATGTCTAGTTCCTTTACCAAATTTGGGGAGCTTCCCGTCATTTTTTTACACAAGGTTTTTTTTTTTTTTTTTTTTTTTTTTTTTAAGATTTTATTTCATTATTTTTAGAAAGAGGGGAAGGGAGAGAGGCAGAGAGGGAGAGAAACATCAGTGTATGGTTGCATTTCACCTGCCTCCAGCCACAGTCCTGACAGGAGACCTGGTTTGTAACCTGGTTATGTGCCCTGGCTGGGGAATCGAACCTGTAACCTTTGGGTTCGCAGGCCGGCGCCTTATCCACTGTGCTACCAGCCAGGGCTTACACAAGTTTTTAATTTCTTGCTTTTCCTCTTCTCCTTCCGGCACCCCTATGATTCGAATGTTGGCACATTTAAAGTCATCCCAGAGGTTCCTACACCTCTCCTCCTTTTTTTCAATTCTTGTTTCCTCATTCTGTGCTGGCTGATTATTTCTTCCTTATGTTCCAAGTCATTGATTTGAACCCTGTTTTTCTTCCTTTCACAATTGGTTTTGTCTGTGTTTTCCCTTGTTTCACATAGCCTAGCCTTCACTTCTTCCCTTCTGCATTTGCCATACTTTACCTTATCAGCCAAGTCTGTGAGGATCTTTTATCACCAGCATTTTCAACTGTGCATCTCTTAGGCTGGCTCTCTGTTCATCTGTTAGTTTGGCTATTTCTTTATCACTTAGTTCACCCACTGGGACCTTGATCTGCTCCCTTTTTTGAGCCATAGGTCTTTGTCTTAACTTGACAGGCTCCTGTGTTTGCCTGTGTCTTACGTAGAGCTGTCGTACCTGTTATGTTTTAAGGGATGGAGCCTCAGGTATTCGTCAGTACAAGTGACTCGTTTCACCACTTTGCGTGGTATATATGGAGGAAGGGTCTAAGAGGGAACAATGCTGTTTGCTTAGCCCTTGCCCCCTTTCCAGGAACTTCTGCTTCCCATATGGGACTGGCACCTCTCTAGCTGTTACCCTGTCTGTGATTTCCAGAGTGGGTGGGTCTGTGGACATTCAAGGACCAATGCGGGCCCTCTAAACAAACAGACTCTGCTGAGAGACTGGCAGTTTCTTCCTCTGCCCCAAACCCCACTGGTTTTTGTAGAAGCAATGCGGCTTTATTTTTCTCCCTGGCTCTGGAACCATAAGTGGCACGGTCTGGTCTGCTGCCACACCGCCAAATCATATGCAGCCAATTGCTCCATCAATCTGCAGCCTCACTGTCCCAGATCCACTTCTCCTACCTGTCTGGATGAGTATTTCTTCTTCATATCTTTTGTTTGTTAGACTTCCGAGCAGCTCGGTATTCTGGAATTTCTGATTATCTCTAGTTTTGAGGTAGATGCATTCAGTTTTGGTTGTGGAGGGGGAGACAGCATGTCTACCTATGCCTCCATCTTGGATTCTATTTGTAATTCTCAATCCCCTCACCTCTTAACCCTAAGGTCCTTCACACCCTGCTCCCATCTGGCAATAATCAAAACTCTTTTTTTAAATTTTATTTATTATTTTTGGAGAGAGGGGAAGGGAGAAAGGCAGAGAGAGAGAGAAACATCAGTGTATGGTTGCCTTTCACCTGCCTCCAGCTACAGACCTGGCTGGAGACCTGGCTTGCAAGCTGGTTATGTGCCCTGGCTGGGGATCGAACCAGTGACCTTTGGGTTCGCAGGCCGGCTTCTTATCCACTGTGCCACCAGCCAGGCCCAAAACTCTTTATATCCATGATTCTGTCTCTGTTTTTGTTTGCTTAGTTTGTTTTTTAGATTCAATTGTTCACAGATATGTATTTATTGCCATTTTATTGTTCATAGTTTTGATCTTCTTAAATTAAGTCCCTTTAACATTTCATATAATAATGGTTTGGTTATGATGAACTTCTTTAATTTCTTCTTATCTGGGAAGCTCTTTACCTGCCCTTCTATTCTAAATGATAGCTTTGCTGAATAGAGCAATCTTGGCTGTAGGCCCCTATTTTTCATGACTGAATATTGCTTGCCTATCCTGTCTAGCCTGCAAAGTTCTTTTAAGAAATCAGCTGATAGGACCTGGCTGGTGTGGCTCAGTGGATTGAGCGCTGGCCTGTGAACCCCAGTGTCGCTGGTTCGATTCCCAGTCAGCACATGACTAGTTTGCAAGCCAGGTCCCCAGCTGGAGGCAGGTGAAAGACAACCATAAATGGATGTCTCTCTCCCTCTCTCCCTTCCCCCCTCTCTAAAAATAATGAATAAGATTTTTTTTTTTTTTTTAAATTTTATTGTTGTTGTATTACATCCATCCCCTTTTTGCTCCCCTCTGTCTGAATAAGATTTTTAAACAATAAAAGAAACCAGCTGACAGTCTATGGGAACTCACCTGCAAGTAACTTGAGTATCCTTATAATCAGTGTTTTAAACTCTTCATCTGATAGATTGCTTATCTTCCTTTTGTTTAGTTCTTCATCAGTTTTAAACTTTTAAAACTTTTTTTTCACTTGGGCCATACTTCGTCTTTTCATTTTGGCAGCCTCCCTGTGTTTGTTTCTATGTATTAGGTAGAGCTGCTATGACTCCATGTCTTGGTAGTGTTGCCTAATGTAGTAGGTGTCTTGTAGGGTCCAGTAACACAGCCTCCCCTGTCACCCAAGCTGGGTACGCAAGGTGCACCACTCGTGTGGGCTGAGTACACCCTCCTCTTGTAGTTGAACCTTAAATATTGTTGGCGGGCCAATGGGAGAGAATTATCCAGGCCAGTCAGCTGCAAGGACTGGCTGTGACCACTGACCACCAACCTCCTCTCTTTAGTGTGGTCTGTAGCTGTCCACTGGGTGCACAAGCTCTGGGGTTTCTTGGATGGTACAGCCAGGGTCAGCCCTCACCTGTGTTTTGCCCGGGGCCACCCTGCCTGGGCTATAGCTCAATCAGAGAGCGTTTCTATTTAGGTTGGACTTAGAGATTCCCAGGTGAAGCCAAACTGTGAATCTAGGCTGGCTGCTGCTAGTGCCATCCTGGACCCATTTAGCAAGATATATGGGGTCTGGTGGCTCACTGAGGCAGCTGTTGCTTGTTTGATAGGATTTAGGAGGCTTTGAAGCATGAGCCACGATCTGCCATTCATATGGAGAAATCTCAGTTTGGGTGGTCCCATAACTTTGGTAGGATGGAGTCTCAGGGGATCTCCAGGGTGGGGCAAACAGTGTTAGCCAGGTTGATGGAGTCTCAGACATAGCACTGGGCTGTGGGCTCTGTATCTCTGTGGGTGGGTGGGGGGTTCAGGAAAAAGGGACAGTGGCCTTTTTATCTGGGAGGAAGCTGTCCCCCTTGCTCTTGTCTTAATGCCATACCCTTCGCTGCCTGTGCCCTGCCCAGGGCCACTTGGCACAAACTGCTGAATGATCTGCAGATGGCTGCTACTTGTCCTGAGCTTGAGGGTGACAAAGAGATGCCAAGCTGTGAACTAAGGCTGGCTGCCGCCGATGCTGGGCCTGGGGCCGCTTAGCCCAAGGTTTGGGGCATGCTGAGGCCAGATGATGCTTGTTTGCAATTTGTAAACCTTGGAAAGAGATTTTGGGAAAGTCTGCAGCAGGAACCAAGATAAACAGCTTGTACGGAAAAGACACTGGAAATGGTTTGGGTGGGCCTGCAAGTTGGGTGAGGTGGGGTATTAGGGAATCTCTAGTGCAGGACAAAGCAGGTTGTTAGAGACTCAGATATGGTACCTGCCTGCTGGCTCTGTGGGGTGAACAGAAGCTGCCCCTCCAGCCCTTGCCTGATGCCAGACAATTCATTTCCTCTCTGAATGTCCCTGGTGCCTTTTGAGTTGCTGCCCTAGTGCTGGAGCTCAGGAGTAAGTCCAAGGAAGTCCATGCACAGGCCCTTTAAGAGGAACTACTTGGAACTCCAGAAGTTTATTCCACTGACTCAAGTCCTTGCTGGGTTTTATACCCAGAAGTTATGGAACTTCTCTTTTTGACACTGGAGCTCTGAATTGGGGGCCCTGGTGTGGGTCTGGGACCTCTTGATCCTCAGGAGATACCTCTGCAACTGAGATATCCCTCCCAAGTTTTATCTACCACACCATGGGTGTGGGACTAGCTCTTCCATATCTCTGCCCCTGCTACCAGTCTCATGGGACTTCTTTAATTCTGTAGATGTAGGACTTCCATTCAGCCAGGTGGTTCTGAATGATGGTTCTGTACTTTAGTTGTAATTTTGATGTGGCTGTGAGAGGATTCAAGTACTGCATTTACCTACATAGCCATCTTGACCAGAAGTCCTATGGTGTGTGTCATTTTTCTATTTCAAGGAAGCACTTCAGCCAACTATGGATGAAAGTCTGAATAGCCTTTTCCCCCCAATGATTTATTTTATTTTTTATTTCTACTTTACCACAATCTGTAAATGATTTATGTAAAAACATACGGTATAGGATTTAAAAAGTAAATGAGAAAATTTGATTTCTGGGTGAAGTAGCACCTAAAATGAGGTCCATACCCCCAAATGCTATATACACATGGGCTATGAATTAGCTCTGAGAAAGCTGGAAGGTCACACACAGAAGGTAATGTGGTTGGTTACAGTATTACAGTGACCATCATGTAAAAAGCCAGCCACAGCAGAGAATATTTTCTGTCAGTGAAGCCTCAAAGAGACTTAACTTGCATTCTCACAATGAAGAAACCCTGTCTTTTCAGTAAATAAAGGAAAGGTATGTATCTTGTAGTGGCCCTAAATGTTAGCTGAGAGCCAACATCTCAACTCATTCTACAATGGTGACTTTGTAGAAATATGTGGTCCAGGCACCCAGGTCTCTGTTGGTTTGATTTAGTACAGGAAAATGTTTTTCATAAGCATTTTGTAAAGATCAGAAACTCATGCTACCATTGTTTGATTCCCACAATACAAGCAAGATAAACAATGATCTCATTAGTTGAAATGTTGTGCCAGCCTTCTGATTTTAATTTCATTTGTATGGATCCTGATCTCTAAGGCTGCCTGTTAGGTAGACGGAAGCTTATAATATTGCAGCTGCTTAATATTCTTATCACTTGTCAGAAGAATGATTTAAGTGTTTAATTTTTTAAATTGAAGTAACAATTTTAGAGACACTGTCAGGGTCAAAGAGATTTTATTGTGTCTAGAGTTGAGAATAAAAAGAGGAGCTGGTTAAAATATGCTAATTCATGCTAATTGAATACAGATTTTGTTGTATTTATAGACATAAATGGACATGATGATTAAGAATAACAATAGAAGAGGTATTGGAAACACTGACTAAAGGAAGTGTGGAAACTTGAAAAGATAAACCTTAACATAAGGATAATTGATTTTTGTTTCTGATTCTTAGGTACTGTTTTAAGCTCTAATGCCCATTATTTCCACATTGGTCAAGCTAACAAAGCTTAACTCCAATGATATGTTGTTAAATGGAAGTGTTTAATAGAGGAAAAAGGAAAGGAGATTTTTTAAAAAAGATTTTATTATTATTTTCAAAGAGAAGGGCAGGGAAGGAGGAAGAAAGGGAGAGAAACAGCAGTGTATGGTTGCCTTTCATCTGCCTTCAGCCACAGACCTGGCTGGAGACCTGGCTTACAACCTGATTATGTGCCCTCACTGGGGAATCAAATCAGTGGCCTTTGGGTAGGCAGGCCAGTGCCTATCCACTGAGCCACCAGCTAGGGCTGGAAAGAAGAATATTTTGATTGAGGACAGGGGACATAAACTTGAGAAACACATCATCGTAAGTCAGAAATGGCCTTCATTTCAGGGACAGGAACCTGAAAATAACCTAGTACTTAACTTCTAGCTTAGTCTGAATGCTGGGTTTTGTCAGATGACAGCTAGATGTCCATGGACTTGAATATCATGTTGATGAAGAGCTACTATTACCCCTGTTCCCACAAAATTCTAGCCAGAATGATATTGTACTGTATATTCAAGGCCTTCATGATTCTGATTGTGTATAGTATGTAGTGGTACTCATCTCGTAGGGTTCCATATATCATTATTTAAAAAGATGAGTTGTAATTAGATATGCCACTGCTCGGTACTGCTATGCAGACACTTTTTTTGCTTTCCAGGCTAATTGATCCAAGAAGTCAATAGTACAGAAAAAAGATCATGCTAACAATATACAAGCAGGAAATGAAATGCAAAATGAAGTATTCTTACCACATGTATTTGGGGTCCAGTTATATTTGAAGATGATGGTGGGTACTCAGGGTAAGAATGACCTTAGACTAGGTGTCATATGGGGAGTCTTGTTCTTAACAGGTTGATCTGGGAAGACTTCATGAAGGATTTGGATGTTCAAGAAGCTAATCTATGCATTTCTAGTCAAACTTAGAGGGTATAGGTCTTTTGGGATCTGGTTTTACCCTAAGTTGATACTAGAAGAGAGATGACATTGAACTTGAAATTCAGATGCACTCTGGCATAGTGGAGAATCCTTGAAGCCTTATCACACTAGCTGAGAGGACTGGATCACATCTGAGAGGCAAATGTTCCCTACTTCTTTGGATACTGTTCCATGCTACCTCAAGACCTTTTCTTTCTTTTTTTAAAATTTATTTTATTTTTATAATTTTTAAAATATTTTATTTATTATTTTTGAGAGAGAGGAAGGGAGAGAATCAGAGAGGAGGAGAGACATCAATGTATGGTTGCCTTTCACCTGCCTCCAGCTATGGACCTGGCTAGAGACCTGGCTTGCAACCTGGTTATGTGCCCTGGCTGAGAATCGAACCAGTGACCTTTGGGTTGACAGGCCAGTGCCTTATCCACTGTGCCACCAGCCAGGGCCTGAGACTTTTTCTTTCCTTTTTTCTTTTTTTCATGACTAAGCCTGACATCAACCTTATCTCTTTAATCAGTGTTAGTCACATTTTTTATACCTTTACAGGTAATCAAAAAGTTACTGCCTTTAGGTCAAGATTACTTTGCTTATTTCCTCTGAGTGATATTGAGCTCCACTTGTACTTACTCACCTGGTCTTCACAATGGCCTTTTGTTAATGAATTAATTATAACAATACAAATACTCAATAACTCTTAGCAATTGTTATTAGTGGTAATACCTTTACCAGCACTTTGCAAACTGGGAATCATCAGAATCAGAATTAATGGAAAACTTTGCATCCCCCGCCCCTCCAACTATACTGAATCAGATTCTCTTGGGATTGAGAGCCTGGATGGAGTGTTGTTAAACAGTCCCTCAAATCCTGGCTAGTGTGACTCAGTTGGTTTCACGTCATTCTGCAAAGTGAAAGGTCACCAGCTCCATTCCCACTCAGGGCACATGCTTAGGTTGTGGGTTTGGTCCCTGGCCTGGGTGCATGTGACAGGTAACTAAATGATGTTCTTTCATATCAATATTTCTCTTCATCTCTTTCTCCCTTCCTTCCCCTCCTTATCAAAAAAACAAACAAACAAACAAACAAAAAACCAAACAACAACAACAACAAAACAACAAAAAAACCCAAAAATAAACAAACAAAATAGTTCCTCAAATGATTCCAATGTAGTGTTGGTGTTTGGAAATTACAAAATTTAAGCAGCCTGTGATTTCCTGCATCTCTGTTCTTACCTCAATTAGGGGCAGAACCCATCTAGAGGCTTCTTTTTTATTGAATATATTGGGGTGACATTGGTTAATAAAATTGTATAGGTTTCAGGTGTGCAATTCTGTAATACATAGCCTGTATATTGTCTTATATGTTCATCACCCCAAGTGAAGTCTCCTCTCATTACCATTTATCCCCCTTATACCTTCTTGTACTTCCCCCAATGCCATCTTCTGCCTGGTATTCACATACTGTCATCTGTGTGGGAGTGATAAGTTGTTAGGCCCCAGATACAACCCATCCTTAACAAGAGATCTTTGAAAAGTAAGATCACTCTGCTGGTGCATGCTGCTCTTTTTTACTCTGACAACTTGTCTTCCCCAGCCTACCTTCAATGACCATCCTGGATCTCACTGCTTACCCTAGATGTGTACTGTCAGCAGGCATCTACCACAAAGGTAAGCAGTTTGGAGTTTCAGAGTTACTTTTGATGCTATTTGCACCTTTTCCTTTAACTTTTATCTGTGGTGGTTTACTTTTCCATGATTGGGTTTGGTTCAGGGCTGACTTTTGTTCTCCATTCCTTGCTTTTCCTTGCATAATAACCTGATGTTGGTGTGTGTGTGTGTATGAAGGCGGGCGTTGTATGAGCAGTTAATTCAATAGTATAAAATTTCCTGTAACTATTGTTCTAGGTGCATCCCACAAATTTGATTGGTATTTTCATTTTCATTTGGCTCAAAGTATTTTCTAACTTCCCTTTGACCAGTGTATTATTTAGAAGTGTGTTGCTTAATTTCCAAATATTTGCAGATTTTCCAGTTATTCTTCTGTTATTGGTATGTACTTTAGCTCTGTTGTGGTCAAAGAACATACTTTGAATTATTTAAAAACTCCTCTGATGTTTACTGGTACTTGTTTTATGGCCCAGCAGTTAGCCTAACCATGGTGAATAGGAAAAGAATGAGTATTCTGTTCTTGTGGGGTATAGAGTTCTATAAAAGCCAATTAATTACCTCAAGTGAGTTGATGGTGTTACAAATTTGTTTCCTTGATGATTTTCTCTGGGGCTGATCTGTCAATTACAGACAGAGTTATATTGAAATTTACAAATGCAATTCTGGATTTGTCTTATTTTTTCTTTCAGTTTTTGCATCATATATTTTGAAACTGTGATTAGGCTCATGCCCATTTAGGATTTTATATGCTTGGCAAATTGGCCCCTTTATGAAAATAAAATATTCCTCTTTATTTCTGGTAATATTCCTCATTCTAATATTTACTTTAATATTAATATAGCCCCTTGAGCTTTCTTTTGATTGTATTTACATGGTATATTTTTTATCCATTCCCTTCATATCGGAAATTGGCTTCTTGCTTTTTAATTCAGTTAGACAACTGTTACCTTTTAATTGACATTTAATACTGGTATTGATATGATCAGGCTTAACTCTGACATCTTGCTATTTGTTTTCTATTTTTCCTGTATCTCTTCTCTTTTTATCTTATTCTCCTGACTTCTTTTAGATGGCTTGTGCCTCAATTTCTTCATTGGTAAAATGAAGCTAGTAAAACCACTATTTCATAAGGCAGTCCTAAGGATTAAACAAGATAACAAGATAACTTATACAATGATGCTTAGCACATATTTATGTGGAGCTTGATCATTTTAAATATATATATATATATATATATATATATATATATATATATATATATAAAGGGGATGGATGTAATACAACAACAATAAAATTAAAAAAAAAAGAATGGTGAACTCCTTGGGATATCAATTCTTAAAAGATTTTTGGTTCTTAATCTGCTGTGTACACACACAGGTGAGGTACTGTCTCCAGGTGTAGTTTCAGTGGCCACTGAAAGGACCTGGTTTCAAAAGATCTCCCCTCCTGGCTAGCTGCGGTATGTGAAATTGTCATAATTAAGTACTTTACAGGAACTTCTGGAGATGTACATATTAATTAAGGTAAAGCATTATAGGAGGAAGCAGTCAATTTTCTCACTAGTACAGAAGTACAAGTGATTTCTGATGGTATTCCATCATGCTCTCATGCTCCCATATTTCCTAGGAAAGTATTGAGAGGTTTGCCTAGGCAAAAGTCAGAGAAAACAACATGACCTGATCCTGAGGAAGCACCAGAGTGGGCAGCTCAGATGGTTACTTGAAAGTCAAAGGAGAGTTTGAAAAGTTACCAAAAAGGATTTGGCCCACATGGTGGTTTTACCTTGAGCTGTTTGTGAGGTTAAGCTTCTGGTTTAGTATTTGTGGGTTTTCTCCACTTTCCTTGTGGGAGGAATTGATATTTAGCTGTTGGACTTTTGTAATAGTTAACTTGTTCATATTTCCCATTTTACTCACCTCCAAAACATGAAGTGGCTGAATTGGAAGTCTACATGGTAGTAAGTTTGTTACTGAGGAAACTGGGGTTTATTCATGTGGCACCTTGGTGTATGTGTGACCCAGTAATTACTGTTGAGAAAAACAGGTCTTTATTTACAAAATGTTCCAACCTTGGTGGGAGGGCTGGGAGTACTTCTGCTCGGATCCCTGCTCTCCCATGAGACCCAGAGCTTCCCTTGTTCCCCAAAAGGCTATAAACCAAAACCAAGCCCAGTAGTTCCCCATTCCTCATCAGTCAGCTCTCTCTTTCAGGATCTGTGGTATGTTGTCCTCAGCCTTCATATAATAGTGCAGGAAAGCATGTGTCATGTTACATTGGATCATGGTGAAGTCCAGGAAAGGCACAAGTCCTAAGAGAGTGTCCTCTCCACAAGTCCCAAGTTCCAAGAGTCCAGATAGAGACTAGGTCTTCAAGGCAGAGTCCTTAGTGGCTTCGGAGTCAGCTGGAGTGGGCACGGTCAATGCAGCAGTGTGCCTGCTTTCTTACTAGCCCAGGCCACATGGCCAGATCCTGACTACAAACTGCATAGCTGCTTGCTCCTTATCAAATGGCTGCTACAACATCCTCCTACATCACATTCTCCATCACCCTCCCTGCAACATGCTCCTCTCAAGGCTGCCCACCCTTCTTTTTAAATCCTGAAAGTCAGTACACCTTTTGCCTTGGGCTGTAGCACAGCTATTGTCTAGCTAACAGCCTGCCATAGATAGGCAAAGTACCTTAAAATGTGTATTACCAGCTCTGGCTGGTGGCTCAGTGGATAACGCACTGGCTGCGATCCCAAAGGTCACTGGTTCGATTCCCAGCCAGGGCACATAATCAGGTTGCAAGCCAGGTCTCCAGCCAGGTCCCCAGCTAGAGGCAGGTGAAAGGCAACCACACATGGATGTCTCTCTCCCTTTCTTCCTCTCTCCCTACCCTTCTCTCTAAAAATAATGAATAAAATCTTTTTAAAAAAACCCCAAAACAAAAAAAAAGCTGTATTACCTCCTTCTCCCATTCCCTAAACCATGAGCTTTGGGAACTTCGGGCCTCCCTCTCCCACTCTGGCACAGGTTGAGAGCAACTATATTTTCCCCCATTTTGCCACTTCATTGAGGATTTGTTCAGTCCCTGTGAACTCTGCAACACTGATCTAGAATGTAAGTTCCACAAGTGCAGGAACTGATTAAAGCCAGTAAGCTAACAGTGCGTGCCACTGTAGGTATTCAACAAATATTTGACCTGTTTGTCATTTCCTCCAATTGAATAGAAACATTTTAATCAGATTGTTATCAGCCACTTGACTCCCTGCCCTTGCTGGTCTTCACTTCCCCTTACTAGGACCATTCATCTTCTCTAAACTGAGCCTCAGACTTAGGCTGTAGTCCCCAATCCCATCATTTTTACCTGTCCTTTATTCCCTCCTTGCCCCCTCATTTTATCCAAAGACCTTTAGAGACTAGAGGCCTATTAGCCTGTATGCTAAACTTCACTATCCTGAGTACTCGTGGTTCACTTAACACAATAAATGTGTTCTTAGAAAGCACTCTAGGCCACATAAATGCATAAATAAAAATAATTTTCTTATTGATTCACATTTTTACTTCTGATCTTCATTTGTCACCAGATTCTAAAGCCAACCCAGTGAGATAATTCATGAGAGGTACTTAAACACAGGGATCCCAGTGAATTATTTCATGAAAACATGAAGCTTTAGGAAAATGAATGTGTATTCTTGTATCCTATCCTAAGTTAGGCTTTCATATATTGGCCTTCCTGAAAGTGAGGACCACCTATATTTTCTCTCTTTAATTTTTTCCCCATGGCTATTACAGATATTGTGATAGTTCTCCCTGAATTCTAGAGACCAAGTTTTCCTGCTTCATTTGTTCATTTTAGTTACTCATCCTCAACTTGCAACAATTACAGAGCAGTCACTCATTCAAGAGATTTTGATTGATCATGTAGGATGTGGGAGCACTGTACCTGGTCCTGGGGATTCATGATCAAGCAGGGCAAAATCTGTGCCAAGGTGTTCACAGTCTGCTAAGGGAGGAAGATAAACCAATAGGCAATTCCTATGCAGTGTGCATTGTGCTCCGATAGCAAAAGTACAGGATGCTGTAGGGGCACAGAATATGGGTGGGAGGTCAGAGAAAGAGGAGTTTGGGGAAAAGTTCTTGGATTAGGTGAGGTCTATAAAAAGCACAAGTCTCAGACAGTAATTTGTCAGCACATATCAAAGTTTTATTCAAAGCCCTGGCTGGTGGCTTAGTGAATAGGCACTACCCATTGAACCCAAGGTTGCTGGTTGAATTCTCAGTCAGGGCACATAACCAGGTTGCAAGCCAGGTCTCCAGCCAGGTCCATGGCTGGAGGCAGGTGAAAGGCAAGCATACATTGATGCTCCTCTCCATTTCTTTCTCCTTCCCTGCCCTTCTCTCTAAAAATAATGAATAAAATATTTTAAAAAGTTTTATTCAAACAATTAATGAAAGAATCAGCAAATTGACAAGAATGTTTATTCAAAGAATATTTGAAAACCAGGGATTCATCTCATCAGTTGGGGAAAGAATGCCAAAGTAAGGTGACTAAGTTATATTCAAACCTGCATAATGTTTTATATTGCAATAAACTGAAAATTTGAAGTTATTTTCTGAACCAAGCACCCTCCAAAAATTAAATCACATCGTGGCAGTTTTCTGCAGGGTGACCTCTAACTTTATAAGACTAAAATTCTTTGGGCCCTAACGAGTTGTGAATAGTCAGTCAAAGTTAAAAACCCCGAGTCAGAAAAAAACAAAAAACAAAAAACCCTGAGGTAACTGACAGGCTTATTAGAATAATATTTAACAACTCATGCAATCATCTTTTTCTCTTATTTTCAAGTTTTAGGTAAATTTTTCTCTGTAATCTTTGCTGTGACCTTGTATAATTTCTAAAGAGTAGTCTTGGTCACAAAAAATGTAGTTGACCTCATTGTGTTTTTGTGACCAGGATTGGGTTTATTGCTGAGTTAATACTTTTCTATAATTCTCAGAGGTAATATACTCAATAAGGTAGATGATATTATTCGCGGTTATTTATTCCCCACCTTTCCTGTAAGAGGATTATGTACCCATAACTGATTGCCAGGTGACTTCCCATGCCTCTTGTGGGAGGAGTATAGGTTTGATTTTGAGCTCAACTGACATGGCTTTGGCAATAGAGTGTGAGTGAATATGACATAGCCACCTTCAAGCAGACGTTTGCCTTAGCTTAGCTTCTTGTGTTTGCCATCTGTCAAGAGACCCAGATGGTGCAGGTAAGGCCTCAGGCTGGGTCCTAGGATGAAAAGAAATCTATGTCTATAAAGTTTCTATCACAGTTGCAACTGTCCTGCCATCAGCCTATGGCTTACATGTAGTATGAGCAAAAAACCAACCAAACAAACAAAAACCTGTAATCCACTGAGATTTCCCCCTAAAATCAGGAGCAGAACAAAAATGTCCACTCTCTCTTCTGTTCAACATTGTACTGGAGTTCTAGACAAGGCACGTAAACAAGACAATGAAAGTAAAGGCATCTAAATTGTAAAGGGAAGAGTAAAAATATCTCTGTTTGTAGATGATGATTTAGTATATTAAAAAATGCTAAGGAATTCACTAAAAACTATTATAACTAATAAATTAGTTGAGCAAAGTTAGAGGATACAGAATTAATATATAAAAATCAATTGTATTTCTATACAGTAGCATTGAGCAAATTGAAAATTAAATTAAATGTGGAGAATTGACTTGAGGTGGTAAATACATGTACAGTGTGCATATGATGTGTTGTAGAATTGTGCACCTGAACCCTGTATAATTCTGTTAACCTGTGCCCTTCTAATAAATTCAATAAAAAGGAAAAATTGAAATTAATAAATACTTTCCTTTATAATAGCATAAAATTTAAATATGTAGAAATGAATTTAACAAGAGAAAGATAAAATATATTAAGACTATAAAACATTTTTCAAAGAAATTAAATAAGATGTAAATAAGGAGAAAGACATTCTGTATCCATGGATTGGAAGACATACTGTCATTAAGATGTCAATACTTTCCCAATTGATCTGTAGATTCAACCCAATCTTTTTTTTTTTTTTTTTTTTTTTTTTTAGAAAGAGAGAGGAGAAGGGAGAGAGACATCAATGTATGGTTGCCTTTTACCTGCCTCCAGCTATGGACCTGGCTGGAGACCTAGCTTGCAACCTGGTTATGTGCCCTGGCTGGGAATCAAACCAGCAACCTTTGGGTTTGCAGGCCATTGCCTTATCCATTGTGCCACCAGCCAGGGCCTCAATCCAATCTTTATCAACATTCCAGCAAGCTTCTTTGTGGACATTAACAAGCTAATCCTAAAATTCACATGGAAATTCAAGGGACCTAGAATAGCTCAAATAATGTTGAAAAAGAAGAACAAAGTTGGAGGACTCACACTTTCTGATTTCAAACTTGTCTAAAATGAAAAATAATCAAGACAATGTGGCACTGGCATAAGGATAGATAAATGGGATAGAATTGAGAATCCAGAAATAAACCCTCATATTTATAGTCAATTGGCTTTCAATAAGAATACCAAAACAATTTAATGAGGAAAACTAGTATTTTTAGAAAATGGTGCAGGGACAACTGAATATCAATGTGCAAAAGAATGAAGGTGAACCCTACTTCATGTGATATAAAAATTAATTTGAAATGAACCAAAGACCTAAATATAACAACTATACTTATAAAACTTTTAGAAGAAAAATAGAAGTATATCTTCATGACCTTGGGTTTGTCAGTGGTTTCTTAGGTATCACATCACATGCATTAGCAAAAAAGGTAAAATAGATAAATTGGACTTAATCAAAAGTAAAAACTTCAGTGCTTTAGAGGATAATGTCAAAAAAAAAAAGTGAAAAGACAATTTACAGAATGGAAGAAAATACTTGTGAATCATATATATGGTAAGGGAGTTGTATCTAAACTACATCAAGAATTATAGCTCAATAATAAAAAGACACATAACCAAATTAAAAATGGGCAAATGATCTGAAATTTCTCCAGAGAAGATATGGCCAATTAAGTATACAAAAATATGCTCAATATCATTAGCTACCAGGGAAATGCAAATCAAAACCACAATGAGATGTGATTTCACACCCAGTACGATGGCTATAATAAAAAAACAAAAACAAGAAACACCCCAGGCTTGTGTGACTCAATGGATTGAGTGCCAACCTGTGAACCAAAAGGTCACTGGTTTTATTCCCGGTCAGGGCACATGCTTGGGTGGCAGGCCAGGTCCCTGGTTGAGGGTGTGCGAGAAGTAGCTGATGGCTGTATATCTGGCACGCATTGATGTTTCTCTTCTTCTCTTTCTCCCTCCCTTCCTCTTTCTCTAAAAGTAAATAAATAAAATCTTAAACAAAAGCAAATACTAACAAATGATGACCAGGATATGTTGAGAAACAAGGCTTTATATAGCCACTTGGAAAAAAGAGTCTGGCTGTTTCTCAAATAGTTAAATATAAAGTTATCATTTGAGTCATCAATTCTATTCCTAGGTATATAATATACCCAAGAGGATTTAAAGCATTCTTCTGCACAAACATCTGTGCACAAATGTTCATATCAACATTATTCATAATATTAGAAAAGTGGAGTTGATCATCATTAATTGATGAATGAATAAGCAAAATGTGGTAATAACCATACTATGGAATATTGTTTGTCCATAAAAGGAATGGGAATGAAGTTTACAACATGAATGAACCTTTCAAACATAATGCTAACTAAAAGAATCTAGTCTTAAAATACAATATATTATATGATTTCATTGCTATGAAATATTTAAAATAAACAAATCTATAGATACTGAAACTAGATTAGTGACTGCTTAGGTCTGGGGGAATAGAGGGCAATATGGTAATAGTTAAAGGGTATAGAGTTTCTTCTTGGGGGATAAAAATGTTCTGAAATTGATTATGGTAATGATTATAAAACTTTATATATATATATACTAAAAACCAATGAACTATATACAATTTAAATGTGTGAATTATATGATATATGTATTTCCATAAAGGTGTCAGTTTTTTTGATAGTGCATAGGAGCTTGATTATGTTTCCATGTATACTGAGAGCTATAGTAGCTGAGATATTCATATTAAAAAACATTTGAGTGTCCTGGCTGGTGGCTCAGTGGATAGGCACCCCCTGTGAACCCAAAAGTCACTGATTCAATTCCCAGTCAAGGCACATAACCAGGTTGCAAGCCAGGTCTCCAGCTATGTCTGTCTGTAGCTGAAGTCAGGTGAAAGGCAACCATACATTGACATTTCTCTCCTTCTCTTCCTCCCTCCCTGCCCTTCTCTCTTAAAAAATAATAAATAAAATCTTTTAAATAAAGGAAAAATCCTCTAGTTTCAAAAAACAAAACAAAAACAAAAACAAAACAAAACATTTGACCTATAGAAAATACTGGTAGAATTGGAACTTCTAGTTTTTATTTGGAAACTTTTCTCATATTGTGGGTTTCATGACATGGAAGCTCATAATAATATTGATGTAATTTTAAAATATAAAGAACAGAGGGTTTCAGTAATAGTGGAAGAATAAAGTCATATGAAATTTCTTGCAGGTAACAATGATCGAAAATAGATTGTAGTAGCCCTGGCTGATGGCTCAGTGAATAAAGCACTGGCCTACAAACCCAAAGGTCGCTAGTTCGATTCCCCAGCCAGGGCACGTAACCAGGTTGCAAGCCAGGTCTCCAGCCAGGTCCACAGCTGGAGGCAGGTGAAAGGCAACCATGCATTGATGTTTCTCTCCCTTTCTTCCTCTTTCTACAAAATAATAAATAAAATCTTTAAAAAAAGAAAATAGATTGCAAAAACCTGGAATGACACTGAAAAATACACAAAATCAGATTGAAGAATAAACACTGCAACTCTAAGGAATGAG
Source organism: Noctilio leporinus (assembly GCA_004026585.1). Taxonomy (NCBI): domain Eukaryota; kingdom Metazoa; phylum Chordata; class Mammalia; order Chiroptera; family Noctilionidae; genus Noctilio; species Noctilio leporinus. The sequence goes on along the minus strand of PVIW01000892.1, from coordinate 94,520 downwards.
AGTTGTGAGTCTGCAGGTTTTTGGTTTGAAGACATTTCCATTTCCTGACCCCCCATGGCTATGGCTGAAAGAAATACCAGTACAAAAACACATCCTTATTGGCTCAAGATGCCTTTCAGGGGTGGAAAATCAGCTTAGAATTAAAAAGGGGAGATCTTATCTGGAACAAATACTTCAAAAATTTATATGGAAACTACCTCACACCTGTCAGAATGGCCATCATTAACAAATCAACAAACAAGTTCTGGTGAGGATTTGGAGAAAAGGGAATGCTAGTGTACTATTGGTGGGAATGCAGACTGGTGCAGCTACTGTGGAAAACAGTATGTAATTTCCTCAAAAAACTAAAAATGGAACTGCCTTTTGACCCAGTGATTCCACTGCTAAGACTATACCCAAAAGATCCTGAAACACCAATTCCAAAGAACCTATGCAACTCTGTTCATAGCAGTGCTATTTATAATAGCTAAGTGCTGAAAGCAGCCTAAGTGCCCTTCAGTGGATGAATGGATCAAAAAACTTGGGTACATTTACATAACGGAATACTGCATAGCAGAAAGAAGGACCTCCTACCTTTTGCCATAGCATGGTTGGAACTGGACAGTATAATGCTTTGGTGAAATAAGCTAGGTGGCAAAAGACAAATACCATATGATTTCACCCAATACAGGAAACATGAACAAAACAAACAGGTGAGCAGAATGGAACCAGAGACATGGAAACAAGGAACAGACTGACAGTAACTAGAGGGGTGAGGGGAGGGGAAGAAGGGGTGTAAAAAGAGGAGGGGCTTAATCAAGTAGCTAATATAAAAGACCCATGGACATGGACACCGAGGTGGGGATTGCCTGTGAGAGAGGGGACAGGGTAGGTAGGGCAGGGGTGAGCAATGGAGGAAAAATGAAACAATTGTAATACAACAACAATAAATTAATTGAAATGAGGGGGGGAGATCTTGGTAGCAAGAGATTATATGCATTATATGCATAAAGGAATGAAACTCAAGTCCAAAAATAAATTTTACTCAAGCCCTTTTGACATCTAAACTATGCATGTGCAGGTGAGGATTCATGAGATTCATTTTTGTTGATTAATTTTGCTCATTAGATTACATATTTAAGTAAAATCATATGGTATTTGTCTTTCTCTGACTAACTTATTTTACTTAACATAATACTCTCTAGGTCTTCCCATGCTCTCACAAAAGGTAGGATTTTCTTATATTTTCTGACCAAGTAGTATTCCATTGTGTAAATGTACCATAGCTTTTTTTTTATCCATTCATCTACTGATAGGCACTTGGGCTGATTCCTGATCTTGGCTGTTATAAATCATGCTGCTATGAACATGGGGGTGCATAAGTTCCTCTGAATTGGTGCTTCAGGATTCTGTGGGTATAATCCTAGCAGTGGAATCACTGGGTCAAAAAACAACCCTTTGTCCATTTTTTAATTAGTTGGTCTTATTGGTGTTGAGTTGTTTATGTTCTTTCTATATTTTGGAAATTAAAATTTTATCAAAAAACCCTTTAGCAGATGTATCATTGGCAAATATGTTCTCCCATACAGTGGATTCCTTTTTCATTTTGTTAATAGTTTCTTTTACTGTGCAGAAGCTTTTTAGTTTCATGTAGTCCCATTTGTTTTTTGTTTGTTTCCCTTGCCCTAGCAGATATATCAGCAAATTCTTTTCAGATTTGTGTTCTTTATTTATGACTGATTTTTTCATGGTTTCTATGTTCTTTTTCATGTTGTTGAAGTTCTCCCTAAGTTCCTTGATTATCCTTATAACTGTTTACTTGACCGTTGTATCTGCTAAGTTGTTTGCCTTCATTTTATTTAGTTCTTTTTCTGGGGATTTCTCCTGTTCTTTCATTTGGGGCATGTGTCTTTGTTTCCACATTTTGGTTACCTCTTTGTGTTTTGTTTCTATTCATTAGGTAGATCTGCTATGATTCCCAGTCTTGGTAGGTTGTCCTTATGTAGCATATGAGGTCTGTCCCAAAAGTATTGACCTACTGTTACTATAATTAAAACAGTTTGTGCAGCTTACACTTTTGGGACAGACCTTCTGTGTCCTGTGGGACTCAGTGGTACAGCCTCCTTGATCATATTAGCTGGTGTTCCAGGAATGCTCCTAGTGTGGGTTATGTGAGCCCTCCTGGTATAATTGAGTGTTGATTGCTATTGGCCCATTCATGCATGAGGTCAACCCTCTGGCTGACTGTGAGGACTGACCACAATCACAGTGAATTAGTGCGGGCACTAACCGCAGAAAGTGGAATTTGCATCAGCAGGGTCTGGTGCCTGCCAAGACCTCCCTTTGTATATGTAGCTTGTGAAGCTAATTGGATTCTCCTCTGATGTTGTATGAAGCTGGTCACTGGGTGTGTCTGTTCTGGGGCCTCTTGGGAGGGGCTCTAGTGTAGATCAATGTCACATACTGCTGTGACTGACCCTGGGTAACCTCCTTGAAGCTATAAAACAATCCATAGTTTGTGGCCTGCCACTGTTGGGCCTGGGTGTACTTGATAAGGACCAAACTGCACACCAAGGTCAGCTTCCACCAGCACCGAGCCCCAGGGCAGGTCAGCAAAGATCCTAAAGGACCCTGAGACCTGTCTTCGCCTGCCTCTGCCTGATGGCTGCCTGTTAGGCCCAGTCATCGAAAGAGCCTTTGGCTGTGGCTTGGCCCTCTGTGTCCCTCTTCCTTTTTCATGAGGAGTAGCATGTGCTTACAGCTAAGTTTTATTAGCTTGCTTCTAACATGCAGAATTATGAGAGTCTATAGTGGCATCAGGGTGTTAATTTGAAAAATAATACATTGTTTTTTTCTGGATTATGTGATGCTAGTGGTTCTTACAAGCCTTTAAAAATGTATGACTTGTTAAAAAATTATAATTTGCTGTGACTTCTTTTCTCATTCTAAATCAATACAAAACACCTAATTTTGTATTCTTTCTCTAAAAGTACCCCCCCAGTTGTTAAGAGCTTCAGGCCCCTACAATTTCATATATTTATGAATTATACATGTGCACCATAATACTAATATGCAAATTATTAATAAATAATATATAAATGAAAAACAATGAGCTAAAGATGGAATAAATGATGTGTTAAAACATCTTATGAAAAAAAAAACATCTTATGAAGTCATGAGATTTAAGTTGTCTTTAGAAAATAATAGGTTTGGAAAATACAAGAAAATAATAGGTTTGGGAGATCGTCATCATTCATAATACAAGGCATAGATTTACAAATATTTTAGATTTTCTTCTTGATTACTTCAATCTTGGGGGCTGACATTGTCTGATGTGACTAGATTGCTCATTGTGATTGATGAAGAGCTGGTCTTAGGAACTGGAGAAATGTCAGCTCTGTCATTTTCTTGTTATTGGCTTGTGCTTGTATCATTATTAGATTTATTTTCAATTAGCAATTATTTTCAACTTGCAGAATTATTTTCAATTAGTTTCTTTGTAAGAATCTATTCAAATCACTTTGCATGTTTTAAGGATTGGTTTATTTACCACTAGATAACCTTCTTAATGAGTCACATGCAAACAATTCATAGCAATATTATGAAAGAGAATGAAGATGTGAAGATGCCCCTGAGAACCCCTCTGCTATGGGGAACTCACACTTCTGTCTGGAGACCTCATGACTATTACGTATAAACTGGAAGAGGGCTGCACTAGCAAAACATAATTGGGGAGATTTGAATAAGTGGCAGCTATACTTACTAGAATTAGCATGTGGTGATAGTTGATCATATTTGCTTTTTTTTTATTAAAGAAAAGAAGCATTATGGATTCAGTTGAAGTCTATTTGTATCACTTTCTGATCATTCTCTTCATTCCCAGAGGAACCACATCCTGAGGTTGGCGGGCATTCCTCTCATTATATATGTGCATATAGACAATGTCTAGTACAGTCATGCATTGCTTAACAATGGGGATATATTCTGAGAGATACATTGTTAAGGTGAGTTCGTCATTAAGTGAACATTATATGGCACACTTACACAAACCTAGATGGATAGCCTACTACACACCTAGGCCATATGGTATAGTCTGTTGTTCCTAAGCTACAAGCCTATACAACATGTTATTGTACTGAAATCTGTAGGCAATTGCAACACAATGATAAGTATTTATGTATATAAACATAGAAAAGGTACAGTAAAAATACAGTTTCAAATATAATAAATGGTACACCTACTATATATAGGGCAATACAATGAATGGAGTTTGTATGACAGGTTGTTCCAGGTGAGCGAGTGGGTAAGTGGTGAGTGAATGTAACATTAGCATAGGACATTACTGTATGTGATAATAGATTTTATAAATACTGTACACTTAGGCTACACTAAATTTATTTTTAAATAGCATAGTGCTGTCATACAACATTTTGACAGCTACAGTGTTGCCAGGTGATAAGAAATTTTCAGTTTCATTATCATGTTATGGACCCACCACTGTATATGCAATCCATCATTTACCAAAAGGTTGCTGGCCTTGGCATGACTATATTGTTATATTTTTAAACTTTATATTAGTGTTTTCAAAATATATATAAATCTATCATCCTGTGTATACTTTAAACCTTCTTCACCATTGTTTTTGAGATTCACCCATGTTAATACTAACTCTTCTTTCATTTTAATAGCTATATATTATTACACTGTATGAATAGACACAGTTTATCCATTTACCTCCTCATGGGCACTTAAATTATTTCCAGTTTTTCACTATTTCAAGCAAAGCTGTAAAAGGTATATTTTCTTGAGCATATGTGTAAGAGTTTCTCAAAGATGGACAACAATTCTCAAACTTATTGGGTTACTCAAAAGTTATTGAGGACCCCAAAGAGCTTTGGTGTATATGAATTATGTCTATTAATTATGTATATTAATAGTTACTGTATTAGAAATCAAAACTGAGAAATTAAAAATACCTAATTAGGGATCCACTTTAAAATGATAACATATCCATTATAAGTTAGCACAAATTATTTATTGTATGAAAATAATTATATTTTTCCAAATAACAAAACATTTAATGAGAAAAGTAGAACTGCCGTACATTTTTGCAAATTTCTTTCATGTCTGGTTTAATAGAAGCAAGCTGGATTCTGTTTTTGCACTAACTCTGCTGTGATATGCTGTTCTAATTGAAATATAGAAGAAAATCCGGGAATGTTTTTTAGGGCTTACGGGTAATTGTGGATATTATTTGATACCTAAATTTTACAAATAGAAGTTCCTTAAGAGGTTAGTGCCAATATGGAATGTGAAACTGTATCAGTAAACTTTTAAATTTTTGTACATGAAAAATCCATTAATATATCCTCATTTTGAATAGATTTTTTACCATGCAATGAATTTGTAACATCATGCATTGACCATTTGAAAAATACTGCTTTATTGAGTTATAAAGATCTCCTAAATATTGACATAGTTCATGATATAATACAAAACCATCACATTTGTTACAATAACAGTTGCTCTTATCAGGACAGTATTTATCTTTTGGAAAACTGTGAAGCTCATGGTGGCAAATACAAGTTTCATATAATTCTAATTTTTACTTGAAAACTTGAATTTTATAATTGGCAAAAACACTGTCATTTCTTTTTCTTGAAGTGACACACTTACTTTGTTAATTTTAGAGAAAATGTCTGCCAAGAATCCAAGACTGATAACCACAGTTTGTCTGTCTGAAGCAAAAATGGTATTTTTGTGAAAAATTTTACTTTAAATTGCACAAGTGTTTGTCTTTGAGGCAATTATACTTCAGAATGCAGAAGTGCTTTATGAATGCTTCCCATTTTGTCATGACAATAGTAAAAACCCATGTAGTCAAGGGCCAGTATTTATAATATTATCAAAATTTTCATTGCTCCATCAAAGACATTCTTAACTGCAACTGGCTTTTTTTTTTTTTTTTTTTATCAAACTGCATATGGTAGTGACAAACACAGTCACTATGACTACTATTTAGTGCTACTTCCTAGTTTCCTAGGAATGCTGTAACAAATTACTACAGATTTGGTGATTTAAAACCACACCCATTTATTCTATTATAAGTCTGGGGGTCAGAAGCCTGAAGTCAGTTTCATGGGCTAAAAGAAGGTCTTGGCAGGGTTACACTTCCTCCAGAGGCTCTAGGGGAAAGTCCTCGGCTTTGCTTTTTCCAGCTTCTAGAGCTGTGTTCCTTCATTTCTTGGCTCATGCTTTCTTTGCCCATCTTTAAAGCCGTAAGAGCAGCATCTTGCTTTAGCCATAATATTGCCTTATTGTTCTGTTCAGATCTCCATCTCTCTCTGCTGTGACCATCCTAAAGAAACAGGAAGGACTCCCCCCACCCCAAAATTAGTTTGAATGTGAAGACTGATGATGCCACAACACACACACCAAGACAGTATGTAAAACTTTATTGCTGGATTGAAACTTTCCTGGTGAGAGCAGGGCAAGCCTCCCAAGTATGTCTGAAATTGACTTGATAGAGCAAGGAAAGGAGACCAGCTTGGGTTTTTAAACTAATGACATTGAGTATCCCACACTTAAGTCTATTCAGTTCAAGTTGTTATCAAAATATCTCCCTCCATCATATGAGGGGACCTCAAAAAAACCAGAATTATCTTCTGGAGGGGGCATGTCTTTAGTACAGACTTTCCCCACTAGGCAAGTGTTCTAGGAACCCATCTGTATCAGTATACCAGTTGGCATTGCTGTGAGAGGCTGCGTTCAGCTTCAGTGAATTTTTTTGAAAACTGTTTTCAATGAGTTTGCGCATTTCATTGATGGGTGATTTATGACTGCACCTGCCCACACTCTTCTGAGTGTTCAGCAGTTTTTGACCAAAAACAGCATGACTCCCATGTCCCACTCTCCCTAATCACCTGATCTTGCCCCAGCAACTTTCTTCTTGTTTCCCTGGATGAAAAAATACCCTCTAAGGGAAACATTTAGCCATGTGGAAGAGGTGAAAAAAAAAGCAGAACCATGAAAAAGCATCAAAATTGACAAGTTCAAAAACTGTTTTTGAGCAGTTGAAAAAATGTCTTGATAAGTGTATTCCACCAAATGGAAAGTACTTTGAAGGTGACTGAAGTTTAAACATGTAAAAATAAATACATAATTTTTTATAAATAAATTCTGGGATTTTCTTGGGTCCCCCCATATACTGTATTTTCGTGTCCTTTAAAGCACATTTGTAAAGTGTGAGTTAGGGACATTGGTTGAAAGAGAGGTTTGAGTTATCTGGATTGAATCCAACCCTGTCATTTACTAGCTAAGCAGATAATTAGCCTTTTAAAAACTCAGATTCCTCATCTGCATAAGGGGTATGATAATAGTATCTACTTTAGACTCACTCATCAAACAAATGTTTATTGAATCAGTCATGTTTTAAACATTGGGGATATACCAGTAAAGAAAACAGTAAAAATCCATGCTCTTATGTATCCTATTAGTGTGGAGTGAGGATTAAAAGAAATAATGACATATTCACAGTGTTTGGCACCATACCTGGCACATAAGAAATCCTCACTATTTGTTACTTATTGCTGTTATCATGGCTGTTACTACTCTCCTGGAGGATCTTGCAAAATAAAAGATCTAGGTTTATTCATTGGTTCGATAAGTATTTTGCACCTACATCATTCTAGGCACTTTGCAAAGAAATAGGGATAAAGAATTTTGGGGAACTGTCTTCTCTTGGCCTAAGTTCCAACAAATGAAAACATTAAAAGCTGCTTCTGAAGAAAATGGAGGTCCTTTCCTTTTTTGTTCGGAAGCATTTTGGCCTCACCTGGCACTTGAAGCAGATTTTTTAAATCTAAAAACTTTATTATAGAAATTCTCAATTATTTTCAAATATAGAGAGAATAATGTAAACATGCATGTGTCTATTGTTAAGTTTCAACAATCATTAGTGGAAGTCACTCTTATTTCATATATCTCCATCCACTCTGCCCCATTATTTTAATCAACTCCCAGGCATTATATCATTTGTAACAACTTCAGTGTATAAAGCAGTTGTCTCAATCAGCCCTGCACATCCTTGCAACGACACTCATTATTTCCAGCCTATGTTCCCGTATAGCAGGGACAGTCTTTTAGATAAGGAACACTGAGATGGGCTTAGGAAAATGAGCTACTAATAGGTCCTTTTTCCAGGAGGTTGCCTTGTATTAACTAAGATATAAATAAAGCTCAGAGCTTCTAATTACCTCTACAAAAACAGAATTCCAGCAAACATGTACAAATATGAAGCATTTCCAAGACAAGGGGTCAAAAAGGTCTTGTTAATGAAATGGACGTAGAATTTTTTTTCCTTAAAAATGTAATTTAAGACTTTTGGTTAAGATGCAGCGTAGGTAAATGGCTTGCCTCCTTGTACAGCCACATAGAAATTGCAACTGAATTATGGAACAACCATTACTCAGAACCATCAGAAATCAAGTTGAATGGAAGTCTGACAACTATGGAATTAAAGAAACCATATCCATCCAGACTGGTAGGAGGGGTGGAGACACAGAGACAGGTTGGTCCCATATCCACAAGTGGTGGATAACAATTCAGGAGGGCTATCTTGGGAGCAAGGAGTCACAGCCCCACACCAAGCTCCCCAGCTCAGGTTTCCAGTGCCAGGAAGATAAATCCCCATAGCTTCTGGGTATAAAAACCAATGGGGATTGAGTCAGTGGAAGAAACTTCTGGAGCCCCAAGCAGTTCCTCTTAAAGAACCCACATATAGACTCACCTACTTACACTCACTCCCTCTGAGCTCCATCATCAAGGTAGAAGCTTGAAAGGTACCAGTGACATACAGGGAGGAGCTGAAATGTCTGGCATGAAGGCAAGAGCTGGGGGACAGCTTTCTCCCAGACAGAAAGGAGGGCAGATGCCATTGTTCCTTTTCTGAACCCTCCTACCACAGAGTCACAGAGCTGGCTGGCTGGTGCCATATCTTAGACTCTATCAACCTGGCTAACACTGTTTACTCTGCCCTGGAGATCCCTGAGGCTCTGTTTCACCCAAGTTACAGCTGTTAACAGTGGCTTTTTCATATGAATGGCTGGTCTTGGCTTATGCTTCACAACTTCTTAAATCCTTTCAAAAAGCAACAGGCCTTCGTGAGCCCTAGGTCCCCACACCACTAGCTAAGTAACTTGTCAAAGGTCACACAGGCAGTAAATGGAAAGCCTGGAAGTTGATCCTGGGCAGTGTAGCACTATAGTCCATGGGTTTAATCATTATACTGTACAGCCTTGCAAAACAGACCAATTTAAAAAAAATTGAGAAAACAAACTAGTTTTTCTTCCACTGCCTATAATATATGATGTCTGTGTGGAAAAAGTTTAGCCATTGTTACTATGAAAACAGTTTGCCTGACATCAGTGTAACCTGACAGCCAAGGAGATTGAACCGGAATGCACTTCTGTGAACAATGACAACTTCACTGTACTATTCATTGAGGGCAGTAGACACCACTGAGTGAGCATGTGTACCGTGTGGCCATCACATTAAAAATGACTGAGCAAGTAGAACAATGAATCTGTGTCAAAATTTGCATTAAGCTTGAACATTCCTCTGCAGAAGCTATTTGGATGATTCAGAAGGCCACAGCTATAGGAAACTGGTGATTGGCAGCTTCATCACAACAACATGCCTGCTCATGTATCACATCTCATGCAGAGTTTTTCAGTGAAACAGCACATCACCCAGGTGATTCAGTCCCACTACAGCCCAGATTTAGTGCCCTGAAACTTCTGGCTTTTCCCAAAACTAAAATGACCTTTGAAAGGGAAGAAATTTCAGACCATTGATGAGATTTGGGAAAATATGATGGGGCAGCTGATGGTAATTGGGAGAACTGTGTGAGGTCCCAAGGTGCCTACTTTGAAGGGGACTGAGGTGTCATTGATCTATGTACAATGTTTCTTATATCTTGTATCTTCTTCAATAAATGTCTATTTTTCATACTGCATAGCTGGCTGGACCCTTCCTGGATTTATATATATATATATATAGTTAGTTACTTCTACCAAACAGAATATCCAGAACACAGACTTTTTTCCTGCCAGTCCTGGGTAATTAGAGCCATTTTCGATATTGTCAGTCAGAAACTCAGAACTCTGGCCTGTGAGCCCAAAGGTCACTGGTTCAATTCCCAGCCAGGGCACATAACCAGGTTGCAAGCCAGGTCTCTAGCCAGGTCCGTGGCTGGAGGTAGGTGAAAGGCAACCACACATTGATGTTTCTCTCCCTCTCTGCCTCTCTCTTTCCCTCTCTTAAAAAAATAATGAATTAAAATGAAATAATAAATAAATGAAAAGAAACTCAGAACTAGTTTATTTTGCCTACATATATAACTACAAGTCTTCTCATCAGCCCAAGTTCTTTAAATTATTTTCCCACTCTGGTCATATTCCATTTTTTCATTCCACATCCTTCTTTGAATAAATGTCACCAGCCCTGATGGCAAATATATAATGTTCACTTCATTATATCTGCTTATAGGAGACCACAGAACAAGTCATCCTGTCTGGTCATAAAGAATTTGAAGGGTGAATTTCCGATGGTCATCATAGATCTTTCCTGTGCACGTTATATGATCAAAATCTATGGAGAGCAGGTTTCTGTTATGGGCCTACAAAAAAGAGGCACAAAATACATTTTAAGCTCTGCTTTGTTCACCACATCTAGTGCATTCACAGTTGCAGAGCTTTTTCTGATTCTCCCACAATGGGGTATCTCTGGCCTTTGAAACTGCATGACTTTCCCCTCCCTCAGATGACACCGATATTTATTCTCCCACCAGACTGTGTGATCCTGCAGGCATGAGCTATGTCTTAACTCTTGGCATGCGCTCAATCCCTGATATAAGGTTGCTGATTATTTGCTCCCAGTTCAAGCCTCAAAGTTATTGACACAATTTTCAATAATTATGTAATCTTTATGTGAGCCAGATGCCTACAAAGGAGTGGGACTTCCTGCTCCCTCTTTATCCATGAAGTGGCTAGAACATACAAGGGTGAATTATTTACATGATTAGAAATCAGAAAGAAGGACTACATTGAGTCCCCTGTAAGGGACACAGATTCCCATCTTAGCCTTTCTTATTCACCTGGACTTCGAGCTCTGTGACAGGAGAATTCAGGTTGCCCCCTTGCGGTGGAACCCCACTCAGCAACACTTTCACAGAGGCCCCAGGGAAACATGGTAGGTGTTGGTAGGTCCCCAGTTATTTGCACGGGTGGAGCCACGAAATGAAGTTAAAGCATAGATTTTAGGGTTTGGCTTGGTTCTGGTTCTGGGCTTGCTTGCAACCATGAGGTTGTCCTAGAGCGCCTGATGTGAGGGATCATGGGTGGATTCACGAAGGACGGTCCTCATTGGTGCCTGACTCTTAGGCATTCAGCTGGGCCCACAAAAGATGACCAAACATCTAAATAATATAGTGAAAAAAGTTTGAAAATTGGCACACAGGTAACTATTATTGGCTTTTCAAAGCAACTGGACACCTAACCTGATTTTTTCTACTCTTCAGCTTTCATCTTCCCATCTTACAGATGAGAAAGCTGAGGCTTAAAGATTTGCCCAAAGCATTGGCTCTCAACCCTGGCTGCACATTGGATTTGTCAGGGGGCTTTTAAAGAATATCAGGCTCCACATCTAGAAACTCTGACTTAATTGTCCTGGGATCATGGCTCTCAACTCAGGGATATTTTGCTCCTCCTCCTCTAGGGTATATTTGGTAATGTCTAGAGATACAACTGTGAAGGATGTGAACTGACATGGAGTAGGTAGAGTCTTGTGATGTTTCTAAACATTCTGTAGTGCACAGGACAGCCCTCTCACAACAAAGAATTATCTGACCAAAATGTTAATAATGCCAAGGTTGAGAAACCCTGGTTTTGGGCAGACCCACATATTAATATATATGAAAAGCTCTCCAAGTGAGTTTCCAGGTGATAGCTTGCTATTTATTTTGTATCTGTGATGTGAGGGCTCAGCAATAACTTGGATAATTCATATCAAAAGATAATTGTGAATATTCAGGAAAATATGACTCTAGTTCTTCACTGATACCTTTTTTCCTGAGCTGCTAAAAAGATGTTAAATGGATGGGTTTGAGGTCCTCCTCCTTTGTTTTACCTTGTTCACTCTGTGGAGTAGTACTGAGGACACCAGGGGTGCGGATAATTAGACTTTCCTTGGCAACAGGGAGGCTTGCAAGACACAGGTTATGTATTTACTTGAAGAGCTCCTGCTCTGAAACACTTGGGAATCTGGTCGGCTTTCCACAAGGGTTCAACTAATTGGGGCTTTCAAAGGAGAAAGTACATGTGTGAAGATCTGAGAAGTATGAATCTGGAGAAGGAAAACAGTAGAAAATGTAACTTTCTCCAGTTCAGGCTCATGAGATGAGGTGGGGCCCAGAGAATATTAGTGGAGGTTAATTAGGGCATGTGAAAAGCACTCAGGACAGGTAATAGGAGGATTTATAATGCAAGGATGCAAAACAATGGCACACAAAGACAAAGAAAACATTGCGTGGGTCAGTGTTTCTTACAATGTGGTCTTGAATCATTTACAAAAGAACTGTCTAGGTTATTTGTTAAAAACTGACTTTTCAGGCACCACTAAGACATTTTAAATTAAGACCAGTGTTGAGCTCTGGAACTTGCATGTTTAACAGGCTCTCCAAGTGTCTCTGATGTATACCCTCAGTTTGAGAAGTACTAGTGTAATTTTCACTTTAAAAGGAGTATGATCAAGGTGACATAGTAATCTAAAATAAAGGCGGCCCTGGCCTTAAGAAAGAACATCTTCCTGAGAAATGGTGTGCTATTAGAGTCTTTCTAAATTTACATTTATTGTAATTGTACCAGTGAGACTCATTATTACTCAAAAGAAGTCAAAAGTTTGGACTTTCATAAAGTGAATGTTCACATTCAACTGATATTTTAAAACATTTGGAAGGATCTAATCTGTGATAATTGATATTGGCAAATTCTCTAAAAATGTAGTCATTTAAAAATATTCATATTTAGCCCTGGCTGAGGTGTGTCTCAGTGGATTGAATGCTGGCCTTAAGGTCTTTGGTTCGATTCCCGGTCACAGCTCATGCCTGGGTTGTGGGCCAGGTCCCCAGTTGGGGGGCATGCGAGAGGCAGCCGATCAGTGTATCTCTCGCATAGAAGTGTTTCTCTCCCTCTCTTTCTCCCTTCCTTCCCCTCTCTTTAAATAAATAAATAAATAGAATCTTTAAAAATATTCATGTTTATACCTATGTGATTTTTAAAGCAGTTTTGCCTCTCACAAAAACATTTTGTGTCAATTTTAACTTAGAAAATAGAGTTAATTAGGTTTAATTTTGACAACTATAAAAACATTTTTTAAAATTTTATTGTTGTTGTATTACATCCATCCCCTTTTCGCTCCCCTCTGTCCCCCTCCCCACCTACCCATTCCCCCCAAAGTCAATCCCACCTGTTGTCCATGCCCATGGTTCCTTTATACTAAGTTCTTGTCTAAACTGCTCCCCTTCCTTGCCTCTTCCTCCCACCTCCCCCCACCATATCTATTTCTTATGTTCAAACAAAGATCTCATTTTGGAGCAAAATTACGATGATTAGATGAATGACATTAAGTACAAAATTGTATTATGCTAGGTGCATTTGAATTTTACACAAAGAACAGACTTAGAGTCTGATTATCCTAGTCTGATTGCTTTGTCATTCCTGGTTTTGATAAGTGGTTTAATCATTTAATGAATTGATAATTTGCTATTGAGTCAACAAAATATCAAATTGCAAACCTCACTTATGAAAATCGGAAGACTAGTTGGATTAACATCTATTGCATTATTTAATAGTGTACATATATAATTCTTCTAATTTTTTCTACTGTCCTTAATCACTTCCACTTGATTTGATAAGACCTTTGCAGGCTTTCTGTAAGATTTCATTTTGACAGGATGATGATAATACATGGCACATTGAGAATTACAGCAGTGCCAACAGAGGAGAATAATGGCTTTATAGTGTGAAAATGTAGTCTCTATTTAGAAAATCAAATTGGTAGATAAATGAAATGCATTCCCAGCTTGTTGCCAAATTATCTGTTCAGTGAGGCCCATGTCAATCCACAATGTTTTTAGTGTAAAGGAAATCAGAAGAGTAGAGAATCTCTGAATTAAAGATTATTAGAGCAGGAAGGAATTTAGGATTTCTCAAACTCAAATGTCTGAAAGGGTCAGGCAATTAACATAAACAAGTGAGAAGCAGCAAACTGTGATATAAAGGGGGATTCTTTTCCCCTGTTGCTTATGGAAATGTGGGCTCAGTGTTTAAAAATGTTCTGGCTTTTCAACTATTTACAATAGCCAAGTGTTGGAAACAGCCTAAGTGACCATCAGTGGATGAATGGATAAAAAAACTGGCACATTTACACAATGGAGTACTACTCAGCAGAAAGAAAAAGGGAACTCCTACTTTTTGAGATTGCATAGATGGAACTGGACAGTATTATGCTTAGTGAAATAAGCCAGCTAGTGAAAGACAAATGCCATATGATCTTACCTAAAACAGGAAACTAATGAACAAAACAAACAGATAAGCAGAATGGAACCAGAGACATGCAAACAAGGAATGGCCTGGCTGTGGGAGGTGAAGGAGGGGAGGAGAACAGGAAGGATTTAGCCAAGGAACTAGTATGAATGACCCATGGACATGGAAGACAAGGTGGGGATTGACTGTGGGAGAGGGGATGTGGTGGGGAGCAGGGGAGAGCAATGGGGGGGGGGGGAAATGGCACAACTGTAATACAACAACAATAAATTAATTTTAAAATATTCTGAATTTTTAAGAGATGCCCAAATCTGAATAGAGAGATCATACCTCAACATAATAAAGGCCATATATGAAAAACCTACAGCCAACATTATACTCAATGGGCAAAAACTAAAAGTGTTTCTGTTATGATTGGGAACAAGACAGGGATATTTGTTTTCTATTCACTTATGTAGTAGTGTACTGGAAGTCCTAACCACAGTGACCAGACAAGAAGAAGAAATAAAAGGCATCCAAATTAGAAAGGAGGAGGAGAAACTGTCCTATTCACAGGAGACATTCTATTTTAGGTGGAAACCCCTAAAGACTAGCCAAAAATTACTTGACCTAATAAATGAATTTGGCAAAGTAGCAGGATACAAACATCAATACTCAGAAACTGAAGGCATTTTGTAAGAGATTTTATTTATTCAATTTTAGAGAGAGGGGAAGGATAAAGAGAGGGAAAGAAACATTATTGTGTGGTTGTCTCTCATGTGCCCCTAAATGGGGATCTGGCCTGCAACCCAGGCATGTGCCCTGACTAGGAATCTAACCAATGACCCTTTGGTTCATAGGCTGGCACTCAATCCACTGAGCCATGCCAGCCAGGTGATGGCATTTTTATACACCAATAATGAACTATTGGAAAGAGAAAGTAAGAAAACAATGTCATTTACTATTGCAACAACAATAGCAGCAACAACAACAAAATGAGGTACCTAGGAATAAATATAACCAAGGAGGTAAAAGACCTATATTTAGAAAACAATAGTACATTGAAGAAAGAAATTGAAAAAGATATATATAAGTGGAAGCATACACAGTGTTCATGGATTGGAAGAATGAACATTATGAAAATGTCCATACTACCTGAAGCAATGTATAGATTGAATGCAATTTCTATTAAAATATCAATGATATATTTCACAGATCTAGAACAAATATTCCAAAAATTTATGTGGAACATAAAAAGTTCCTGAATAGCCTCAGCTGTATCACAATAGCTGATATCAAATGATACAATAAGGGCACTGTAATCAAAACAGCCTGGTACTGGCACAAGAACAGGCATATAGATCAATGGAATGGAGCAGAGAGCCCAAAAATAATCCCACAACTTTATGGTAAATTAATATTTGACAAATGGGTTAAGAGACTACAATGGAGCAAAGACAGTCTCTTCAAAAAGTGGTGTTGGGAGAATAAGATTGGTACATGCAAACAAAATAAAATTAGACCAACTTACACTACACTCAAGAATAAACTCAAAATGAATAAAAGACTTAAATGTAAGTCATGAACCATAAAAATCCTTGAGGAAAACATAAGCAGTAAAATCTCAAATATCTCATGTAGCAATATTTTTGCTATTATGTCTTCTAGGGTGAGGAAACAAAGGAAAATATAAACAAATGGAACTACATCAAATTAAAAATCTGCACAGCTAAAGGAACCATCAGCAAAATGAAAAGATAATCCACTGACTGGGAGAATGTATTCGTCAATGATATATCTGATGAGGGGTTAGTATCCAAAATTTATAAGGAACTTATAAAACTAAATACCAACAAAAAAATCCTCAAACAATTAAATTAAAAAGAAATGGGCAGCTCTGGCTGGTGGCACAGTGGATAAAGTAGCCTGTGAACCCAAAGGTCGCTGGTTCGATTCCCAGCCAGGGCACATAACCAGGTTGCAAGCCAGGTCTCCAGCAATCATACATTGATGTCTCTCTCCCTCTTGCCTCTCTTTCTTCCTCTCTCTCTCTGAAAAAAAGAGCAAAGGACCTCCATAGACACTTCTTTAAAGAGGACATAAAGATAGCTAGCCAATAGCACATGAAAACATGCTCAATTTTAGAAACCATCAGACAAATGCAAATTCAACCACAACAAGATATCACTTTACACCTGTCAGAGTGATTATCATCAATAAATCAACAAACAACAAGAGTTGGCGAGAATGTGGAGAAAAGGAAACCCTTGTGCATTGTTGGTGGGAATGCCTATTGATACGTACATTATGGACAATAGTATGGGGGTTCCTCAAAAAATTAAAAATGGAACTGCCTTACGGCCCAGCGATTCTACTTCTCAGAATATATCTGATCAGACCTGAAACACTAATTTGAAAGAATATATGCACCCCTGTGTTCATTGCAGCATTATTTAAAATAGTCAAGTGTCCATTAATAGATGAGTAGATAAAAAACCTGTGGTCATTTACACAATAAAATACTACTCAGCCATAAAAAAGAAGGAAATCTTATCTTTTGTGACAGCATGGATGGATCTGGGGACTATTATGATAAATAAAATAACCCAGTCAGAGAAAGACAAGTACCATATGGGTTCACTTACATGTGGAATCTAATGAACAAAATAAAACAAAATAGAAACAGATTTGTAGAGACTGACAGCTCTCAGGAGGGAGGGCAGTTGGAAGGCTGGGCAAAAAAAGGTGAAGGAATTAAGAAAAAAAGGAATTCATAGATGCAGACAATAGTATGATGATTACCAGAGGGAAAGTGGGGGATAAATGGTGATGGAAGGAGACTTGACCTTGGGTGGTGAACATACAGTTCAATATACACATAATGTATTATAGGATTAAACACCTGGAACTTATATAATTTTATTATCCAATATAACCTTAATAAATTCAATAATTTTTAAAAAAATGTTAAGAAGGGAAGAAAAATGTGGATTTCAGAAACAATAAACCCATGAGCACAAGTTTGTAATAGTTTAATAAAAATATACCAGTGCTGTGGAAGAAGACATAATGAGGAATCAAACTAGATTAATAAAATAAGCCTGCCAATCTAGCCTCAAATAATTTTTCATAACATTGCGCAGCTTTCTGGGAACACAATAGACATATCTCTGTATATAATAATTTTGACAATTGCCAGATCTTATGATATTTTTTATGTCAAGAAGAAAAAAATGTAAAGTGTATAGAAGATAGTAGTCTTGCTGCTTGACTATTGATGCTTAAAGGATTGCATTTTAAGAGTAGCGATTAAACAAAAAATTACTGGTTGCTAAAAATGCAATATGGAACTAATGAACTAATTATGATACATCCATAAGTGACTCACAATAATTCATGTTGAAATACTATTTGGATGTTATAAATAATGTTACAGAAGAATGAAAAGAAAAATGTCCATGATATATCACTAAGTACTAAAGACTGGCAATGAACCTGTGTATAGTTAGTGATAACATTTTATAATTCATAGAAAGACAGGAAAAAATTAAGTAAAATGTCTGTGAGGGCCCTAGCTGGTAGCACAGTGGATAAGGCGCCAGCCTGCGAACCCAAAGGTTGCTGGTTCGATTCCCCAGCCAGGGCACATAACCAGGTTGCAAGCCAGGTCTCCAGCTAGGTTCGTAGCTGGAGGCATACATTGATGTCTCTCTCCCTCTCTGCCTCTCTCCCTCTCTCTCTGGAAATAATAAATGAAATCTTAAAAAAAAAAATGTCTATGAGGATTTATTTCTGGGTGGTGAAATTGTAGTTGATTTTAACATTTTGTGTTTTTTACATTTTCCCCATTTTTTGCATTCAGGATGCATTATCTCAGAAAAAATTAGAAATCAGTCTTACAATGAAAACTCTTTGGGTTTTTTTTTTTTTTTTGTCTATAAAGGTAACTGAATGTTAATACATTATGTGTAGTCTTGGGCTGGGTCCAGCCTTTTAGCCTAACACTAAATTTTCATGAGCATTAGCAGGAGCTAATCAGATTGTGGTAGTTCAAATGGAAAAGTTGCTGGGAAACTTGCCTTACTCCATCTTGCAGTGTGAAGACAAGTACTTTCTCTGATACTTTATTTTCAACCTCCAGTGGCCACTAAATGTCACTGTGGTTCCAAGGAAATGCAATGAAGATTAGACTTCTTTGGTCCTGGTAATGACTGTGGTGGCTGGGGCAGGAAAATAAATAGGCAAATCAGTCCCAGAATTCTCCAGAGGCCGGCACAATGCCTGCAGCCACCTATTTCTAACAATGCTTTTGGGCTGATAAATGAGCAATGAGAACCAAGTGTTTGAGTCAACATTTCTTAGCCTCTAAAACTTTCTAAGTCCCATTTAATAAGAACCAAAAGCCCCAGGTTGTGATCCTGGTTCTGCCAAACCCTGGTCAGCTTCCTTCAATGGATAGATGGAGAAACCAAGCTCGGAAAGGGAGGACAGCCTCAGGAGACAGAAAGGTGTTTACCTGATAGGCAGACTAAAGTACCTGTTCAGAGCACCAGCAATGCAAGGGCACCAACTAGTGGTAACTCTTCTTGGAGGCAGAGGTTGTGCAGGGTTCATCTCCATATCAGTGGTGTGTAATACAGGGTCTGGCACACAGTAGGTACCCATAAAAGTTGGAATGACATCCTTGACTACTACCCCTTCCGTCTGGATTATGTGCCCCTCTTCATGATGTTTGTGCTTACTTCTATCATAGCACTTATGGCACTGGGTTACAACAATCCATTTACATGTTGATTGGATGCTTAAGTCTAGGGACCAGGTCCTTTGATATGTTCTTCAGCACTTTTCTTAGTACAAAGGAAAAAGATTTAATAATGTCTTCTTGTTCTCCCCTACCCCCCATCCACCAAAGAGGGTAAAACATGGTAACTGGAAAATCCCCCTTTTTGCCAAAATTGTGTGAGTTACAAGTTTGAAGAAGCTAGCTGGGTTAGGGGCAGAAATGAGAGCCACAGAAGTAGGGAAGGTTAATGAAGCTAGGCAACTCTAAGTGGATGAAGGAAAAAATAGCCTATCCTATAGGTGAGAAGGTTAAAGAGCAAGACAGACTAAGACATGTCAAGAGGGTGTTGATGAAAGTTGTGTGTGATGTAAATGTTTTCTCTATCTCCACTGTGAAATCTAAAGTATAATCTTCAATGCTTTGTTAGAAGGCTTTATTTTGGGGGTGTGCAAAGAAGTATCAAGATGGGTGGGCATAAATAGATGCTGCCCATGGGGAACTACTAATCTAGGTTACAGCAGCCTAGCACATGTGCCTGTCAGATCCATGCTCTTTCCAGGAAAGCTGATTTGTCTTATTTACCTATCTCTGCCATCATTGGCTCTCCAGATATTTGAGATTCTCAGAGACCAAATATGACTGTCTGAAGTCAACCCCAAATAGAGAGAGAGAGAGAGAGAGAGAGAGAGAGAGAGAGAGAGAGAGAGAGAGAGAGAGAGACTACCTAACGGAAAGGGAAAAATAGAGATTAACCGTGAACCGAGAGCTCCATTGCTCATCCCTTGGACTCTCCCTGGTCTGTTCTATAGATTATCCTGTGTCCTACCTGAAGCTTCCCCACTCCATCTTATCTCACATTCCCTCAGGGACTTGCTCTCTGTTAAGTCTCCAGGCCATGTCTCTTGCTGAGGCCAAGAGCCTTATGGGCCATTTCCTCTTTTTCTCTTTCTATTTTCATCTAATTCATCAGCAAATCCTATGACTCTACTTCAAAATACATCAAGAATCTGATCTCTTCTTATAACCTTTACTACTACCACCATGGTCCAGGCCATCATCTTCTCTCTCATATGGACTATTGCAATAGTCTTCTAAAAATTTCTCCTTCTCCTGCTCTGGTCTTCTGCAGTTTAGTCTGAACATAGCAGCCAGATGACCCTTTCAAAACTGAAGTCAAATCATATCACTTCTCAGAATGCCCCAACAGCTCCCATTTCTCTTAGAGAAAAACCTGAAGTTGTTAGGGAACTTACAAGCCCCATCCATAACCTTACTGACTTCATCTCCTATTTATCTCACCTCTTATTGCTCACTGTGCTCTGACTTCTTTGCTGCTACTCAAACAACACAGGAGGCCTGTTCCCACCTCAGGGCCTTTGTGTACTATTCTCACTGCTTGCAATGATCTTCCCCTAGATAGCTGCAGATTTCATTTACCACCTAAGGTCACTGTTTAAATGCTGACCACAACAGCTTTTGTGCAAGCCATTTCTTTCTTTCTTTCTTTCTTTCTTTTTAATTTTATTGTTGTTGTATTACATCCATCCCCTTTTTGCTCCCCTCCCGAGCAAGCCATTTTTTTTAGGAATGCAATCTCAGGAAGTAGAAGTGAGAGGAAAGGGAAGCAAAACAGGGAAGGATGGAGAGCCAATACAAGAGTTGGTTATAGAATTGGCCAGAGCTCTGGGTGATTATTTCTCAATCCTGCTGGATTCCCTGAGAAGACTTATGAAATGTGTCTCAGCACAATTTTCTGGGGGTTAGGAAGAGAAAAAACATTCTCCATCAGCTCTCCATTCTCCATGCAGGACTGGCTACATAATCTGTGGGACTTAGTGCATAATGAAAATGCAGGACCCCTTGTTCTGTTTAGGTCAGAGGAAGAACTCAGCAATGTTATTAGTCCTCTCTTTGTTCCCTCATAGCTTTGCATTTCCCTATTCCAAAGAACATAGGGAGAGGTATAAGCACTCCCTAACATCTGTACTTCTACGGGGTCATGGCACTAATATATTGGGGGATGAACAATGCAGTTTTTCATGCTATTCTTCTTCATATCTGTGACTTGGCTTAAGACTACCTTCCTCTAGTTTGTAGTTTTGGTTGGGTGATGGGTGTTGACTTGAAAAATGACATGCTATCATAGAACTTGTGCTGAAAACAGCTGTTCTTCCCAGGGGTTGCTTTGAGAGTGCATCTGTGACAGAGAGTTCTGGTTGATTACTGGAATATGTTTTCTCTTTCTTCCTAGGAACATGGTTCATGGCTGTATCTTTTACAGTCAAAAGTGTGGTATGTTTAGCCATTTGACTAAGTTCTCCCTAGTGGAATTAGAATGGAAGAGATGTGTACCACTTCTTGGCTTTAAGAAAATAAATATGTCTCCTCCACACTATGACCCATGACAACCTAACTTGAACCAAACAGATGACATCCATTATTTAAGAGATGGAGGGGAAAACCCATGAAAGGAAACCAGATCCCTAAATAACCATGGATCAGAGATGCCTTGCTTACCTAGACTATGTACTTACATCAAAAATATTATGAGAAAGATATATCAACTTCTTTTTTAAAAAATCACTGTATTGTTAGTACTGTTTGTTATAGCAGCTCATCATTTTGTCCTAGAACACTGTAAATGTGCTTATACCAGGGCCCTCCATTCAAGTTCATACCTTTTCCCCCCTCCTTTTTTTTTTTTTTTTTTTTTTGCTGCAGTTAAATCCTATGGTTATAAAGGCAAGCCTCATTATATACCTGTAATGAGAGACTGAGGTGTACCCATGGTGGGTACTAAAGATTGTATTCTGTGGGAAATTTCACATGAATGGTTTATTAAAGCTTCAGATTTTCTTGAGCAAAGAAAAGTGGGGTTGTCAAAGAGTTGCCAAACTTCAAAGACATTTAATACAGGGTATTCTGAATCTTTATGGTACAGAAAAGCTGTCCTTTTTTAGGTGGCTAGAAATGGAATCTTTTGTCTTCCTAGAAAGCCATGGAGGCCTTTGTTGATCTCATGAAACAGAATTGTGGGTTTAAGAAATATCAGCTGTATCACCTCCTTGAAGACACTGAGAAATGTGCCCACTTTAAACATGAAAGAAGTAGTGTGAATTATTTTAGCTCCAAGTTTAAAGGGTGATCTTAGAACATAATTCTTTAGCAAGTAATATTTACTTCTCTCTATAATTGGGGGCAATAAGAGGTGATACAGCACAAAGAATTAAGCCCTTGTAAGAATTAAATATTTATTTGCTTTCTGAAGGAGCTTGAAGCAATAAATCATAAAAATTTCTTTGAAAAAGCCTTTGAAAATAACTGTTCATCTTTTTCAAGGGGAAAAAAAGCTACCACCTTGTTAACACCAGGTGGTATTAAGTAATTGATTAAAGTTTTCCAAATAGGCAGAATGTACAGATTTTGAATTAGTTGGAGGCTGTTTGTGTATATATTTTCCTGAAAGTGAGTGGTATTCTTTCAGGTATGGAATAACCAGCATTTTGCATACTGTGAAGTTTCTTGTTATTTCACCTCTTTGGAGCCTGGAGGAGCAGTTTTGTCTATTCAGACTTAGGTGATGTCTCTGTTAACTTGACTTCATAACCAACCACTGCAAAACTTAATAGCATATAAAGCCATATGAGCAGTAAATTTTCTGGTCTCACCTGGAGTCACTTATGCAGTAAAGTAGGAGGAAAGGGTGGAGCCAAGTGCAGGATGGTAGGGTCTTTCATTGGTGAAAGCTAACTAGAACCTAGCTAGCAGGAGAATCTTGGAAATGCATGTTCCTAGATACCAGCAGTACAGGGAAGATTATAGAAAGTCAGATTTTGACCTAAGTACCCACAAACAATATTTGACCTCAAAGGAAGTTGAAAGAATGAAGGAAAAAATATATAAATTGCACAATATGGTTCCTGGCACATAGCAGACACTCACAAAGTGGTAGTACTATGTGTATTTGTAGGTATAAGTACATATATATAATAGTCACTTTCAATGTATCTACTTTGCCTTTTTTAAATAGTTCTTTACAACTAGAATGTTTTTTCTTTCTTTTTCTTCCCTATCACTATATTAATAACTACATATAGAATATTTTCAGACTTATTTCAAAACATTTAGCTATCAGAAGTAGATTTTAAAGTTTTTTTTCCTAGAAAGTGTTCTAAAACATAAATGTAGCGTGTTAGCACCTTCTAACATATTTCATTTGCTTCAATAGCTGCAAAATGTGGATTGCCACTTGTCTATGTGTCCCCATGATTAATTTTAATTTTGTTTCTATGCTTTCTTTGTATTTTGTTTCTCAAATTTCTAAGCTTTAAAGTACAATGAAGTTTGCACTAACATAATATTGGAGGTGATAGTAGCATGTCCATTTCTTTGTGAAAGCAGATTCAGATCTGAGATTCTTACTTTGTCAACCTCGGCTAACTTTCCAGACTTTTTGCAACTATTACCAAATGGTCTCCAATCGCTCTGAATTCAGACAGCTTTTTCATTGAGGCCAGATTTTGAGGTCCATTCACAAAGATAGTTTCTGGCTAGAAGAGCCTTCTCTAAACTTGTTGTGGACATGCTCAACAGTTGAATAATACTACTGAGTAGCAGGAAATGAATTGGAAAAGTGAGAATAAAAAGAAAAGAAAAGAAAAAATCCTGTATGAGAAATTAGGAAGCATTCCAGTTTATCTTTGTCTAGACAATTGTCAAATGTCAGATAGATATGAATATGACAACATGGTCTGCATTAGACAGCCTATTCCTCTGCTCTTGTGCTCCTTCAAAAACATACATGATACTGGTTGGTCTGCTACACTTGGCCTTGCTCTACACATGATTGTCTCACCTTATATCTATCGATATACTTGAAGCACCACCACGCAGATATATTTTAAATAATTAAGTTGTTCCTTTTCCTGCTAAAACTTGTATCTCTTGCCATGGGGGTCAAGGCCTTTCCTATTTGGCCCCTTGCTACCTTTCCATCCAGTCTAAACTGCTTCTTCCAACTTCATTTGCTATGCTCCAGGTATACTGAATTTCACCACACCCACCCACCATCCACCATCCACCATGAACTATCAATAATTGACAACCACTAACCACACTCACCAGCCCTGCCTACCTCCATTAAGCCCTGCTTATAGGTATATCCATTAGCTCCACCCAACACCAGCCATACTCCAACAGCCTTGGCAACCACCACAATCTGTGTTTACCAGATATGTCTACCAGCAGCAACCCTATTTACTCTGACTTCTACTTTTACTACAACCCTTTAGCTCATTTATTCCTCTTAATACCTCTTAAATGTTTTACACATCGGCCCCCTTCTCTGTAATTCTTCTATCTTGCTCTAAATCAGATCACCACCCACTCTCCCCTGGAATACTGTGCCAACCTTCTGACTAGGCTCCCTGACTCCAGGTTAACCTTCCTCTAATCCAACCAATACATGCTGCTAAAGTGATTTTTCTGACATAAAAAATATGACCATATTCTCCCCCTTATGAAAGACTCTGGTAGCCATTAGTACTATCTACTAAATGTATCTGGCTTTCCACTCTTCTAGGCACATTGTAGGATATCACTTCCCACTCCTGAAATTATGTGTGGTCATGTGACTTGCTTGAGCTGATGAAATGGAAGTGGAAGTGATGGATAATATATTGGGGCAGAAATTTGTGCAAAAGTGTAAATTTGCCCCATTCTCTGCCCCTCTGTCTCCATGTAGAAGCTTCTATGTTGTACTTGGGTCCACAAGTGAGGGGCCCTCAGACTAGTCACATGAGTAAGAAATAAACCTTGTTTAAGTCACTGATTTTGGAGTTAAATTTTTTAAAATTTACTTTTAGAGAGAGAGGGGATAGGAGGGAGAGAAACAACGATATGTGAGAAAAACTGATTGCCTCTTGCATGCCCCCAGTTGGAGACCTGGCCCATAACCCAGGCATGTACCCTGAATGGGAATCAAACAGCATCCTTTTTGTTCACAGGCTGGCCTCAATCCACTGAGCCACATCATCGAGGGCTGATTTTGGAGTTTTTCTGCAGCATAATCTAGCATATTTTGAGTAATACAAAGACTGAATAAAGCTCCAACTTTCTAGAAAAATATTGATAATCATTTATAATATGACCTATACCTTCCAACCTCATTTAAAATTATTGCTCTTTCCACATTCTACAAGCAAAACTATCATTTCTGGTATCTGCTCTGGGTGCTCTCCTACTTTGGTTACTTATTTGTTCTTCGAATTCTGCTTTCCTCATAGTCTATTAAAAAACTCTCTCTCCCTTCAACTCCCATACCATTTTATCTAGATTATTTTCCTATTTGTACCAGAGTTTTTTTTTTTTTTTTGAGGCAAAATATTTCTTTTTTTTTTAATTTTTTTGTTGTTGTATTACATCCATCCCCTTTTTGCTCCCCTCTGTCCCCCTCCCCACCCACCCATTCCCCCCAAAGTCAATCCCACCTATTGTCCATGTCCATGGTTCCTTTATACTAGGGAGTTTTTCTTTATATATATATGTTTTCCATCTATTTTGTTTTTCTGGAATCTTCTTCATGTCACAATTTGTGTCTAAGTCGTCTTTATATTCATATAAAACATTTAGAACAATGTCCTTCATCATGTTAGTCCTCAAATATTTGTCCAATAAAAGTACTTTGTTCCTGATACTAGTCTTAAGGTCTGTGGTAGATCTTTGTTGAAAAAAAGAACCCTAGCTTTATTAAAGTATAATTGATATTTAAAAACTACACATTTAACACATACAATTGATGAATTTGTATACATGCATATACCCATGATAACTATCACTACAATCAAGGTAATAAAATATATACATCACCTCCAAAAGTTCCTTTGTATCTCCCCTTTTTTTGTGATAAGAATGCTTAAAATAAATAAGATACACTCTCTTAACAAAATTTTAAGTGCATAATACTCTGTTATTAACTAGATGCACAGTGTTGTACAGAAGAGTTCTAGAATTTGCTCACCTTGCATAACTAAAACTTTATACCCACTGCATAATCACTCCCCATTCCCCCCACCCCCAGACCTTGGTAACCACCATTCTATTCTCTGTTTCTATGAATTTGACTATTTTAGATATCTCACGGAATCATACGGTGCTTGTCCTGAGACTGGCTTACCTTACTGCATTTAATGACCTCAAGGTTCATCCATGTTCTCAGAAACTATATAACTTCCTTCTGTTTTTTTTTTTAGGCTGAATAACATTCCATTGTATGTATATACCACATTTTCTCAATCCATTCATCTGTCTTTGGACATTTGGGTCATTTTTATATCTTGGCTTTTGTGAATAATGGTAGAGTTTGTTTTGTGTGACATGGTGGGTTAGAGTGTAGCTCTGAGAAAGTGTAGAGTAAGTGATTAGGGGAATTGAAAAGGAAAAAGGGGAGGGAACAGGGAAGGTAATCCATTGTTACCTGGCATCTGCTCAAAGCCAATACTGTGCTGGGCATTGTGAAAATTTTCTAGGAGAAAGACACTATTTTTAAAATACTTTATTTTTAGAGAGAGTAGAAGGGAGAAAGGGAGGTACAGAAACATAGATGTGTCAGACAAACATTGATGGGTTGCCTCTCACACACCCCCAACTGGGGGACCTGGCCAGCAACCTGACTGGGAATTGAACTGATGGCCTTTTGGTTCCCATTCTACCACTCAGTCCACTGATTGGTTCACAGACTACTGCTCAATCCACTGAGCCACACCAGCCAGGGTAAAGACACTATTCTTGACCCCAATGAATTTACTGTTTATTTTATTTTAAAAAATTAATTATTTAATTTTTAAAATGATTTTGTTATTTTTAGAGAGAGGAGTAGGGAGAGAGGCAGAGAGAGAGAGAGAGAGAGAGAGAGAGAGAGAGAGAGAGAGGCATCAATGTATGGTTGCCTTTCACTTGCCTCCAGCTACAGACCTGGTTTGCAACCTGGTTATGTGCCCTGGCTGGGAATCAAACCAGCAACCTTTGGGTTCACAGGCCGGTGCCTTTTCCACTGTGCTACCAGCCAGGTCCTAAAATTTAATTTTATTGTCATTGTATTACATCCATCCTTTTTTCCCCATCTGTCCCCTTCCCCACCTACTCCCCACCAAAGTCAATCCGACTCGTTGTCCATGTCCATGGTTCTTCAATGCTAGTTCCTTGACTAAATTGCTCCCCTTCTTTGCCTCCTTATTCCCCTTGCCCTTCCCTCTCCCCCTCCCCTCTGCCCACTGAATGTCTATTCATTATATTCATGTATCTGGTTCTTTTTTCTCTGTTTGTTTGTTTTGTTCATTATTGTTCTGTAATGGGTGAGATCATATGGTATTTGTCTTTCACTGACTGGCTTATTTCACTAAGCATAATACTCTCCAGTTTTATCCATGTTGTTGCAAAGGGTAGGAGTTCCTTCTTTCTTTCTCCTGTGTAGTATTCCACTGTGTAAATGTACCAAAGTTTTCTGATCCAATCATCCACTGATAGGCACTTAGGCTGTTTCCAGCACTTGGCTATTGTAAATAGTGCTGCTATGAACATAGGGGTATGCAAAATCTTATGAATTGGTGATTCAGGGTTCTTCAGGTATAATCGTAGTAGTGGAATTGCTGGATCAAAAGGCAGTTCCATTTTTAGTTTTTTAAGGAAACTCCATACTGTTTTCCATAGTGGCTGCAACAGCCTGTGTTCCCACCAACAGTGCACCAGGGTTCCCTTTTCCCCACATCCTTGCCAACACTTGTTTGTTGATTTGTTGATGATTGCCATTCTGACAGGTGTGAGGTAGTATCTTATTGTGGTTTTAATTTGCATCTCTCTAATGGCTAGTGATGTTGAGCATTCTTTCATATGCCTTTGTGTCCTTTGTATCTCTTCCTCAGAGAATTGTCTGTTCAGGTCCTTTGCCCATTTTTTAATTGGGCTGTCTGTCTCCCTGGTGTTGAGTCGCATTAGTTTTTTATATATTTTGGATATCAAATCCTTGTCTGAGGTATCATTGGCAAATATGTTTTCCCATACAGTTGGTTCCTTTTGAATTTTGCTGGTGTTTTCTTTAGCTGAACAGAAACTTTTCAGTTTGATATAGTCCTATTTGTTGATTCGTTCTTTTATTTCCTTTGCCCTTGGCAAAGTATCAGTAAACATATTTCTGCAGAGGATATCTAAAATTTTACTGCCTATAGTTTTCTCTAGGACCTTTATGGTGGCACTGCTTATGTTTAAGTCTTTTATCCATCTTGAGTTTATTCTGGTATATGGTGTAAGTTGGTGGTCTAGTTTAATTTTTTTTGCATATTGCTGTCCAGCTCTCCCAACACCACTTATTGAAGAGACTGTTTTTACTCCATTTTATGTTCCTTCCCCCTTTGTTGAATATTAATTGACCATAGAGTCCTGGGTTTATTTCTGGGTCTGTTCCATTGATCAATATGTCTATTCTTCTTATGATAGTAGCCTTGTAGTACAGTTTGATGTCCGATATTTTGATTCCTCCTACCTTGTTCTTCTTTCTTAAGATTGCTGTGGCTATTTGTGGGCATTTTTGGTTCTATATAAATTTTTGAAGTATTTTTTCTGTATCTGTGAAACATGTCATTGGTATTTTCATTGGGATTGTATTGAATCTATAGATTGCTTTGGGTAATGTGGACATTTTAATGATATTAATTCTCCCCATCCATGAACATGGTATATGCTTCCATTTATTTGTATCTTCCTTAATTTCTTTCTTCAATGTTCTGCAGTTTTCTGAGTACAAGTCTTTTACCTCCTTGGTTAAGTTCATTCCTAAGTACTTTATGTTTCTTGTTGCTATGGTAAATGGGATTTGTTTTCTAGCTTCTATCTCTGATGTTTCATGATTGGTATACAAAAATTCTTTTGATTTCTGAATATTGACTTTATATCCAGCTATTTTGCTAAATTTGCATATTAGGTCAAGTAAGTTTTTGGTGGAGTCTACAGGGTTTTGTATGTACACTATGATGTCATCTGCAAATAATGACAGTTTGACTTCCTCCTTTCCAATTTGGATACCTTTGATTCCTTTTTCTTCTCTGATAGCTATGGCTAGAACTTCCAAAACAATGTTGAATGGAAGTGGAGAAAGTGGACAGCCTTGTCTTGTTTCTGGCCTTAGAGGGAAAACTTTTAGTTTTTGCCTGTTGAGTATGATGTTGGCTTCAGGTTTCTCATATATATATATATATATATATATATATATATATATATATATGGCCTTTATAATGTTGAAGTGTGCTCCCTCTATTCCTATTTTGCTGAGTGTTTTTTTTTTTTATAATAAATGGTTGCTGTACTTTATCAAACGCTTTTTTCAGCATCTATTGATATGATCATATGGTTTTTCTCATTCAATTTGTTGATGTGGTGTATTACATTTATTGATTTATGAATGTTGTACCATCCTTGCATCCCTGAGATGAAACCCACTTGATCATGGTGTATGATCTTTGTAATGTACTGCTGGATTCTGTTGGCCAATATTTTGTTGAGAATTTTAGCATCTATGTTCATCGGAGATATTGGCCTGTAGCTTTCTTTCTTAGTTGTGTCTTGCCCTGTTTGGGGATTAGAATAATATTGGCCTCATAGAAAGAGTTTGGGAGTCTTCCCTCTTCCTGTATTTTTTTTGGTATAGGTTGAGAAGGATAGGAGTTAGTTCTTCTTTAAATGTTTGGTAAAATTCACCTGTGTATCCATCTGGTCCAGGGCTTTTGTGGTTTGGGAGATTTTGGATTACTTCTTTATTTTCGCTAGTTGTTATTGGCCT
Source organism: Noctilio leporinus (assembly GCA_004026585.1). Lineage (NCBI taxonomy): Eukaryota > Metazoa > Chordata > Mammalia > Chiroptera > Noctilionidae > Noctilio > Noctilio leporinus. Next base: position 64,348 of record PVIW01000892.1, on the reverse strand, counting down.
ATCAGGCTTTCTGCTTCTTCTAGGTTCAGTTTTGGTAAATTATACATTTCCAGAAATGTGTCCATTTCACCCAGGTTGTCAAATTTCTTGTCATATGGTTGTTTGTAATAATTTCTTACAATCCTTTGTATTTCTAAAGTATTAGTTGTGATTTTCCCTCTGTTGTTTCTGATTGTTTATTTGGGACCTCTCTCTCTTTTTTTTTTATTGAGTCTGGTTAAAGGCTTGTCAATTTTCTTTACTTTTTCAAAGAACCAGCTCCTGGATTTATTGATTCTTTGAATTGTAGTTTTAGTGTCTAAGTTATTAAATTCTGCTCTGATCTTGATAATTTCCTTCCTTTTGCTTGTTCTGGGCTTTGTTTGTTATTACTCCTCTAGTTCTTGCAGCTTTATGGTTAGGTTGTTTGTCTAAGCTTCTTCTCACTTTTTTAGGTAGGCCTGATTGCTATGAATTTCCCTCAGAGTACTGCCTTTGCTTTGTCACATAGGTTGGGGCTGTTGTGTATTCCAGAAACTTATTGATTTCATCTTTGATCTCACTGTTTACCCATTCCTTACTTAAAAGTATGCTATTTAGTCTCCATGAGTTAAGAGTGTTTTCGGTTTTTCCCCTTAAGGTTGGTTTCTAGTTTCAAGCCATTGTGATCTGAGAAGATGCTTGGTATGATTTAAATTTTCCTGTGTTTGTGGAGGCTTGTCTTTGCTTCTTTGGGGCCAAAGGTTCTGTATATATCAGTTAGGTCCATTTCCTCTAGAGTGTTGTTCAATGCCACAATATCCTTGGTATATTTTTTTGTTTGTTTGGAATATATGTCCATTGTTGATAATGGGGTATTAAAATCCCCTACTATGAGTGTGTTGCTGTCTATATCCTTCTTGAAGTCCTCCAAGATTTTCCTTATATATTTGGGATCTCCTATGTTGGGTGCATATATGTTTACCAGAGTTATTTTTTCTTGATGGATTGTTCCCTTAAGTATTATGAAATGTCCTTCTTTGTCTCTTTTTATGGTCTTCAATGTAAAATCTATTTTATCTGAAATAAGTGTCGCTACCCTAGCCTTTTTTTCATGTCCATTTGCTTGATATATATTTTTCCATCCCTTCACTTCCAATCTTTGTTGATCTTATGTTATGAGGTGCGTCTGTTGAAGACAGCATATATGTGGGTCATGTTTTCTTATCCATTCAGTTACCAATCTTTTGATTGGTGCATTTAATCCATTTACATTTAAGGTTATTATTGATAGGTATTTATTGCCATTTTTCCCCTTCGTAGCTGTTTTCCTTTCTGTCTGTCTCTGTTTCTTCATCTTTTTTTTGTTTGTTTGTTTCTTCATCTTTTAAAAGCAGACCCTTTTGCATTTATTGCAATGCTGGTTTTGTAGAGGTGTATTCTTTTAGTCTTCTTTTGTCTGGGAAACTCCTTATTTTTCCTTCCATTTTGAATGAGAGCCTTGCTGGGTAGAGTATTATTGGTTGCAGGCCTTTATTTTTCATTACTTGGAATATATTTTGCCATTCCCTTTTGGCTTTTATTGTTTCTGTTGAATAATCATTTGATAGCCTTATCAAAGCCCCCTTATATGTTATTTGCTGTTTCTCTCTTGATGCTTTTAGGAGTCTCTCTTTGTTTTTGAAATTTGTGTCTTAGAGTGGGTCTTTTTGGATTCATCCTCATTGGAACCCTCTGTGCTTCCTGAATTTGAGAAATGTTTTCACTCATCATGTTAGGGAAGTTTTCTATCGTTACTTTTTTGAACAGGTTTTCCATTCCTTGTTTCTCTTCTTCTTCTGGTATCCCTATGAAACAGATATTATTGTGTTTCATGTTGTCCTGCAGCTCCCTTAAAACCTCGTCATTCTTGTCAAGCCTCTTTTCATTCTGTTACACTGTCTTGGAATATTTTTCTAGTTTGTCCTCCAGCTCATTGATCGATCCTCTGCTTCCTCTAGCCTGCTGCTGATTCCTTCTACTGTATTCTTCAATTCAGAAGTTGTGTTCTTCATTTTCTCCTGGCTCTTACTGATAGTTTTTATGTCCTTTTTAATGCTGGTGTAGTTCTCAGTAAGTTCCTTGTAGCTTCCCTGGAGTTCTTCGTAGTTCTCCTAGCTTTGTAGTTTTCTTTGAACTGGCTGAGCTCATTGAGCTTCTCTATCATCATTATTTTGAATTCCATATCTGATAGCTTGCTTGCCTCTACTTCTTTCAGTGACCTTTCTGTGGATTCCTCCTTTCCTTTTGGTGATGGACTGTTTCTTTTTCAGGTTTCATTGTAATCCAATCAGACTGCTAGACTGGAAGGATTGATTTGGTTGTAATCCTATTGATCTCAGGCTCAGACGCAGCTTTCAAGGACAGAACCGATTCAGTGGTAAATCAATGAATCAGCCAGCAAACTCAGGCCCTACTGGGCTAGACAGAGAGGTTCAATTGTAATCCAATGGATCAGCCACCAGCTCAGGTGCTGCTTGGTAGAGCAGATTCAGCTGTAAATCAATGAATCTGTGATCAGCCATCAGGCTCAGGTGCCACTGGGCTAGGCAGCAAGATCCAATTGTAATCCAATGAATTTATGATCAGCTGCCAGGCCCAGGGGCCACTGGGCGGGACAAACCAGTTCATTTGCGAACCAATGAATCTACGATCAGCCACGAGGCTTACAAGTCACTGCATCGGGCTAACTGACTGACCCAGCTGTAAGTCAGAGAGTTACTAGGCCCAGGCGCTGCTAGGTGAGAAATATCTCTTTAGGTGCCAACTATTGTATCTAAGCTCAAACAGGGCAGGGAGGGAGAGATTTATTTAGATGTAAATCAAAGAATTGTGATCAGGCGCCAGGCTCAGGCACCACTGGGCGGGGCAGATTGCTCCCAGTGGGTGGGGCTATGAGGACCCTTGTACGGAAGCTGCTGGCGCAGCGCAGTCCGCTCCAGGTGCAGGCAATGAATCAGCAATGGGATCCTCACAGCCGCCTCCCCTCTTCTCTCCTCCAAGTCACAGCCGCAAACTCCCCACACATCTCCAGTCCTCTCTGCCCTCCCTCCGCTGGAGCCCAGTGTAGGTGGGTACCAATGTATTTTCGCTGTGGTCACCCTGGTAATTCCCTGTCTCCAGCACTCTCTTAGGCCTGTAAACTCTACTGTTTTCCGCCCTTCTCAGCTGGGTGCTGCTCTGGTCTCTGCCATGTTGCTGTAGCTGGGACACCCACCTGAGGGACAAGAACTTCCCTGCTCAGGTGGAGCCCCCGGCTCAGTCCCTTTGGCTGCTGCCTCTGGTGGGGGCCCAGCCAGGCCCTTTGTGTTTCTGCGATTCCTACCAGTCACGTGATGCAGCGGCCTCTTCTGTTCTGTCTGTGGTTATAGGACTTCTTTCCAGCCGGTGTCCTGTTGGTAATTCCAGCTGACTTTTTCTCCAAAAAAGTAATTCCAGATGCAACCTGGGAGGAGATTGGTGTAGCTCCACTTACTCCTCCGCCATCTTGCTGGAACACGAACTTACTCTTTAGTTTGTTGGCAAAGCATTATGTACATGAAGTCATATAAAACAGGAGATTATACTACAGAATTGAGTTACTAAAATGTTTTATTCAGCGAATTTTCAACTATTTCTGCAATATGCCATTATATCTCTGAGACTATCACAAAATTCTTGAGTAAGTAGGGACAACTTACTTCAATTTAAAAATTGCCATGCATTTAAATTTAGGGTAAGATGCCAGTTCACAAAGTTGTGGTGGTTTTAAAGCCAAACGATGACCAATGGCAGGCTGTTGTGAATATGAAATGAGTGGCTGAGTTGAAACTTGTTCCTAGTAGGCTTTGTGTGACTGGATAGCATTTTGAAATTTCAAAGCTTTTTGAAGCAATTTGATATGTTTTGAATGCATTGTGTGCATGTGTGTGCATACGTGTGTGTGCGGTGTAGTGGTCAGTGGTAATAAATGTTTAGCAATTATCTGGGGGGCTGGGGGCCCTGATTTGTAGCATTTGACAATTTCTGTGGTGTGCTTTACATTTTAAACTACCTATTGAACGTCATTGAATGTGGAGCTGGGAAGAGATGCATAAAATTAGTGCTCAAAAGCCCCTCTAAAGAGTTTCCAGTACACTCAGTGGGGGACAGAGTGGTGAGGAGAGAAGTAGAAAGAGGGATAAGGGTGGACAGGGATATAACCAAGCAAAGAAACTGCTTTAAAAATCCCAAAGGGAAAAGCAAGGTCAGAGGTCTGGATGATTCTGAACTACCTTATCAGCTTCCTGAAAAACTGAAAGTTTTGGTTGTTGAGCTGCACTGCTAAGGGTGCTGGACTTTTGCCCGAGCTGCCTTGGCAATTATGACAAATAACTTGAATCTTCACTTGAGAGGCTCTCTCAGTACTGAATTTACATCTTTAAGACATTGCTCACTTTGAAACTAATCAATGGCGATACAAATCAGAATGGTGGTTACCTTTTGGGTATTGAGGAGGAGGGGCCATGGGGGAGTGCTGATAACTTTCCATTATCTTGATCTGGGTAGTGATTACTTGTTTGTCCATTTATATCTCAGTAATAAATAAATAATCAGAAGAATTTCCTCACTTTGAACTTCTTCCACACTCCTCCCCAAATGTTTCATCTAGTATATGTTAGATTAAAAAAAATAGTAAGAAGGGAGGGGCAGAAAGGGAAGAAATACAAATTATCTTATTAAGTGATCTACATACCAATAACTGTACTATACACAATGTGTTTTTGTGTGATGTACATTTCACACAGTGCATTATTCATTACACAGACTGTGATATAGGCTAGGAAATTGGGATCAGGTAAATAACACCAGGAAGTAATGACTGGTGACATTACATGTAGTAATCTGTTTTCCCAGAATGAACTGCAAATGTATTCTGTTTGGAATTAATACAGTATTTTAAATTTTATCCATAAAAATGATTTATGAGATAGAAACCATTAGTTTAATGGAATATCACAATCATAATTCTAAACTTATTTATATTGCAGTCAGTTGAATGGGATGTTTCCACAGTGAAATAATCAGGTCTCCAATGAAGGTCAAGTACAGGCCAGGTATAATGAGCAAGGGAAGGCCCATGGCTTGGCACTTATTGACCAAACCATTTCAGAGGAACTGTGCACTTCACCAGGATATTTGTCAAGCCTAGAACTCCCAGTGAAGATCCTGGAAGATCCTAGAATGGCAATTCTTTTAGGAATGTTAAAAAAAGGTTGGGTGGGATGTTGTTGGCTTTGATGCCTCTAGAAATTAGCCAATCAGTAGGCTTAAAATTTTATTATTATACTCCACATTCATGCTTTTAGTTTTTAGCATTAACTCTACAGAATGGGACAATTAAAATATTCTGCCACTTACAAGTTATGTTTAGCAAATTTTATTTATTTATTTAAAAAAGATTTTCTTATTTTTCAGAGAGAGGGGAAGGGAGAGAGGCAGAGAGGGAGAGAGACATCAATGCATGGTTGACTTTCATCTGTCTCCAGCTAGGAACCTGGCTGGAGACCTGGCTTGCAACCTAATTATGTTGCCCTGTCTGGGAATTGAACCAGCGACCTTTGGGTTTGCAGGCCTGCACCTTATCCACTGTGCCACCAGCCAGGGTGCACATTTTATTTTTTAAGTGTATTTTATTGATTATACTATTACAGTTGTCCCATTTTTCCCCTTTGTTCCTCTCCATTCAATACCCTTTTACCTCCAGCAATCCCTACCCCCTTAGTTCATGTCCATGGGTTGCCCATGTAAGTTATTTGGCTTCACCCTTTCCTATAATATTGTTAACATCCCCCTGTCTATTTTGTTCCTACCAATTATGCTTCTTAATTCCTGTACCTTTTCCCCCATTCTCCTTTTGCCCCTCCCAGCTGATAACCCTCCAAATGGTCCCCATACTTATAATTCTGTTTCTATTCTGGTTGTTTGCTTAATTTATTTTTGTTTTTTATTTTTCAGATTCAGTTCTTGATAGTTGTGATTCTTTTTTCTTCTTGTTGTTCTGATTGGTTGTTTTTTGCTTTCTTATATTCCGAATCATTGATTTAATTCTCAGTTTCCTCCATTCTACTGTTGTTTCCATGTAAATTGTTCTCAATTAGTGTATCCTTAGTTTCTGACTGGAATTTTTTTATGCTATTGAGGTCCTCACTGAGTTCTTTGAGCATCCTTATAAGCAGTGTTTTGAACTTGGCATCTGACAAATTACTTATCTCTATTTTGTTTAGTTCTTTTCTGGAGTTTTGATGTTCTTTCATTTGAGCCATGTTTCTTTGTCTCCTCATTTTGGCAGCCTCCTAGTGTTTATTTCTATGTATTGGGTACAGCTGCTTTGACTCCGTGTCTTGGTAGTGTTGCCTAATGTAGTAAGTAGGATATGTCCTGTAAGGTCCAGTGGCACAGCCTCTCCTATCACTGAAGCTGAGTACTTGAAGTGCACCCTTCATGTGGACTGAGCATATCCTCCTCTTGTAGTTGAGCCTTGATTGCCATTGACATAACAGGGATGAATTTACCCAGGACAGTCAGCTGCAAGGATTGACTATTACCACTGACTACCACCCTCCACCCTCCATGGAGGATCAGCTGTGCAGGGGTACGGTGGTGGTGCTATGGCATGGTCTGGAACTGTCCACTGGGTGTGCTGGCCCTGTGGTTTCCCAGATGGTGCAGGCTAAAGTTAGCCCCTACTTGTATTTTGCCTGGGGCACCCTGCCTGAGTTATAAAGCCATCTGAGATGCTGCTACTTGTACTGGGCTTGGAGATTCTCAGGTGAAGCCAAGCTGTGAATCTAGGCTGGTTGCTGCTAGTGCCAGGCTTGGGGCTCACTGAGGTAGCTGCTGCTTGTTTGATAGGATTTAGGAAGTTATGAAGCATGAGCCAAGACCAGATATATATATGAAAAAGCTGCTTGGGTGGGACTGTAATTTGGGTGGGTCAGGGTCTCTGGGGATCTCCCAGGCAGGTCAAACAGTGTTAGCCAGGTTGATGGAATCTCAGATATGGCACCAGCTTTCCAGCTCTGTGGCAGTAGAGTTTAGAAAAGGGACAATTGCCTCTGCTGGTCTTAATGCTAGATGTTTCAGTTCCTGCCTTTATGCCACTGGTGCCTTTCAAGCTGCTACTCTGATGCTGGAGCTCAGGAGTGAATCTGTGTGGGTTCTTTAAGAGAAGATGCTTGGGGCTCCATAATTTTCTTCCACTGACTCAATTCCCATTGATTTTTGCAGCCAGAAGTTGTGGGGACATATCTTCCTGGCACTGGAACCCTGGGCCAGGGTGTCTGGTACAGGGCTGGGACTCCTCATTCCCAAGATATCCCTCCCTAATTTTTATCCACCACACATGAGTGTGAGCCCAGCCTATTCTACATCTGTGCTCCTCCTACCTGTCTGGAAGGATGTGGTTTATTTAATTCCATAGTTGTCAGGCTTCCATTCAACTCAATTTTTGATGGTTATCAGTGATGGTTCGTCTACATTTTAGTCGTAATTTTGATGTGGTTGTGTGAAGAGCCATGTGTGCCTACCCTGCTCTGTTGACCAGAAGTGGCCTCAGCTTTTGAATCAAGCCATGCCCTCCTTGAAGTGATCTCTGGATAATGACAGAACAAGGCAGTGGTACAAAACTTAGTAATTTCTGTCCAATGTAGGATTCCTCCTATGGGAAACTTTATTCCATGATTACCCCATTGGGCTGGCAGAAACTTTCTCATGTATGCATCAAGTCTGATGGCTCCCCCTGGTACAGCTTCCTCCCTTTTCCTTCACAAATGTCACTTCCCAATAGTATATATCTTAGTGTCTGCTTCCCAGCTAGCTCCTCATTCCTGCATTCTGGTTTTCTGTGAAGCAAGCTACTTGTGGATGGTGTGGTATGACCAATGGATCTCATGATCATGGTCTCACTCCCATACCTCCTTTGATATGAACTAGTCCCCTTGTTGAATGTCATGCTGTGTGAAATTCCATAAGCCCCCAAATAGTGGTTCTGGCTGAAGTTCTGAAGATAGAAAAGATAAATCCATACATCCCCTGTATATATATATATAATAACCCTGTGAGGATGAACATGAACTGCTGGCCCTTCCAGGATAGATGTGGCCCCTTGCAGTAAACTTGCTACCAAGTGACTGATTGGTCTCCTTGGGGAGTGGTGCCATACCAGGGCCTCAGCGTTGATTATTGTTATCAGCAATTTAGACATTTAGAAGCAGCAGTATCCAAACTACCATAAGTGAGTGGAGTCCATACTTTTGGACTCATGCATAATCCCAGTCCTTACCATCATGCTTCTCCTCTCATGAACCCATTTTGTCAATGTTGGGGTAGATGATGAGGGTTGGTTAAATATCAACTGGCCAAAATATTTACTCTACATGATATATAGCATCTCTTCCATGGTAGATCCTCTCTGACAGACATTAATATTTGATTAAAAAATCTTCACAATTCATACCCACTCCCATACATCAATCCATATGCCTCTAGGCCAGAATCTGTTTTTCTCTGATCTTCCAATCTTTCTCTTTTCAGAGCCCTGACCCAGCCATTCATCACTGCCTATCAATCTGTATTCTAATCTTGGGCTGTGTCTACTCCCACACAAAAGTAGCTGGCCAAGTGCACATCCTTGTAGTTCTGTCCACTGGGTATTTTTCTATTTCCATTATTTTTCAAGGTTAACCCTGAGTGAAGCTGTATTTCAGCCACTTTATGTTTTTGACTTGTACCCATATATCAAGATAACCCATCTGCAAAGAAAATTCAGCATTTTTTTGTCCTTCAGCTGATTATATAGGAGCCCACCAGAATGGTCATCAGTGTGAGATGAGGGAGGGGTGCTGGTGCAACTATAGAGGGCAATGTGAGAGTCTGGGCTACCTTATCATGCAGGTTGCCTGTGTCTGCTGGTTCAGCTTGGGAACTTGGCACCTGGAGGTGCCATTGCCATATTACCATGAATTACTGCTAGGTCTACTTGATGTTAAGACTTGGTGGATTTATAGAACCCAAAACATTACAGGCATTTCTAGATGGTCACCACTGTTTTATAACCAAGCATTATATCTCTATCATGGCCTTACAGCTTTCTAGTAGCTAGTTTTCAAAAGATAGGCATTGCCTTGCTGTAGAACTCTAGGGCCTGCATTGTGATCCTCCCACATATTTCCAATAAATTCAGCATTGAATTTTTTTCAGGACAAAAACTTTCAACAACACAGGGTCTACCAAGTGATATGACCCAAAGAAGCAGGGCTACTTGAATCATGGCTTGGATTTGCTATAGAGCCCTTTTCTGCTCTGGACACCATTCAAAGCTGGTAGCCCTCTGTTTCACCTACTGTATAGACAGTGCAGTATGATGAAGTGTAGAATATATTGCCTTCAGAACCCAAAGAGATGTGCCAGGCATTGTATTTACCTCTTTGTAATAGGGTTTACAAGATTTAGCAATTTGTCTTTTACTTGGGAGAGAATATTCCTGCATGCCTCTGATAATATACCTCCTAATAACTGCACTAATGTATTAAGTCCATGAATCTTTATAGGATTTATCTTTCACACTCTGGAGCATGTGTCTGACTCATGCTAGAGTCATCATCATGCTAATAACCTCACGATCATTCTGCCGGATCAGCATGCTGATGTCAATTGATGTAAGAAATCAATGTGATCATATCTTGAGACATGTCCAAATGGTCTATATCTTTTTGGGCTTCATTATGACAGTGGATATGAGAATTAACATAGCCTTGAGGACTACAGTAAACTAGAATGGTTTTGCAAAGGAAACCATAGCAAAACACAAAGATAATCTACTGAATGGAAGAAGATACTTGCCAATGAGATATCTGGTAACAAGTTAATATCCAAAATTAATAAAGAATTCTGACATCTAAGGGGGTTGGGGGGAGGGGGGAAGAAGAGGCAAGGAAGGGGAGCAGTTTAGACAAGAACCTAGTATAAAGGAACCATGGACTTGGACAACAGGTGGGATTGACTTTGGGGGGAATGGGTGGGTGGGGAGGGGAACAGAGGGGAGCAAAAAGAGGATGGATGTAATACAACAACAATAAAATTGTTTTTAATTAAAAATAAAAAAGAAAAAAGAAAGAATTCTGACATTTTAACACCAGAAAAATTAGCAACTGAATTAGAAAGTGGGCAGAAGACTTGAATCAACAATTCTCTAAGGAAGACATATAGATGGCTAATAGACATATGGAAAGTTGCTCAATATCAGTAATCATCAGACAAATGTAAATCAAAAGCATGAGCTACAACCTCACACCTGTCAGAACGGCTATCATTAATAAGTCAACATCAAGTGTTTGCAAGGATGTGGAGAAAAGGGAACTCTCGTGCACTGTTGGTGGAAATACAGATTGGTGCAACCCCATGTTCATAGCATGGTTATTTATAATACTCAAGATATGGAAGCAACCTAAGTGCCCATCAATAGATGAGTGGTGAACCCTTATATGAAACGTACCCTTTAGGGGAGTGTTCTTGTTTCATTAGAGGTCTGTCCAGAAAGTCTCCAGCCATGTACTATGAAAAAAAGATGCAAGAAACATTATATATAGGGCGATGACACCTTCAAAGTAGGCAACTTGGGACCTCACACAGTTCTCCCAGCCTCTGTTCCATTGTTCAACATACTCTGTAACATTCTTTGTTGAAATTGCCATCAGCTGCCCTGTCATATTTTCCTGATTCTCATTCACAGTCTGAAATTTCTTCCCTTTCAAAGGTGATTTTAGTTTTCAGAGAAGCCAGAAGTTGCAGGGAACCAAATCTGAATGATAGAGGGGCAGAGTCACGTGGGTGATTTGGTGTTTTGCCAAAAAACTGCATGAGACATGATGCATGAGCAGGCACATTGTCATCATGAAGCTGCCAATCACCACTTTCCCATAGCTACAGCCATTTTTGTCATATTGCATCTCTCAACCAATGAAGAACATTGAAGTAGCACTCTATTGTTTGGCCTGGAAGTGAATACTCAGGATGGACAACACCTTCCCAATCAAAAGACATAGTTAACATAGTCTTGATCTTGCTGCAACTTTGCCATGCTTTCTTTGGGCATGGAGAACCAGGTGACTCTGTTTGGGACTACTGGGCCTTTGTTTCTAGATCATAGACATAGACACATGATTCAACTCTGGTTATGACCTTCTTGAGGAAATCTGGTTCATTGATAGATCCTATGTCAAAATCTCAGACACAGTAATTTTTGGAATCCCCAGATCAGCTTCTACTTCTTGCACTGTCAGTTGCCAATCTTTGTCAATTGCAGCCTGTACACATTCAACATTCTGAGGTTGCTCTGCTTGTTGCAGGCCTTTAAGACTGTGGATCACTTTCAACAGATTCTTGACCATCTGTGAAGCATTTGTGCCACAGCACACTTTTATTTGCACTGCGTTCATTGCATCATCCCCCAAAGCCTTCTGAATCATCCAAATAGCTTTTGCAGAGGAATATTTAAGATTAACACAAAATTTAATACAGATTTGTTGCTCTACTTGCTCAGTCATTTTGAATGCTATGGCCACACAGTCTGCATGCTCGCACAACAGTTTACATTGCCTCCATTGACTAGTAGAGTGAGTGAAGTCATCATTGTTCACACATGCGCATTCCAGTCCACTCTCCTTGGCTGCCAGGTTACATCAATGTCACACAAACCATTCTCATTATATTAAAAATGGCTGGACTTTTTTCCAGACAGAACTCGTATAATATATCCATTCCAGAATGCCCATGTCCCTCAGCCTTTTAATTCCTTCTTCTACCATCTGTCACAGCATTTCAGGGATTTCAAGCTCATTCATTGTGGGCCATTGTTTTATTCTCAGTTCATAAAAGCCATCTTAACAGTGAGTTTACACTACCCTCTGGGGTCCCGGCTGGGGTAGTAAGTCCCATACTGCAGGAAAGTGCCTCTAAACCAACAAATTCTCCCTTTTCCAGCGTTAAGATAAAGCATCTCTTGATCAAATACCTTCAGAATCTAGTGTCATGGGCACTCCTTTGAGTCCTGGCAGCATATGCTGACTAGGTCTCTTAGTTCCTTTGGGGTGTAGTCCTTTTCCTCTTCTACCAGGTCCAGCTTGTTCTTGGTAGGGTCATGCTGCTTATTATAGGCCTGTTGCTTCTATTGCCTTCTCATACAGAAGAAGTACTAACTTGTATTTTGGAGGATTGGGCCACTTCTACAGACTCAGAAGTTTTAAAGAAGACTGGGGAGTCAATATCTTCAGGAGCATCCACTTATATGTCTCCACCCCATGTGTTTTCCCAACTAAGATACTGACTTTGGCATAACATAGCTGCTTTGATCGAACATTCAATTATCCTTGAAAGTCAGTTACTCTAAGGATCCAATCCTGGATTTAATACTCGCCTTTTTATGCTCATTGCATGAAATGAGAGATTTTTTGTAAGTTAAAGAAACTGTTGGGTTTTCACATTTAGTTTTTAATTGTTATTTGCCCTCAGTTTTTATTATCTACTTTAAGAGCATAAATGTAACTTAATAACGAGCATCTAATTAAATTTTATTTATAGTTCTCCCATACATTACAGATGTTTGAATCATTCTGCCACCTAGTATATCCTCTCCATTGGCACTTTCTTCTAAAACACCGCAAGTAAAAGCTCTAACAACTGGGTCATTTGTGTCAGGGACTGCCTGTACACAACTTTTCACCAAAAATAGGGCTCTCATTATCAGCCTAGTGGTGAGGAATCCAGTTCCCAAACTATACCTACGACCTGCTTTCTTGGACCTCTTCTGGTACTAAATGGCACAGGTTGAACTCGCAGAGAAAAAGGTACTGAGAAAGAGTTAGGAGTGCAAAAGGTTAATCAGGGAATAACAGCTGTGAAGGATTAGGGAGGAAGAAGAATGGAAGGTGGATATGAAAAAGTGTTTGCTAGCCTGAGAGGGCTTTCTAGAGCAGGGGTTGCTCTATGCTGGGTGAAAATGACCAGGCTCTTGTACCATTGCTTTACTTGGTCATTAGCTGGGGGTTACTCTGAAAGGGTATGACTTTGATTATAACCACTTTGCCCAGTCATTGGCTGTAGGCTGGCCCAATAAGAGTGTGACCTGACCTGATTACAAAAGCTAAGGCAGGTTCTGAAGGTGGTAACAGCTGGAGGCTGGGCAGTAAATCCTTTCTTGAAGGGGATGTGGGATACAAGAGGTGTTTTAACTTTGTCACATGAACTGAGCCTAACACCACTCACTGTGTATGAGCTGAATGTGTCTGTTTAGACTAACATTTATATTGCCCATCCACTATTTAGTGGCTGAGTCTTACAAAGAGGATTAGATTTGCATATATGAGTGTCCTATGAGTGAATGACCTTGCTAAAGTACAGTAGCTTGGAACATTAGCCAGGAAAGACATTCATAAGTTGTGGTGATGGTGATGGTGACTAGTCCAGTAGATAATTCACATTTAAAGGAACCTGAGGGCTTGGTTACCTGTATGATGGGAATGAGGTAGGGCTTCTTTTGGGAGAAGAAATACATTGAATGGCAGGCTGTGGGGAAACTGCCTTTGCTGATGGATTGATAATGTGGAAAGTGGACCTCCTTGGACAGAAGTTTTATGACTTTTTTCATTTTCATTTTGTACAGTATTAGGTGGCATGTCTTCTCTGTTCGCAACATTACTGTCTAAGTTATGCCTGTTTTTTCCACTCTCACATTTCATTAATTTGTTCATCAAATATTTACAACTCTATTTCAGTTATGGAAATGATTAAAAGAGACTCTGTCCATGGTCTTAGTCCATGAGCTGCTACGGAAGATGATATATCATTATAGTGCTATGAAAGAGGTAAACACTACTGCATTGGGAACATGGAAGAAGTCTCTAATGCAGTCCTCTGTGGAGAGGATAGTCTGGGCTTCCCAGAGAAAATGATGCCAATTTGATCTTAAAGACAGAGCATGAGTTATTAGGTATAAAAGTGAGGGGGCAGGCACTCCAGGCAGATAAAGAAGCATGTACAAAAATATGGAAACATGAAAAGACATGGCAAAGTCAGGAATTTTAAGTAGTTAAATATGGATCTTACTGGGCGTTTATGATGGAATAGAAAATGTAGGTAAAAGGGTGGCAAACAATAAGACTGAAGGCATGGGTCGGAAGAAGACAATGAAGGGCTTTATTACAAAAAAGGGATTTACTCTTGTGCCAAAGGAAAATGGGAACCCCATTGATACTGAGGAGTGATGATATCAAAAAAATCACTCTGGCTGCCATGTGAATTGAAGGAACAAAAACTGGAAACTAGGGGGACAATTAAGAGGCTATTGCTCTAGCCATATAGAAAGTGTGCCAAGTCTACGGCCGTACAACCCTGAATGTGCCAGATCTTATCTGATCTCAGAAGCTAAGGAGGGTCAGATTTGGTTAGTACTTGGATGGGAGAAAGTGTGGCAAGCTCAAACTAAGATAGGGATTCATAGAAGTAGATGGATTTCAGAGAGATCAAGGGAGCTGAGTCATTCAGGACTTATGTGAGGGTAAGGATGAGGGAGGTAGCAGACAAGGTTGATTACCAGTTTTCTGGATTGGGTGAATGGGATTATGGTAGTGACTGACCTCCTGTCCTACTTTTGTCTCTGTGGCCCAACCATTTATAGTGATGGCAAGAAGGAAAATAAATCTAAAGGATGGGCTGTTTAGAGTACTCTGTACACTTATAAAATATACGTGCTTGGATTTATATAAACCAAATGCACCCATCCCATTCTTTCTTTGTTCTTTGTTTGATCACATCCAGGTTCCAACTAATATCTCCCTCAGGGTGATCAGAACCATCTCTTTAGATTATGTTTCAGGATGTGGGTTGGGGATCTTTGGTTAGCTTGTTTGGAGTTTGCATACTTCATCTTTGGTGATAACACTAGTTGGTTTTCAGTCCACATGAGTGCAAACCATAATGTGATTCTAGGATCTAAAAGATAAGAAGAATCATATGCCCACTTTTCACTACATGTTATAGCTGTACAAGTTGATGTTAAATTGACCCATCTGTATTTCATTGTTATTGTACTGTGGGTTCTGCTTTTTTAATGCAAGCCTATTTCTCTCAGATGGTCACATCCACAAATTTAAAAGTTTATTAGATTTATTCTTATATTTTTATACTTTATCAATGGGATTTTAAGTCAAGACAGAGATCCTTAATGGGAGCTCTGATTTAGCAATGGGCTGAAGGTAAGAGCAGAGACAATAGTATGTGTGTTGGAAATGTTGAGTTTGATGTGTTTATAAAATAATCCAAGTGAAGAGGTACCACAGACATTTGGAGATACAGATGCTTCTTGACTTGCGATGTGGCTACATCCTGATTGAATAACCTATTATGAGCTGAAAATATTGTAAGTTGAAAATTTATTTGATACACTTAATTTACTGAACATTATAGTTTAACCTAGCCTGCCTTAAACATGCTCAGAATACTTACATTACTTTCAGGTGGGTAAAATTGTGTTGCTGCCATCGCCAAGCATCACAAGACAGGATTGCATGCACCACATAATGCTAGCCATGGAAAAGTTAAAGATTCAAAATTTAAAGTACAGGTTTTACCGAATGCATATCATTTTTGTAGCATTATAAAGTCAAAAAATTCTGAACTGAATCATCTTATGTTGGGGATCATCTGTACTGGTTTAGAGCTCAGGAGAGTTGTGATGAAAATGGAGACTTGAGAAGAATCATAGGTAGAATGGAAACCTTGGGATAGTACCCTGGGAGAGTATATACAGAGGGAAAAGAGAGACATGAACATGGTGAAACTCAGGAGAACATTGACATTAAGAGAAAAGAGGAGACCAGGAAGCAGAAGAGAAATTAGTAGCAGCAGGCCAGGAAGAAAAGCAGGAGATA
Organism: Noctilio leporinus; assembly: GCA_004026585.1. Taxonomy (NCBI): domain Eukaryota; kingdom Metazoa; phylum Chordata; class Mammalia; order Chiroptera; family Noctilionidae; genus Noctilio; species Noctilio leporinus. Next base: position 48,407 of record PVIW01000892.1, on the reverse strand, counting down.
GTGCTGTCACAGAAGTCAAAGGAACAGATTTCTAAGATGGAAGATGTTAATAGCACGATATTCTGGAAAGAGGTCAAATAAGATAATGACTATAAGTAGGTTAAAACCAGGGTTAGCAAACTTATTCTGTAAAGAGTAAATTAGGAAATATTTTAGATTTTTGTGGGCAATATTGTTGCAACTAGTCAACTCTGCCATTGTAGAGCAAAAGCAGCCACAGACAATATGAAAAAGAACAGGAGTGGCTGTGTTCCAACAAAATTTGATTAACAAAAACAGGTGGTGGGCCCCATGTAGCCTGTGGGTTAAAGTCTGCTATTCTTTGCTATACAGTATGGATTACAGTTTATTGATGATTTTGGGAATGGCAGTTTCCATAGAGTGGTGGGACAGGAGCCATAGTACAATAATCGAGGAAGAGGAGATGAGATGTAACAAAATTTTCTGAAGCTGTGCAATAAATGGGGGAAACGATGGGTCTTAGATGGCTTCTCCAGGTTTAAAGAGGGTTTTGTCATCCAGAAAAGCTAGCACTCTCATGGGAGAAGACTGCAGTGTTGTTAGAAATATTTGAAAAATTGTTTCACCCTGTCTGCCTACATTCAGGCTCCTTATGAGCTGCTGCCAGAGCTTTAATTGACTTGTTCAGGCTTAATGAATATTTATTAGAAAAAATTTAAATCAACCATTTGCTACAGGATTGAAGCTCAATAAAACCACTGCAGGGACAATATTGCCAAAGCTGCTGACATGGGGAGAAGATTATTTCTTAGGCTGTCATTATAGGTTCTTTTGTATTTTTATAGCTTATGCATCATGCGTTAATAAATAAGCAAATATCTCCTGCTCAGAAGGGGGGCAAGCTGGCAAGAAAGTGGTCTTTCTGAGGTTTATAGCCTCTATAGGCTTACAGGGGCTGATGTAACTCCTCAGTTGAAAGGGTGCCCTGGCTGGTGTGGCTCAGTGGATTGAGTGCCAGCCTGCAAATTGAAAGATTGCTGGTTTGATGCCCAGCCAGGGCACATGCCTACATTCTGGGCCAAGTCCTCAGTTGGGGGTGGTGTGTGATAGGCGACCTATCAATGTATCTCTTGCATGTTTCTCTCTCTCTATTTCTCACTCCCTTCTCCTCTCTCTAAAAAGTAAATAAATAAAATCTTTTAAAAAAGACTCAGAGCTTTTGAGGCACAAAGAGAAATTCAATTAGGCTCCACTTAATTAGGAAGAGCAAATTCAAGTTAAAGTAAAGCCCTTATTTTGGGTTCCTTATAGTTCTTCCTGTGAGCAGAGCATTGGGCACAAATGGATGCAAGTTCTTTCTTAGTCATCATCTACCTTGTCAGCAAGACTGTGACCCCCTCCCCTGAAGGCAGGAACCCAGTTTGTTACTTCATCACCTGTTTTTTCCCCTTAGTCGGGAGAGAGAGTTTATGCCCTTCCCCACCAGTCTTGTCCAGGTGGTGCTTGGTTACGATGACAATGACTGTGAAATAGTTTGGGCATCTTGCCAACTCAAATGTATTTCTGAAACCTTAGTGTTGAGGATGCTAAGAATGTGGCAGTAGGTTTGGTGCAATGACATACCCCTCAACCTCCCTTTATCCTTTCCTATAACAGTGCTCTCCCAGGGAGCCTTTTGAAGATGTCCAAGTGTCCTGAGTCCTCACTAAATATAAATGGCTTGTGCATGACTCTCTTAGTATTAGATGTGTAGGAGGTCTCCTAGCAAGTACCACACTGTTTTCCTTTCAGTTCTAGAGGCAAGTTTTATTAATTCACAGTGCCACCCACCACTCTCTTCTAAGACTCGCCTTTCCTTTAGTTCAAAATGGTAGAGGTGAAACTAAAGTCCTTCCGGTAATCCCAGATTCAAAAGAATCCTGATGGCATGCTAAGCTCTGTGTGCATCCACAACTGAATGCAGGTTCATATCTGCCAAATGATCTAATAGTAAATTGGCATCCAGGATGCCTAGTATAATAGGGTAAGGGTAAGAGGAGAGAAGTATGGCCCTGAGTAGCTGAATAGCTGACTCAGGTTTTGAAAGTCTCCAACTAATAATAGATTTTGGTAGCATAACTGGTTTCTGACCCTTATAAGACAGCATATTTATGCATCTTCTACTTTATTGAGTCTGAATTCTGAGGAATAGTGGTTTTGCTTTTCCTTCTTAGTTTGCTCTTCTCCTCCCCTATGTTCATCTCCCCAAATCACCCTTTTCCCCCACCCAATATCAGGAAGGTGATTTACAGCACTGTTTATTCCATGATTCCTCCAAGGTTTCATTACATATACTTGTCCTGATCATGTGTGAGTGTTAACAGGGCAAAACAAAAACAAACAACCAAAAAACAAAAACACTAATGTGGAGACTAAAGAAGCATTCTCATCTTGTGCATAGGAGTGTGCTATTTGAAGTTCAAGACCTTGTTGCAGGCCTGATTGGCAAGTATGTCTCCATGTGTAAGCAAGGTATATTGCCACCACCTGTCGTCTAATTTGAGAAAGACTAAAAGTACCCCCTTCCTCCAAGGAGAAAAAATAAATCCTACCTAAACGCAAATTGTACTTCACCATCATCTACCATAGCACATGAGATTAGCTTCTCCTTTGGGGTAAGGAATTGGAATTCCTGTTAAAATAGAAATGTATTATTTTGGGAAATCTGGGGACATAATTTGGTGCAGTAAGTCCTCACTTGTTGATTGGTTCTGTGCCTTTAAGCAAAATCATGTATAATGAAACCAATTTTACCATGGAGTAATTGATATAAACAAGAGTTAAGTTCCTATGGCATCTTGTTAATGTTATAATGAAAAAATGAAATGATGTTAATTGAGGATTTGCTGTACTTGAATTCATTTTATCAGCCACCAAGGGGACCATCACTCTAATCTAGTCATTGAATCTGTTCCCCAGAGAATCTGTTCTCTTCTGGTGGGAGTGCTGTGGATATCCCAATCAAAGGAAAGGAAAGCAGTTGAAGAGCTTTAAGGTGGGAGTGGTTCACTAGCTAATCAACACATTAGAGGAATTGAAAATGGTGGTAATACTGTGAAGCCCACCAGCCAAAGTAACTTCACTGTCTTACAGTTCAAAAGCTTTTAAGAGTTTTCCTTCTCCAAAGTTATTTTTCTTCCTCTCTGGAGGCCTTGTGTTCTTTGTGCCCTTGCTCCTTAACCCTAGGTAGCTTTCTTCCTTTATCTCTTTAGCATCTCAACTTCACTCTTCTGTCTTGGCTGCAAATTATCCCTTTTTCCTTCCTCCTATCATTATCCCCTATTTTCTATGGTGATCATAGTATAAATCTTGTTTACTTTTAAACTCATTTTATTTATTGGATAATACTACATACTCCATGTTTCGCATCTAGAATATAGACTGGACCATTAGGCTTTTTGTTTGTTTGTTTGTTTCTCAGAAATAATCTAAAATCAATGTAGTCCTAAATTCATTATTTTCCCCTCTAGGTCAGAGGAGTAAAGGTTTTTCCAATGGAACAATTGAGTTATTGCCTGTAATTAAGGCAGCAGCACAAAACTGAGTCAATTAATTAAGAGTACTAGGACATACACTTTGTGATGATATGGGTGAGGAATTGGAAGTATTTTTGAGGTTTATCATTCCTGAGTTGAGGAACTTTTATGGGAGGTCATATCTGAAAACATGAGGATTGGAACCAAGGTTAGGGCCAAAGGGTGGAGGAGGCAGAGAATGGGAACAAAAGGCCCTGAAGTCAAACTTTCTTCCTTGCATATGAATTGAGGCTCTGTTTCTTGTTGTTTATAGACACCATTTCACTGTTGGTGTTAGTGGTACAGTTCAACTTAGGTGGAGGGGTCTGAGTCTGACTACAGTTGCAGTTGGGGTTGAAAGAGGCATAATCCTTTGTGAAAATCACCATTGAGGTAACTGTTAACATTGGCAAAGCTTCTGGTGGGAGGTAAATTTAGTGAATAATTGCTCCTTGGCATCTGCATCCAAGCAAATTTTACACAAAGCACAGAAACAGAATTATTTCTTTACAATTTTATTTACAAAATGTATTAAAACTTTGTACAATACCTCATGGCAATGAAGCTCCATAATTTATGCCCACACATGCAATTTATGCTTTTACAGCCATTAGTTTGCTTGGCAATTTTTCTGTTCACTGAAGTACAGCTTTAACAACAAAAAGAAAAGAATTGGAAAAAAAAAATCCTCAAGTGACTACTGCCAAACTCCCATAGCTTGAAGTTAGTAGCAGAAATTTGAAGCAATCAATTTTTGAAACATGCAAGTTTTTAAAAAATAACAAACCAATTTACCCGCCTCTTCATTCTCAGTGAAGTTTCCTCTCTGAAAAATTGATTTGAGTCAATAAACGTACATTTCTCTTTATACAGTGCCTATGCAAATGTTTGTGTGTAGGTTGGTTGGTTTGCTTTATACAATTTCATATTCACACAGCGTTAGCTTCCCGCGCTGGGACATTATAGCATTCAGAAGTTGAAAATCACAGTTTCATGAAAACAAAACAGCAACACAACAGCTTTCTTTTTTTTTTTTTTTTTCAGTACCATTTAAAGTTTGACAGGTGAGTTATTCGCTTATGACACACTTTTTGGAATGAAAGTTTATATTACACTTTTCTGGAAACATTTCGTTGGAACGAGACTTCTTCCTTTCTTTTTCTGAAGACAAGAGCAAATATGCAGCGAGTCAACTAAGCATCTAAAGGCCACACTTAGGAAATAAATTTGAGCTCCTAGTTTTTACAGTCTGGAAACTTCCCAATGCATGTCACTGATGAGAGCAAACTACTGAACTACAGAAAACATACATTGTTATATAGGAGGTAATTAGTGAGCGAAGACTATTTCCTCTGACTGTTCTGATGATGCCAATGGCATGTACACAGTTAGTTAACTTGATAGCCCGCGGAGCAGTGGAGCGATCTGAAAGTCAGTAGAGAGACTGCTCCAAGCAAGGACCTGGAAGTGATGCTGAGGCCCTCAGTTTAGCAGTAGGTTTGGGAATGCATTTTATTCTTTACAAACTAGAAAGGACACATGCAGTCTGACGGAGAGCCATGGGCAGTAACAGGCAACAGCTGGCAGGACAGACCTCGCAAGAGTAAAAGTCAGATTGAGAACTGTGGTCTGAACCCACTGGCCTGCCTTGCAACGCAGTCCTGTCTCCGTGGTGTACACTTGAAAGGCATACTTAGCAGAGAAAGCAGAGCTAAACACAGTGTTGTTTCTGAGAAAGATATTCTAAACACATTTGGGAGTATAGGTAGCATTTCCCTTACCTCAATGCTAAATACTCAGCTATATTGACTTAAAATGCACACTGAAGCAAGAAAAACAGATCTGTGGGTTGAAATTCCAGGCTTCTTGGAAAGCCCCGGGGATCCGTTTTAGGAAAGCACCGAGAGGTATGCCTGATTATGCCCCATCCCTCGCTACACACAAGTCAGTTTCAAAAACTCTGTTCATCGCTTCACTGAGTGGGAAGTTATCAAAGCATTTTCACAAAAACCCTTTCAACAACACAGAGAAGTCACCGTTTAGTTCCCCCCTCTTTTTTTTCAAAGTGTTTGAATGTTCTTAATTGTTGCATTTACAGCCTAAAGATATACACATTTTAGCAACGTTGAAAGGAAATAGGGTGCACAGAAAGAACATCACCAACAGGAAATACCAAAAACATCTGGTTAGCAGATCCTAGAAGAAATGCCAGTCTGTCTTCCCACACACAGGGAGTCAAAGATTTTATGTTCAGGAGAAATTATTTGAGCTAAGATGGGCCTACTTGCTGAATTGGAATTTTGAATTTGTGTGTGTGTATTCAAGAACATGGTGGTTGTATACTGTGCAGTGGTATCAAAGAATGGCTTTTGTTGAATTGACTTTTAAATAAGATTTTATTCGCATACTGGAATCTTGCATGTCCATTTTTTTTGTTGGTTTTAATTTTTTTTTCAAGCAAAGCAAAAAGATTTCAATGATGGTTTGCATTGTCGCGAGTCTCAGAGTGTTCCATAAGGCACTGAAGGAAAAAAAAAAAATCAGTTTTTCCTATTGAAAGGTCATTGCACCATCAGCAATATTCGTGTCATGCCCGACACCAAGGAGAGTGAAATCTGGCTCAGGATCCTTGAAGCAGCCATGTTTTCGGTGATTCCTCTCTTCACATGCCTCTGGTGGGAAGGGATCTGCAAAGGCAAAGGGAAAATTTAAATTTGAATGAGCTTTGCATTGGGAATTGAGAAGCTTATTATGGCTCAGGCTATCTTGGACAAGAACCATGGCTGTTTTCTCAAACTGACATCTCTGGGGCTGCACACAGTTTGACTGGGTTTAGGTAAAAGGTCTGTTTAAACTCTTTCAACCTAATGCAAATGCTTTGCAATAAGTTAATAAACCTGGTTCCTTCTCTGTTATGTGTTGTACTAAGGAATATACAGACATTGCATGAAGTCTAACTCAAGATGTTAGTCACTTAGGATATAGGTATACTGTGAAGTCTTAGTAGTATTTAAATGTAGACATTCAGGACAACTGCACTTCGAAATAGATTCAAATAGCAGAACCTGTGACCAAGGATTGTTTATCTATCTGGTACAGAGGGTAAATAATATTCTGTGGCTAAATTGAAATCCATTTGCCTGTGAGAAGAAATTTTGCTGCCCATTGCCAGAAAGGTAACAGTTTGTTTCTCTTAATAACCTTAGTTATTAAAGTTGGAACATAGCATAGAAACTTTAAAGAGAAAGCACATTCCAGGTAAAGGCCAGAATAGTGATACCAATAAAGGGCTTGGCACCCATGGGGTCTTTGCCCTGATATTGTGGGCTGATCGAGATACTGATGCCACTGTCCTCTTGGAGTGATTACCTAGTGCAGAGGATTCATTTGCTCTTGGCTCTGAAAACTTAAGGCCATTTTACTGTCTTCTGTTCAAGTTCACACCCCTTCTCTCCATCCTTCCCTCTGCACTAATGGGACCCTTCTTCTTCTCCTGAACTAATAATGAAGTTTATTCCAAAAGAATGACATAATTTTCTATCACTGGCCTTGGAATAGAGTATCTGTAAGAAGACTGTCAAAGATGTACCTGAAGGCTAAAAGCCTCAAAGAGGGCAGAAGAAGACTAACATGAAAGTGGGTACACCTTTTCCTTGCAATGCCCAGATTTCTGAGTCATATCAGTCTCAGAAACTTAGAGAAATTTTATATCTAGTTGCATAACTTTGGGAAAGCTGCCTAATCTCTCAGTACCTCTGTTTCCTGCTTTTAAATGGGCATAGGTGACATTTTATCACTGAGGTAAAAGTCTTCTGGGACCAAAGAACATCACCACTTCCGTGATCCAGAATGTGTTTTCCACTTAATGTAGGATAAGGTCTTTAAGCAGGAAAATTTCCCCAGCAAGAGTATTTATGCATAGGCTGCATGAGGAAGATTGGTAACTTTGAAAATGGGCTGCATGAACAAAGTTAGTATTTCTAGGAAGACTGTCTTAGAGGGAAAAAAATGACTCTTTTTCTTCACTTCAGCATTCTGAACTCTTGAAAATGAGAAGGATTTCAAAAATATTCTTGAAGAAACCAAAGAAGGCAGAAGTTCTGAACAGGAATGAAAAAATTGGAAAAGATTTCTTAAAACAAGTAGCAGTGAATCTGAAATACTTGGCAGTTGGTTGGTCACCTGCCAATGCATGACTGGGGGCCACAGTTCCAGTGGTATGTCAGTCATCAAGAGAAGCAGCAGGTAGTCAACAGGCCATTTTGCTCCTCAGTGGACGCTGGATCGGGCTGAGGCATGTGCTCTGACGAGGAATCTAATAATCCTGACTGGACTCTTACCCCTAGAGGACTTCTCCTCTTTCAAGAATACCTTTTTATTAACCAGATTTCACCCGGGTCATATTTTTTGCAGGTGATTGCCCTTGAGTCATTTTCTCTAAAGAATTATCGGTACCATAAACTCCCTAGGCTGTCTCTGATAATTAGCAGTAAAAGTTAAACCTCAAGGTGCCTCTTCATCTCTGTGCCCCTGAGTAGACCCTGTCAGATCTGGGCCAACTCATTGAACTGGAAATCTAATAACTAGGCAAGAAATTAGAAGTCACTAGGAGAGATTCCAGAACTTCTTGGGAAAAAAAAAAAGGTGAATGGATGAAGAGCTCACTCTTCACTTAACCAATATTCCTCTTATATTATGAGGACAACAGTCAGGTTTCAGTTTCAGGCTCCACCTGCTTTGTGCCTCTTGACTGGCACATGTAAGGCTTTTCCAGCATCTTCCAACCTCCTCACCCAGACTTCTTGCAGACTTAGAGGACAGATGTGTTTGCAGAGGCATTTCTCAGGTTTGCTTTTATCCTGAGGGATGGTTGCCAAGGCAGTAGCTAACGGGCTATAACTATATTGGCATTGATATCAAGTAAAATATAATTTTTGCTTTAAGTAGCCTGAATTTTGCTTCACAAAATGGATCAACCAAGATGACTAAAGCATAGCCAGAACCAGAAGTTGTGACAAGTTCATTTCTGCAGCTCTTTCCTCAGGTTTGATGTGTTGGGCCTCTACTTTAGGACAACATTCTGCCCAAAGTTTTGCTGATCTCAGTTCCTTTATTTTCTTTTTTTCTTCTTCCTTCCTTCATTCTTCCTATTTCCTCCTTTCTTCCTTTTGTTCTCTCTTTTCCTGTTTTTTTTTTTTTGGTCTCTCTTCCTCCCTCCCTCATTCCTTCACTTCTTTCCTTAAGTTATATGCTCTGAGATAATTTTCTCTGTAACATTACTACTCCCTGGACCAGCAGCATCAACATCACCTGGGACTTGGTGAGAAATGTGGACTCTCAGGTGCTACCTCTGACATGTTGAGTCAGATTCCTGGGTAACTTTTATAAGAGCCCCAGTTGACTCACATGTACACTGACATTTGAGAAACATTGCTCTGAGGCTTTAACAATAGACTGAGGCAATAATAGTTGGGGAGTAAGGACCTAGATTCTCAGATGGAATGGCTGGTAGGAAAGAGGGTCTGGAGGCCATGTGACCCTGGGCCCTGATACCCTTCTGCTTTAGAAAGATTCTTCCTAGGGAAAGTGGGAATGATTGAATAGTCAACTTCATGTAGAGTACATAAGTGGGCATATGGAGGCTTGGCAAACTCAGTCCCTGGAGACTTTTTGTAAATAAGTGGGACGTAAACCTGGGATATGTTCTCCATTTGATAGGATCCCATTGGGATTTCAAGGTTTCCAGAGACTACCAGGCCATGGGTGATGAGAGGAAGCATTATTTAATAAAGAATACAACCATAGGAGAAAGAAGGGTTGGGTTCTAGTTTCAGAACTGTCACTATCTAGTTGTGTTGCATTGACCAAGTCACTTGGTGTGGCTGGATCATAGTTACTTAAAAGGGACTTACTGACCCATTACCTCAAATGATGCAGTAGAGTTTAGAGCACTTGGAAAATGCTATGCAGATTTTAGATGTATTATTTCTTTGGATGCCAGTATTTCAGAATTTGGGAAAATTAAGCTAGGCTGAAATCATGTAACATCCTACAGAAAGGCAGATACTATGCCCCAAATTGTAATGTGCTTATATAACCCACTCAAGAATAAAATATTTTAAGCATACCAGCTCATTAAATGCTTGCATGCAAACATTGCTAATTACAGATGAATCCATGTATTGTACATTCAGCAGTGCAATGGGAACAGTTTGTTAGTGGGTTAGTTCAGTGTACTAAATACATCATGGCAAAAGTTTGCAGTGTGCAGCAGAAAAGAACAACCAGCAACTTCATCAAACAAGATAATGCTTTCCATGGTGAAGACAAGTGATTTATTTGGATAAATTATTTAAAAAATCAGCATATCAGCTTAATTTAGATTCAAAATGTGAAATATAAGGAGATAAAAAAGAAAATGCATTTGTAGAAATTCAAGCACATTGGCATTGACCCACGAGGTCAAAAAGATGGGCTGTGAAGCTGCCAAATGATCTGTTGCACTTCAAGAGAGGTGTGTTAGTAATGACAGATGCACTTCGACATAACAAGACCATATTCTTCTATACGCTTCCAGAATGAATGCATTATCCTGATTCAAGCTTGCCTTTGAACCCATCTGAGTTATTGGTGATGGTAGTGGTGGTGGTGGGCTAGAGCTGCCAGAGTCAAGATGGCATCAGTCAAGTTCATCTAAGTATGGATTTGGGGTAGCTAGTGGCAAGGATCCTAGATTGTTCTTTGGGAGATACTTACCTGAATTTTAGTTCCAAGAAAGGGATAACAAAAGAACTCAAAGATTAAAGAAATTGTCTCAGGCTTACACTTAAGAGAATCACTGCACTCCTAGGGAAGCACTGCATTTCTGAAGGTGGCAGTGCCCCATTTCCATTTCTCATTTTAACACCAGTTCCAGAGCAGCTGCTTTCTCTAGGGCTGTACTGTCCAATATGGTGGTCACTAACTACATGTGACTATTGAATACTTGATATGTGGCTAGTACGAGATGAGATGTGCCATGAGTATAAAATATACCCTGGCTTTTAAGACTTAGTATGAAGAGAAGAACGTGAAATATCTCATTTGTTTTTATAATTATAACATGTTGAAAGAGTATCTTGGATATATTGGGTTAAGTAAACTATGAGTAAATTAATTTCACTTGTGCTACTTTCTAAACTGTGGCTATTAGAGCATTTCAAATTACACATGTGATCACATCTGTGGCTCACAAACATTATTGAACTGTGCTGCTCTAGAGAATTTTTTTTTTCCTTTTGGGTCACAGATCACAATTTAATTACAACCGTGCTCCTAGAAAAGCACCATTGCCTGACAAGAAAGGACAACCATTGTTTTCAAAGAATCAAATGGTTGCAAAGAATAGACAATGCTTGAAAACAATAAACAAAACTACAAAACACAAAAAAGAAAAGAAGATTAACATACAGCAATGTAAGACTGATTAGTTTACTAGACCTTAACCGTACCCCTAGATCTTAACACTCTCTGTTCCATACACGTTGTAGCCTTCTCTGTATGTAGCATAATTTTGAGTGTTGGTGGCAGGAGCAGGCTTAAAGTTTTGGGTGTTCTTTGTAAGTTTCATGCGTTTGGACTCTGCCCGTGATTTGTAACAGAATTCTATCAAAGCCACCATCATGGCCAGCCCCAGACCTCCGACAAGTATATAGAAAACGCCTGCCACATTGCTGAGGCTCAGAGCGCTGGTCTTGTCCTAAGAGAAATGAACAACACAATTAGTTCTTGGGGGAAAAGAAGGCAATGGGACATTATAATACATTACAACAATATAGGATAGTTCTAAGTTGTAAAATGACTAAATATTGATATAAGTGTTATGATTCAACTCTGGCAACTGACTGATATTTCACAATGGGCAGCAAGATGATAGACTGTGCTTCTGTTGACAGTTGTGATGCTCACCTATGTATTCTTTTATTTTGACTCCTTAAATCCTTCAGTACTTCAAAATAGTGTCAACAACTAAATAAAACAGCACTTGGCCATGGGAGCAAAAGTGTAAACGCAAGCACAATTTATTCATCTTCTAGTCTTAATAAACACCATTTGCCAGAGTTGAGCTGTGACATAATCTCTATAAATGTAACACTCTTTTCATTTGGGAACTTGAAGCACTCTTTCCCCTCTCTGCCCTGCAACACCCCTTTCTCTCTTGTTCTCCCTGTGACAAACTTGCCAGCAACTAATCTTAAAGCTACCTGGTGAGGCTACTAGATGCTCCTGATAGTCTTATCTGGGGAGTTACTTCATAAGGGTTTGTTTAGGAAGGATTAATTCTCCCCCTTCCCCCCAGTGAAATCTCTCCCTTTGGGGACTGGTTGCTAAGTGCTCATCCTCAGGGCAGCAAGTCTTTGTGCTGCTGGAACAAAGGTACAGCACAAAGAATTGGCCCTTTTCCATCTTCCTGAGGGTTTAAGGAAACTGTCAGGAGGACCCATTGGGTCCTGAATTGGCTCCATACAAATGAGAAAGCTTTTCCAGGAGGCTGATGATTAAAAAAAAAATCCAGCTCATTTTTAGCTTTCACTCCAGGGAATGTAGCAAATAATTTTAAAAAATACTACACTTATCTGCTTTCTATTCAAAGTAGGGGAAAAATTGAGGAAGCTGGTCAGTGACTTTCAGGTCAAGCTGTGCAAATCTGACTGAGCTATCTGCCTGTTTGAAAAAGCAAAAACTGAACTGCTGAACCATGGAAAGAAAAAGGTTGGTGCCTTGAGCCCTACCTTGAGGTAGGACACACCAAGGGCCAGGAGCCTTTCTTTGAAAAACATAAAATAAAGTAGCATTTTGTAGTCTTTTTAGAGGGGACGTAACCATTTTGCTGCTGAACGTAATTGAATGGAATAGCCAAACTGCTGTCAGTGAATTGAGAATCTTTTTCAAATGATAACATAGTGAGCAGATGAAGTCATTGCTGACACTCAGTGCTCTATGGCTCAGCAAGTCCTGGTGTTTTTAAAATAATTAAATGTAAAGACAATATGGCATTGTCTTGATTCTGTTTTCATAGGAGCCAGTCCTGTACTTGTTGACCTTAATAAAAAGGCCAACTGGAATTGTACCACATGGTTGGGAAAGGGTTAAGTGTATGTATGCCTCCTGTTTATAGCAACCTTGTGAACAGTCATTCTTCTAGGATGAATAACAGCTAGACAAGTGGTAAGAATCTGTCCCTTGTGGAACAATGGATCATTTCTTTAAGGAAGCTGGTACGGCTATCTCTAAGGATGTTCCACAGTCCATTAGGACATGGACTGATTTCTGGTAATCCTCCCTTTGTCATGAAACTTTTATATGTATGTGGTATTTGATGGGAGAGAAGTGTCCTTTGACATGACCCATGTAAGTTATAGCAGCAAGACAGTTTCAAGTTCCATGTGTTTAAGTTTCACAGAATTCCCTGTTGTGGGATATAGAAAACCAGTAGCAAAATGGTTCACTGCACAGGGAAAATGAGTGGCATTTCATGAAATGAATTAACTGATACCACAATATTAGTTCAAAAAAAGGAAAGGCAAAAATTGAAACTGAAAAGAACTTTCTTAGGGGAACAAAGGGGGGCAGGAAGGAGGCAGGGAAGAGTGTTTCATGCTTATCAATGTGATGTCATCCTGACAATGTATACCCTGAAGGAGCATGCGACTAGATTTAAAAAGCATTATAGACAGAGATTCAAATGACACCTTTGGAAGAGAGAAGTGTGACAGACTTAATGAGATTCAAGATCTGAATAGAAGCTGAATTCAATAGGACAGCAGCTGGGAGGAGACTAATCACTCTGCTTACAGAGACCAGTCTTGGTTATTTATTTCTTTGACTGTTTTCAGATGGGATCAACATAATACATTAATAACCAAAGGTATTTACAACTACAAAGTCTCTGACACTGTAAGAGGTTAAGAAAAAGTACTGTCACAACTGGATCTTTTTTTGTTTTGGTTGTTGTTATATTTTCTCTTTGAACTTTGGAAATGTGAAATACAGTAAAACCCCCTTATAACGCAGCTACTTATTTTATAGCTTTGGAAATTCAGCGGGCCAGATTGAGTCCCCTAATCATAACAATAGCTGTCTAGAGTCAATGATTGATGTCACATGGCAGGCCTCTGAGGCTGGTGTTAGCCTTATTCCTTTAACACTGGTGTTATAAAGGGGTCCCACTGTGTCAGGGAGTGTGTGTTGGGAAGGAAAGCCGTTTTTAGGGTAGAAAATAAACAGTGGTTCAAAATGTGATTGCTAATCAGTACAAAAAGACCTTCAGCGACTGACCTTACTCCCGGAGTCCTTGGCTCCACATTCCCCCTTATCGTACCACCATTTGTTTTTCAGCTTGTCTAAGATGCCTTGTTCACTGAGTTTCAATACTGCAAGGTTTACAGGCGTTCTTCACGTGGGAAATAACATAAATAACATTATATTATGTTATTTTATGTTATTCAAGCTTCAAACTACTTTAAAACTATAGAAAGCGATAAAGCAGGGGGCCCTGGCCACAGAGTAATTTTAGACACTGCAGGCAACCTGAGCATTACCTTATAAAAAGTTAACACTACAGCAACGCTATATTTACCAGGGCCTGCCCATATCGCTTTGAGTAATCGGCACACACTGTTAAATAATGAGGATAGAAAAAAAAAAAAAAAGGCACTTCTCAGTTAGGCTGTGTGTGGTGAGGAGGGTCTCCCCTCAAGTGACAATCGTCGGCGGCAGCTTGCAGTAGCTTTGCGACAGAGATGTGTTAGATTTGATCTAACTGGGTGTCTTGTTGTACTTCCAGACAGAAAGCAAGTTCTATGGAGGAGTGGGGAAGGGGGCTGAGCCAGATAGGGAAGCATTTCCGTATAGGAAATCAGACAAATGGATGAATCTGAACAGAAGTAAAACAGATTCTGCGTGAATAACATGCCTTCTGATTGATTGTCCTTTATTACACAAATATGTTGCCCAGCTGAAAATGACCCGGAAAGAACTGTATTCCATACTTGTCTTCACTCTACAAACTGAATTCCTATATACAACCTGGTTTTAGTATTAAAAGTATAATGTGGATCTCTGCATTTTGGGTAAGAGGAATACTTTCAACAGTGGGAGAACTGGCCTATGGATTGTTTTTGTGTTACTGCCTGGCTATGTTGCTGAGATGGTTTTTACGTCTTTGATCAACTCAGGTCACTAGAGGGCGAACCAGGTTGTTTAAAACTAGATGATTAATATGACATGACCTAAAATGGCAAACTGACTGTGCTACTGTGGGTAGCATGCTAAAGGAACAGTTTAGGTAAGCTGTTCTGGGGAGATAAGGCTTCCTTAACTAAAAGGTTAATACATCCCCAGGAGGTCAGGCCATGGCTCCCTAGTCTTCCATATCTTAAGGCACAGGGAATACAGCTGGAGCCACTGGGCAAAGTGCAAGAAACCCTGCTGGTCCTAAAATTAAGATTTTTCTCTCTTAGAAATTTCTTTAGCTATCAAGTGGGAATAATAACCTCTACCCTGGTGGCTTTCTAGAGCCAATGAATTTTAAATAAAGTCTCTCTAATAACTTTAGATAATGAATGCATTACATATAGAAGATGGCATAATTTTATTATGAGGCAGTCAACTACTGTGTGTTCAGATTCATGTGAACAATATTGCCAATACCAGTGCATATTTGTTTGAATGCCACTCACAAGGAGAAAATCAGACACATTTATGTAACTACGAGTATGCCATAGATTTTCTTGGCTTATTTTGGATAAGTTGGACCCGCCAACATATCTGTCATTAACAAGCACTCCTACAGTGATAACGATCTAGCCTCTATCAGACTAAGTCCCCCAAACCTATTTCCTTACTTCTCTACTTTGCCGTTGAGAGCTGAGGGAACTTATCAACCTGAGATATTTTAAGAAATGTATCATCACTTACAAATAATATGCAATTTCACAGCACTCGAGATTTGGAAAAACTCTAAACTTTTAGTGTCAGGGAGGTGACACTTTCTCAGTGCAGGGCTTGGCAACCAGAACATCTGCATTTAGTATCTCACAAGGAAATTGAGGTCCTTCTATACTTTAACTGAGTTCCTTCAGTCAGTACTCATAGCCTCAGACTTCTCAAATGCCAACCATAGATACTGAGAATGCCAAGACATGAAATATACTAAAATTTGGACCTCTTTAAGATATTGTTGGCAGTGAAAGGTAAGTCTTAGACTTTTGAAGGATAGACCGACCATCTCTGACCTTAACATAAGTGTTGGAACTGCCTTCTCGAATCCCGACTGCCTGGCTCCTTTCTCTCTCTCCTTTTCCCTATTATTTTTTGTTTTATCACCACCACCTCTCCCTCAGTGCTCTATGCCTTAAGCTAGGCACTGTCCCTTAGGCTCAGATAGCAAAGGAGTTGCTTTCCAATGGCATATGGGTGACCAATTCCATCAGCCCACCGGAAAAAGTACAAAGCATTTCCCTCCTCCTTTCTGTGCTTCCTCTTTTCTTATTACTCAGACTGTGCTGTAAGCCCTTACTAGCCTCTGTCCTCCCTCAAAGTACTATGTTCTTTAGATCGCTTTATTCAATTTCTTCAGCACAGCTGCTCACAGCAGCTTGTAAAAGGCACTCACATCTAAGGTTCAAATACAGACCTCTCCTTAGAGCTCTTGAGTTTTAAAGGAGTTTGTCAACTCTCAAATGATCTCAGTTGATAAAAGTATCACATGTTAATTTAGGGCAGTGGTTTTCAAATTATGGCCCAAGAATCCCTGTAAGATCCCAGAAGCCTTTTCATCAAAGTATCCTGTGAAGTCAAAATTGTCTTTATAATATTAATGCATTGTTGACCAGAAATTTTACAGAAAAACTAATGCAAGTGCAAGCATGAGTTAACTCATCATCAGTTAACATTTGGCCTTGAAAGTAGGAGCTTTGTTATGACTGGTCAACAATGTGTTAAGATACCCTTGCCCTTCTCACTCTTTTTTTTGAAAGATTTTATTTATTATTTCCAGAGAGAGAGAGAGAGGAAGGGAGAGAGGAAGAAAAACATCAATGCATGGTTGCTTTTCACCTGCCTCCAGCTATGGATCTGGCTGGAGACCTGGCTGGAGACCTGGCTGGAGACCTGGTTATGTGCCCTGGCTGGGGAACGAACCAGCAACCTTCTGGTTTGCAGGCACCTTATCCACTGTGCTACCAGCCAGAGGCCTTCTCACTCTTATTCCCTAATGATAGACAAGGTAGTTTCCTGGAGGCTACATGACATGTGCTATCACAGCTGATTGAGTAAAGCAGCATAAATGAGAATCCCATTCTCTTATATTAAGTCAGACATGAAAGAGAGTTGTAAGAACATAGAACAGTGCTGCTCTTTGCTAATTTATTTTTGATTTAGAAAACTATTATTTACAAAAGTGCATTAATTATGTTAAAACATTAGGTTTATTATTTTAAAATGGAATTCTTTAAGAATTTTTGTTTTAATTTTTGATATGCAAAATATTAATAGATAAACAAAATTTGGGGGGATCCTATAATTTTAAAGTGTGTAACAGAATTCAGGAACAATTTTGAAAAGCACTGCTTTTGGAGGAAGGAAGGCTTTTCCTGTGCCAGGCCTATTCTGGGCTGCCACCGTCCATAGGCTTAGTATGTCAGCAATTTAGCATCCTAGTTCTGATACATGGCCTATCCCTGCCATAGGCCATCCAGTGGTTTCCATGGAATTGCTGGTAACTGCTCCCCACTCCCATGGCCTCTGCATTACAGTGGAGGTTACCTTGGAGCAATCATTTTCAGTTTGGGGTCATTTTGTTCTCCAGATGATATTTGGCAATGTCTAGAGTCATTTTGAATTGTCACAAGTGGGTAGGGAGGTGCTATGGGCATCTAGAACTTAGAGACCCGGGATGTTGCTAAACACCCTACTATGTACAGTACAGTCCCTCACAACTGAGCTCCAAATATCAGTTGTGTTGAGAATCCCTGCCTTAGACCATCAAGACCTCATTTGATGTCTCAAGACTTTAGAGAAATTAGACAAATGATACACTCTAGAAGTCTAGTCTTTGATTGGAAAAAAAATCATAGGGCTTATGAAATCTGGCAGAGAACCAATGTGCATTTGGGAACTTCTAAATAAAAATGAAGGAGAAAAACAAACATTTCAAGCAGCAGCACAGTCAGGAGCATAAAATGTGTAATGAGAAATCACAGATAATACTATTCAAAAAGGTTAGGATAGCTGCCAAGAAAAAACCCTACTTGAAAGGCCAAATCTCCTAGAGCAGTATGTTGCTGTGGGGTGAAATATATTCCCAAGATAGCAGAGAAAAACTGCTGTAATTTTCTCTTACTGTACTTTACTGAATGTACTGCTTAACTCAATTCAAGTCAACCAAATCTATTGATACCCTTCCCCCAACACACACATGCACACAATTTGGTATTTTAACAGAAGTGGAATTAGGTGGACATTTGGCCATCTTATTTTTATTTTATTATTATTTTTTTATTTTTAGAGAGAGGGGAATGGAGAGAGAAAGAAAGGGAGAGAAACATCAATGTGTGGTTGGCTCTTGTACTCCCCCAACTGGGGACCTGACCTGCAACCCAGGCATGTGCCCTGACTGGGAATTAAGCCCTGTGAACCTTTGGTACTCACCAGCCAGGCCCATTTGGTTATTTTATTTTATTATTATTTTTAATTGATTTTTGAAAAGATTTTATTTATTATTTTTAGAGAGAGAGGGAGAAAGAGAGACAGAGAGATATCAATGTATGGTTGCCTTTCACCTGCCTCCAGCTATGGATCTGGCTGGAGACCTGGCTTGCAACCTGGCTTGCAACCTGGCTTGCAACCTGGTTATGTGCCCTGGCTGGGAATCGAACCAGCAACCTTTGGGTTCATAGGCTGACGCCTTATCCATTGTGCCACCAGCCAGGGCTTCATTTGGTTATTTTATTTTATTTTATTTTATTTTATTTTTTTAAAGATTTTATTTCATTATTTTTTAGGAAGAGGGGAAGGGAGAGAGGCAGAGAGGGAGACAGACACCAATGTATGGTTGCCTTTCACCTGCCTCCAGCCACAGACCTGACTGGAGACCTGGCTTGCAACCTTGTTACGTGCCCTGGCTGGGGAATCGAACCTGCGACCTTTGGGTTCGCAGGCCGGCGCCTTATCCACTGTGCTACCAGCCAGGGCAGCATTTGGTTATTTTAAATGTCACTTTCTCCATGAAGCCATTTTTGCCCCCTGCTCCAATATTTTCTCTCCCTTCCTTTATCTTCTACCTTGCTTTATTATTTATGCCCATGTCTTGTAACTCCCACTACACTGTGTACTTTTCAAGGTCAGGGACCATGGCTTATGTATTTGTATCCCCACTTAGAATAATAGTTCTCTCCATAACTATTTGTTGAATAGATAACTTTTAGAATTTTGTTTTTCAGCCTAGTATTTCACATAATTATTATAATAACTATTATTATTGGTCAAGCTTAATGAGCATTCTAAGGTAAATTTATGGTCTCTACTTTTCAAGTAAAAGAATTGAAGTGCAGATAGGTTAAGCAATCTGCTCAAGTCTGCACAAAAATTATGGGTCAGGTCAGAAGGCAAATTAATACACATCCAACGGTGTACTGTGCACTCTCTAATGGAACACACAAAATGGTAGCAGTTTTCCTTATTTGTTTTCTTTGGGCTTGGGTGTACATAATACATTTTTTTCTTTAGGGACCACTATACTCCAGATGACTATCAACCTAGCAGGTCCATCTCTTGCAGCTGTGGCCTGTCACTGTGATGTTGCAATATGCCTCCAGGGTATTGTTTCAAAGCAATTACTGCAGGCCCTTAACTGGTACCTAAGAGAATTATAAGTCAGGAATTATAAGTCAGAAATATTTATTGTGCTCACCTCAATAGAGAACGGAAAGAATTAAACAAAGTAGGTCAGATTCTTATCATGGAAATTAGTTAGGCATTCTTTCCTCTGAAGGGCTTGCGAAGCACTTAGGCTGAGGAGAACCCTCCTCAGACAAGGGCATGGGTGGTAGGCTTAGAGAGGGAACAGGAGAGCTTTGTGATGTAATTTCAGGGGGTCTGGGAATGTCTTCCCATCCAGAAATATTTTTGTTATTTTTGCCTGAAATTCCCCCATGAGAACTGCATACCTTTAAGTTGGAGCAACATTTCTTGTTAAAATACACAGGTGCCTGAGAAATGGGAAATGAAACAAAGAGCTGTTTACAAACTCCAAATCTGTTCCATTTTGTTTAAAAAATGTTCAGGGTGGAAAAGACTGTAAAGTTCCCCTAAGAATAAAGTGGTTTATTTATCCTAAGTCACAAACAGGTATATGGATTGTTAATCAGATGGAGAGGGTAAAAGTAAATGTGAGTTGTCATTTTAAAATGTGGGAAGGTAGTGCTGACCTGTGGCAGGATGATGATTTCCGAGTGTGGGGAACAGATATGGAATGGTATCTATTTTTTAAAAATAGGGGTAATAATGCTTTGAAAATGACTTCTATTTTTAAAGAAACATAACTGGCTGATACAAATTTCTACTTATCTCTGTCATCCACACTTGGCAGTAACTCAGCCACATAGGACTGTACTCACTAATCCAAGGCATCTGACCTCAGGTGGTGATTGTCTAGGTTCCCAGCTTGCTCCTGGGTTTACCAGCCAGCCATTTCATAGTTCATTGTTATCTTAGCGATGGCTAACATTATGTACAATAAGACAAGTTTTTCTGTGAAAGTAGAAATTGTTTTTTTTTTTAAAGTAACTAAAATTTTTGATACATGTATTTCAAAAGAACTGTCAACTTTATTTTTCAATTTTAATTTTAGGAAATACTTAAAATACGTAGTTGGAGCCATGTTAGATTCTTTCTTATGAACAAATAAATGCGTAGAGAGTGGTGTCAGGGTGTTGAGTTTCCCCATAGAGGAAAAGAAGGATGGCCTTGTGAATCAACAACTGAGTTGATTTTTCTAAATGGTGATCCTGGGAGGGCTGAGATGAGAATTTGTTCTATGGATGTGGCTCCAGGCCTGAAAAATAAAGGAACCAAAGACTACGGGATATATCCTGCTACAAATGGCTTCACTTCTCCTTTCCAAGCAGGTACACCTAAAGAGCAAATGTCTGTTTAATTGATGATACCAACAAAGCCCTTAGAAGGGATATGTATATGTGTAAATATGTAGGTTATGGAGAAAGACAAGGGGGCCAGAAAGAAGTAAAAGAAATATATGAGCAAGGATGGCATGTTTACATAGTTAATTAGAAACCAGTTCTAGCAATACACTATCTGGATAATGAAAATGGAAACTTATCACAACCTAAGCTAGAAGCCCTCCCCTCACCCTATGACTCATCCAAACCTCATTCCAAATCTCATTCCAAATGACTAATATCTACATCTTGGTACCTAGTGATTTAAAAAAATAATTTATTAGAATTTGGCCCAGTAGAGTGAGGACAGCCATCCTCTCTCCGGCTTTTAAAATGAAGATATTTTAGGTTTTAATGTTAACAAATCACCTTTCCTAATAGCCCACATGCTTTTCTAGCCTTTTCTGGATGACTCCTAGGATCACTCAGAAAATCACAGACATGTATAATAAGTTGCCACTTAAAATGTCATTAATAGTTTCCGTGACTTTAAGCAAAATGATGTATAATGACCTCACTATTACCAAAGGCTAATAATTGATATAAACAAAAGTGCCCACTGCATCTCATTGTTATAATGAAATGATGTTGAATGAAATGTTATTTGAGGACCTACTATACACATAGGCAGCTGTGCATATCTCTGCCCAGGTAGGTCTTGATTTATTAAGTTGAAGCCAATTTATGACCAAGCAAGAGAAGAGTCTTTTCTGGATAAAAATTTTACTCTAAGGTCCTTTATGTTACTTTCTGTAGCTTACCTTGGGATATGTAGTAAAAGAATTTACATCTCCATACAGTAGCTGTTGGAGGCTGTGACAGTTCAAAATAGGTCCTAGACTATATTATCGTCTGCAGCCCCTTAAAAAAAATATCTCTACCCATTTCTTTTCACAGGGGTTTCTGTATCAAAGATTCTAAGAGAATGAGGATTTAAGTTATTTCAGTTCCTTTACCCTTGGAGAAAGCCTAAGCTTTCTCCACAGCTGGGGAGCAGACACATGACTGTTGGCATTACTAGACTCTGACCACCCATGAGACCCTCATTTCACAAGGGCAGCTACAATGATTTGCAGAGTTATGCACTGCTTAGCTGCTAAAGCTCCCTCTGAGAGAGTATTTATATCTATGTAGTTCACAAATGTAGCTCAAACCTACTTAACTCCTTGCTAATGAGATCATAATTTAATATAAGTGCAAAGAGCAAATTCAATAATGCATGCATGTAACATTAGGACTTGAAAGCTGTGAATCATTTTGTTAGGGGCATAAGAATGCTAGTAATTGAAACCTATTGATGAGCACCTGTGCTAGAGAAAAGCAACCCCAGAAGTCACTTGTAGATTTGTGTGTTTCCAAATGATAACATTAAATTCAAAGTGATAGACCCTTTGATTCTATGAGTTGTGAATTTTACTGATAGATTTCTGCCAAACTGGGCCTTTGTCCAACCTCTTCTTCTAAAACAGGAATCCAAAACCATGACTGGTTGTGGACAATCTCACATAACCCAATTTGTCTGAGAAGACTTCTTATTCAATTTGTTTCCCACAGAGAGAAGGAGCTCAGGGAAGAACCTAAGCTCCTGGACAAGCCAGTTTTGGTTAAAATGTGGATGCAGATATTCTCCCAAGCATATAATTGATGTGATTCCATTAAAACTGTGGTTTTAAAATTCATTAAAAATTCAAACAGGGTGGGGATTGAGTGTGGGACCAAGGGTGTGCAGGGGCAGTGGAAGGCAATGGGGGAAAAAGTTACACAACTGTAATAAATAGAAAAACAATTAAAAAATTAAAAATTAAAATCCATTAAAATTCAAACTATCAAATTTGGTTGCATTTTATTATTTATAAGTGTGTTTTCTTTAAATATCCCAATGGCACTGTGAAAGACAGGCAGAGACTGTGGAGACAGACAAAAACTGATCTATGCCAGAAACTGACATCACAAATATTTCTGAAGACATCTAGTTCACTCCCTTGACTATAGGCAAAATATTCATTGAGCGTTTAATGTGATGGTTACTAGTGTTCTTTTTCTCCCCAATAGCTTTCCCTTGATCATAACCCATAGAACAATAATCAGTTCAGCTTACACTCCAATAGGTTGTAACAAATGGAGTCTATATGTAGTATATAATCAGATCTGAAAGCTGGTTGCCATACCAGGGCACATACCACACTCTCTAGCAAACATTCTAGCATTCACTTATCTGCATTTCCAGCAGTGACCCTAGACAGCAAACAGTAGCAAAGTCAGTCTCTCCTTCTCTTTGATCTCTTTCCATTTTTTAAGATGTAAAATATAATCATTGCTTTATGTCTATATTTTGAGAAACATCTGCTTCAGAGTCAGATGAAATGAAATTTGAAGGTGAAGCTAGACTTGGACCACACTTTTGCCACTTCTGACAAATAGGGATTTGCCTCATGTGCCAAGGGCCAAATGCTATACCGCTCTCTAGAAAGTCAAAGAGAATGGATTTCAATTGTTCTCCATAAGAGAAATCTGCCCCCACCCTACTCCACCAACCATATTTCCCACCCTCATTAAAGGCAATTTAACAGTTTCAATCTGTGGTTCTATATCCTCCCCTCCAAATGAAAAGAAACCAATTGATTTGGTTTTAGAGGGGCCGGAAGGGCGTAGACAAACACCATTTCACTGCTAATGCAACGATGTCTTTCCTCTCGGTAACTGTATAACAGCATGCTTACCTTCAGGCTTTTTATTCTTGTTGCTCTTCCTATAGCTCTGGTGTTGGACACTTGGTCATTATTTGTCAACAAGAAACACATTCAAGTTACTGGGATCACACCAAAGGCAAATGATCATTTCTTAATAATAGAAACCATGTTAAGATCACACAGTCATTTTAAAAATTAACACATCACTAGAATGGGTTAATTTTAAAAACATTTTCTTTGTAGATTACATTTTTTTCCGGTGGTAGAATTTATTCTTTATCGCCATCTGGCAAAATGAATGGCTTTGGCAGTCACTGGACTCATTCAGTTCTTAAAGCAAACAGGTCCCTTGCTTGAAGCAGCCACTTGAGAGAAAATGAGGGTTTGTTCTTGGGAGAAAGACCTGAGTAAGTTCAAGGAGCAAATTTAGTCTCTACCAGAAAAAAAAAATTGTCAGGTTCTTCATACTTCCAGGAGGCAGCACCAGCACAGAGACATGCAAATCAACGAAGAGCATAATATACTCACCCTACTCTTCAATCCCAAACCAGTCTTGGTGATTCACAGGAACTTCTTCTAAGACCCAGGAAATGTCATCGATCTGTAATGATTCTTGCCTACACACATAACAGTGTCAATAAAGAGTCATTGGGATCCATCTTAACCCTTGGCATCAAAAATGTCTACCTGTAGGGATGGCTCCTGCCAACAAAAGGTCCATCTTGTTGCAGGTAAAAGGGCAGATGCAGGTTCACATCCATTATGCAAAGCCCAAGAATGTTAAAGGCTTCTGGGTGTGGAAAAGAAGTGGTTAAGAGATGGTGGCATAGGAGAGGAGAATTGTAGGCATACATGGAGGAAGAGAAATACACACAAAACTGAGGATCTCATTTATACATATGGAAAACACAGTATTGCTTTGTTTATCTATGTACAAATGAATAGAAAGCTGAGGGCATTTGAAAATGGGCTATCCTAAAGTATAATTTTTCACTATCTTTGAATTCAAGGCTTGCTAAGCAAATGTATGGGATTACAAAAAAAAGATTGCTACAGATAGGAAGGAGAGTCATGTTTGAATTTCTTAAGAGAACAAACCATTTTTAGGTACTTTAAAAGCACCCATGAGAAAGGAAACACAACTACTGATCATTTTAATTGCAAGCCATATTTTGAATTTATTAAAATAAGTTCCCCAAGTTCTTTACTACTATTACATGGTCCCTATATGTATTTGAAGATAATAAAATTGCATTTCTCTATCAATATTCTGGAAATCATAATGATCATACAACTAGTTATTTAATTAATGACAGTTTAATTGCATATTCCATTCTTATCCCTTACTTCTCTATATGCTGTACAAGTTAAGGCATCTATGGTACAACGTTCATTGTGTCAAAGGTTCCAAATGGTCCCACTTAAACATTTTGTTCCAGTGTTTCTCAAAGCACTGAAAGTGTGCTGATTTTCAGCTTAGAAAGTATGGACACTGAAAGTTTATTTAAATCCCTCGATAGAACTAAAGTCAGGGCAATTTTAGGTTGAGGTGGAGTAGGGTTTATAATGTCTTGTCACCTCAGTCACAAATAGCTTGTTTCACTGACCAGAGCCCCTCCAGTAAGGTAGGACTACACAGGAAAGCTAAACTGATGCCCTGTACTGTACCCAAGATTAAGAGATTGAAGCATGATGGTGCTTCTTTCAGGAGAATTTGTAAATTTGAGGTGACAGGCAGCTATAGAGGGAGGTTGACATGTTTTCATGGTAACTCAGCAGCTAAGTCTGTATTCTTCTGTGATTTATAGTGACAGACTTCCAATGGTTGTGTCACAAACCCCTGGTGATCTGGGTTTATCACTGAAACAACCAACTGGCTCTTAATGACCACATTTGCACACACATTGTAATAAAGCACTAACACAAAAGGGTGATTTGCAGGTTAAGAACTCCCAGACCACAGTTCTAATTTCCATGATCCTTGCCTGTGCATTTAGAATCCATCAAGGAAGGATCAAGTCTGATTTGTTTGGGCTCTATTAGCCCAGGTTTAGAAAATTGGTATAACCAAGAAGTATTTTAGCTCGAGCCTGTAGGTCTGATTCAGGGGCTAATTTAGTGACTGACCTTGTATTAATTCCTTGTGTTCAGAAAATAAAAGAAGTACCAATTTCATTAGTTTAAGCATATGCATATTTAAAACAGCCTGAAAAGTTGCTGTTTTTTTTCCCCCCCATAGAATAGTAACTTTTTAAGAATAGGCTTAGAATGTGTAATATCTCATGCTGGGACGAAGAGTCAACAATTTAACATAATTGTCCATTTATCATTACTTAAAGGTTGCAGGAGATAGACAAAGAGATAAGTAGCATAGGTTTTCTTTTTCCCTCTCCCAGCTTCAGAGATAATAGGCCTGGAAGTGTTTTTGAAAATGTAAAAGCACTCATGAATGTCAGTCTTTGTGATTACTGTCATTTTTAGTAATCAGTACTGATGGCTAGAATGGCTTAAATATGCCATTTGCCTTATACCAAGGTAGTTGAGAATGAACCTGATTTTTATGGAAATATATCACATGCAATCAGATTCACATTGCTCATTGGGTGGTTAGATGTGATAAATTGCTATCTGTAATATTATCACAAGAGGTGACCCTGAAAGTCCATAGAGATTTGTGACAGCATTAGCTGTGTGACCTTCTCAAAGTCACCACCATCTCTGGGTTTCATATTCTCTATGAGATAATGGTATATTTGTCATTTGTCGGGTTAACTGGGGGATAGGATACAATAAAGAAGTGGATTTCTCAAGCCATTTTACTAGTACAGTTAAACCTCACTGATTTGGACTAACAGTGGGGAGGGGTTGTTTGAATGAAAAAGTCCTGAATTACAAAATCCATTTGAAGAATGACAATTGTATTACTTTAATGTAACTCAAACTTACTATAAAACATTGCCTTAGTGGAGGTTTTTGTGAGCACTGCTGTAGCAGATAGATTTGTAATGAATATAATTATACCTAATAAATGCTTCCAATATTTATAGAAGGTTTGTTCTCTTAAGGAAAAAGTCAACTGACAATCTAGTCCAAACCCTTCATTTGCTTAACAAACCTCTCTTGGCTGCATCCTTGATAATATAAAGTTAGACTGTAGACTGGCCCTTGTCCAGTTTACCGCAGATTATAAATTAGAGGGCTCCAAATTAATGAGGTTTCTCTGCCTGTTCTACCTTCTTCTCCGTTGATTTGTTTTTGGCATCACCGCTAAATAGTGGTAAAACAGAATCAAGTTCATCTCTTGCCCCTTCTCTCACCCACTCTCAGAAAACAGCAGGTAGCAAGAAGGAAGATAAAGACAAGCTCCTTGGTAATCCAGAAATGGAATAAACAATCGTTGGATATGCAGCACTAATCATACTATTATTCATAGTTGAGAAAACAGTTGACTCATTTCAGAAAGTTGGCTGCTGAAATGCCTGGAAAAAGCGATTTGAAGGATACCTGGCAGGTAGCACTATGGTCAAAGAAGTTGAAAACACTCTAAGAGCTACTGAAATATTTTTCTATTTGCATATCAAAAATCATATTATCTGGAAATTGTGGGTTGGTGATTAAGTTACTTGACAACTTTGCAGCAGTATCAGCTGAGAAAAAAATTTGCTTGCTGGTTGTAATTAGTAAATAGCTGGTCTAAAGTTTTATGGGTCTTCATGATAACAAAACATCTGGGAAAAATGTGAAAATTCAGCCAAATGTGTGTAGATTTTTTTAGGTAACATCAAACATTTAGTTATTTGAAAACTTCTGGGCACTTGGCATCATGTGGATGTTTTAGAATCATCTTGATACAGTCCACAGCTCCTTTTTAACCATGCTGAGTATGAATGATGAATTCCTCAGAGCAGTGTGTGCAATCCAGCTCAATTTTCATTCCACAACTCACTTCAGTGATACAGTTAGGTTCTCCGTGGCCTGCTATTTACATGAGAAAAGACCAGGAAGAAGGTGCTTAATACTTGGGCATCAGGCTAGCCATTTCAAAGCACAAATGGGTCAAAAGCTTGGCTAAACTGTCAATGTCAATTTACATAGGTGGGAAAGGAAGTTACTGCTTTTTGACACATAGTAAAACCTTGATTAATTGGAATCCATACGGAATGAATTGAATTTTCAATAAGAATACTCATTTTGTTTCATTCTTGGCTAATAACATTTTTTTTTCCTCAAAATGCTTGTATCCACTTTTCTTTCCTCAGGGAAGCAACCTCATGTTTGAGGGGTAATCCAGATGGGGAGAAGATATAGGAGACAGAGCTGAATGTGACCTAACCACAGTTCATCTGTTGGCAAGTGATTAAAAAGAAATCAATTCCTTGCAGTCTTCTCTTTTAGTACTATTGTTGCTTTCTCATCAATGTGGAGTACTGAGGGAGTGCTACATTCAGTTAATTGAGGTACTGGTTATATGAGTTCTGGTTAATCAAGGTTTTACAGTAGAAGATCTCACCAATTCCTGGTAAGATTACGTGCTGAAGAAAGATAGTCTTACATTTATTCTTTGAAACTGTTCTGTATTAATGTTTCTAAACCCATATTATACTGCAGATTGGCAAACTAACTTTTCTGTCAGGATCCTGAGGAATGGAGAGGGAAAGAGAGGAGCAGAGGTGTAACCATTGTCTCTGAAGGAGAAAAGTTTTGGCTGGCCTGTCTGTTGACCTGTGGTTGGGAAACACTGTTCTTCACCTTAAGATGCCCATGGATTCCGGGTTGTACAAGAGCTGGTATTACATGCTTCAATATAATTCTGATGCCCTTTGGGCCATGGAGGATTCTGTTTTCAGGTCCTCTCCTGTACTTACCTAATGTGTTCTTCTATCATTTGGTATCATGGCTTCTGAGCTTGCCTCCATTTCTTGTTGCTTGGAGGAAGGCTATCCATTCTTCTTAGCCCCGAAGAGTATTAAGGAGCCAAAGGAATGCCAAGTAAGACAGGTTTTCTCATGATGGCCGCCTGGATAACAATTTGACCTACCTGAACCAAGAACATGGCTAAGGAAGCCAAATCAGGAATTCATACACACAGGGTATCACAGTTAGGCGACGCACTTGTTTAAATATACAAAATGTATTTGCAAAGTCTATATATGAGGTGGCCTATTGAAGAAAGACCCCATTTAACTTGAAACTGAGCTTGTTCTTTGGTTTTCAAGTTAAATGGGGCCAGCTTAAATAGGCCATCACATATGGAGGACAACATCTCATCAATCAAACACTTAATTGAAGAAGCCAACTCTAATCAACCAACCAGCTTTGATGAGCAACATCATGACCTAAAGGGAAAGAAAAAAGGCTGTAACCTAACTTTTTAATAGGTGGATTTGATTTCTCACACCACTCAGTTAAGGCAGTCATGGACAGTCTTAAGGAAAGTCTTGGGCTCTTGAAAGGCTAGGGCAGTGAAATCCACACCATGGCCTTCATAAAGCAATCAATCTGGTGTGTAAGGGAAGGGAAGGGGTGTGAATAGGGAGCCTCTGTCTGGGAGTTTAAGAAGGGACCCAAGTTAGATCAAAAATGGGGGCAGTGCCCTGAAGTCCTTCTGGTTCCCAAAGCTGCCAGGCAAGGGAATAACCTGGTCATTCCACTTTATGTGTGAGTCTTGTGCTCTCTCCTCAATAATAAAATAACAGTCTTGCCGATTACTCGTCACTAAGGGTACCCGGTTGTGGTGACATTGAGGCTGACCTTGGAGTCACCGCCCCCGCTGCCGCACTCTCCTTTGTCGTACCACCATTTGTTTTTCAATTTGTCCAAGAGGCCTTGCTCATTCAGTTTTAATACTGCCAGGTTAACAGCATTTCTTGAAACGATAAAACATAACTTGTAAGAAAATGCACAAATGCTTAGGAAATCGTTAACGTATAAAAAGGAGCACAAGAGGACAAATTGTCTAAATTTCACAGAACGTGGAGCTATAAAAATGTCTGTACAGCAAATACAGGGTTAAATATTGGAAGGTGGCATGGAGGATAACATTTGCTCAAAACTGAAGTGTGCGGGATGGGGAAATTGTCTTTCAGAAAAAAAGTAACAAGAACACCACATCCATGCAATTAACATTCGTCACATATGGCACCATAACTTGGCTTTTACCATTTAAATTGAAAAAGCCGTTGAACTGTAAAATTAAAACAGCAACAAACAGTCAGAGAGGACAACACAAAGAGAGAACATTAAAAAAAATGGATGCATTAAATAGATGAAACCATAATTTACCGTCTTATTTAACTCCATGGAATATTGTAGGTTTTAAACTTTTAAAAGTTACCTCAAAATCCACAAGAAAGAAAATGACAACAAAATGCATCAGGGTAGGTGGAATACTATAACAACACGGATATTGTTATATTATTCCACCCACCTTAATGCTGAGCCTTTAGGGGTTGCCACACCATAGCCTTTGGAATCCAGATTTCCACCAACTTTCATCGTATCACACGGTTTTCTCTGCTCAATGTACTCATTCATGGTTGACTCCAGCAGGAAGGCAAACTTTCCCTTGGACTTCCGCACTCGGGCCACACCGTCTGCTGTTGTTTTGGTAAACACAGATGGCTCTGCTGATTTCATGTAAGACCACATTTTCTCATAGACGGCAATTTTGGACCTCTGCAACACAGATAAAACTTCTCAGGAGCTACAGATATTAAAATTGGAAAAGGTCCCAGTGCACTGGTTTTCAAACATTTTTGATTGCACTCCACACTAAGGAAAGCATGTTACACATTAGACATATTCACACATATGTAAATATGCTTCCAAAATAGATTTTTCAAAATCACACACATTTTTGCTTTGTGCGCTGTTCTCTGATAATTACTGTTCTTTTTTGAAATATATTTTATTGATTATGCTATTACAGTTGTCTTATTTCCTCCCTTTGCTCCCCTCCACCCAGTACCCCCTTCCCTCCAGCAATCCCCCCGCCACATTAGTTCATGTCCATGGGTTGTTCATGTAAGTTATTTGGCTTCTCCATTTCCTATACTGTTCTTAACATCCCACTGTCTATTTTGAACCTATCAATTATGCTTCTTAATCCCTGAACCTTTTCCCCCATTCTCTCCCTTATGATCTCCCTCCATATGGTCTCTATATCTATGATTCTGTTCATGTTCTGGTTGTTTGCTTAGGTTTTTTAATTCAGTTCTTGATAGTTGTGAGTTTGTTACCATTTTAATGTCCATAGTTTTCATCATCTTTTTCTTAAATATGTCCTTTTAACATTTCATGCAATAATGGGTTGGTGATGATGATCTATTCTAATTCACTTAAAAATGTTGATCAAGACCCACTAAATTGATTAATGACTCCACTAATGGGTTGCAATCTAGTTTGAAAAATACTTTCTTAGTTTCATCTTTGTCTCAATACAGAAATCTCCCCTACAGTATTCTGCTATATGAGTATCCTTTTCTGTCAGAGGAAAAGAAAAGGCCATTGGAAGGGAGTAGACAACTATTTTAGTCAGCCTACTCTAGCACAGAGCAATAATTATTGTAAGAAATCATTTCTTTATTTTGAACTGAAATTTGATTTTCTCTAATGCCCACCCTTTGTTACTATTTGCTAGAGCTATGCAAAGCAATTCTGTTCCTTCTTCTATCTAATGGTCCTTCAAATATTGCAAGGCTTTATTATGCTCCCTCCTCATGTCTTCATCAGACTAGCTCTGTCTACATCTAACACTACATATTTCCAGAATCCTCACAATTTTGGTCTCTTCCATATGTACATTCTAATTAGCAATGTTTCTTATATTGGAGTTTCTAGAAATAAACATGGCACTCAAGATACATGATCAAGACAGGATAAAAAATGAAAACTGTTTTTTGTCACTGGAGCATTATTTTCTATCAATGCTACTGGAGTTTACATGAACATATTTAGTCTTTAATCCATCTTTCAACAGTTTTAAAGTACTCTACTGGAAGTATGATGAATGTAATAGAGTGAGTAGTGTCCCTCTGTCAACTCAGGTTGAGGCTAAACCAAAACTGTTAGTCCTTTCTACCAAGTCAAGCTTCCCTCATCTTTTCCCTTTTGAAGTTCATTCCATTAAATTTCATTTCTATTTGGTTGGTCCTTAGAACATATACTAAATGCTTATAGCTTTATGTTAGATATTCTGGAGAATATAAAGGAAGCATGGTTTCAATGACTCGATCACTTTCATTTCACTTGGCAGTTAGATCCTGAGGAGTGAAAACCCTACAGAAAAATGTTAAAGTAATATTTGACCAGAGGTGAGATAGCATGGTAGAAATTGTAAACACAGAATTTGAATTGCAATGCAACGGAGTAGGTAGTGGGGTCTCACAGGGTGTCTGACTGGTCCTTTCTCTGCCTTGCTTGTTTGGGCTTCAGCAGAATTTGAAATGGCTGGTGGTAAGGCTGGGAAAGACTCTGGAAAGGGCAAGACAAAGGCAGTTCCCTGCTTGCAGAGAGCTGGCTTGTAATTTCTGGTAGGTTGTATTCATCAGGCACCTGAAATCTAGGACAACCAGTCATAGACGTGTGGGTGCAACTGCTGCTGT
Source organism: Noctilio leporinus (assembly GCA_004026585.1). Classification (NCBI taxonomy): domain Eukaryota; kingdom Metazoa; phylum Chordata; class Mammalia; order Chiroptera; family Noctilionidae; genus Noctilio; species Noctilio leporinus. Next base: position 16,380 of record PVIW01000892.1, on the reverse strand, counting down.
GTACAGCGCAGCCATTATGGAGTACCTCACCATAGAGGTACTTGAATTGGCGGGCAATGCATCAAAAGACTTAAAGGTAAAAGCGTATTACCCCTTGTCATTTGCAACTTGCTATTCGTGGAGATGAAGAATTGAACTCTCTCATCAAGGCTACAATTGCTAGTGGTGGTGTCATTCCACACGTCCACAAATCTCTGATTGGGTAGAAAGGACAACATAAGACTGTCTAAAGGCTGCTGGGGTTTCTTATTATCTTACAAATCTAAATACTCTAACAGCTGTCCCGTGTTGGTGATTCCAGTGGACTGTATCTCTGTGAAAACATAATTTTGCCCTTTTGTAATTCTATTTGAGCAAATTGGGAGTTTAATTAACATTCCAACCAACCAAATTTTGGCATTCGAGTCTTAACCATATTTAAGTGTTATTGTGGCTTCAAAGCAGCTATTGATTCTGAAGTAGTGGGTTTTGATTGAGTTGACTATTTTTAAAAAACTGTTTGGCTTTTAATTGTGATGCAGAAGTTATAGTAACAAACACTTGGTTTTGTACAAACATTATTTTCACTCCAGTGGATAAGCTCAATAAAGGTCATATCTGCCTCCACCCCCCCCCCCAAAAAAAAGAAAAAAATAAATATAAACATGCATATTTTCAAGTGTCCTTTTATGGAGTTTCCTGGCCCTCACTTCAGCTTTGTTTTTATTGTTTATTTAGTTGCTTTACTCTAGATTTTTGCCAGTGGCAGTGTATCATGTTTACTTTTTTGAGACCTGCTTAGACCTGGTCAAATAATTCCAGGGTGCTGGAACTCTCTGAGCTATCACCATGGAGACTACACATTGTGTTTATGAAGCAACCAAATCCTCACTGAGGCCCTCACAGAGTCATTGAAACAGTTCACTGAGACGGAAACATGAAGAACAGAGGGGAAAAAAGCCAGTGTGGATGGAACCAAATGGGCAAAAGAGAGTTTGGTAGGAAGTGAGTTTAGGAGAATAATTAGAGGCCAGATCTTGTAGGGCCCTTTGATAGGTCATGGTGAAAAGTTTGAATTTATTCTGCATGGGGTAGGAAACTATTGGCAGGATGTGAATTAAGATTGGAATTAAAATTTTAAAGCATTATTCTAGCTGCTATACAGAGACCCAACTAAAGTGCAGAGTGAAAACAAGGAGATTGGTTAGGCATCTCTTCTAATAGTCCAGGGGAGAGATGGTTATGGCATGTACTAGGCAGGGAGAAATAGAGGTGGAGGGAAGAAGTTGGATTCAAGATATATTTTAGGGAGAAAGTAAACAAGTCTTGCTGATGAATACTTTCATCTGATGGTCCCATATACACTTTCAGATTAAACATTTCTAGTGGGTGGGGAGGGGGACAGAGGGGAGCAAAAAGGGGATGGATGTAATACAACAACAATAAAATTAAAAAAAAAACAAAAACATTTCTAAACATTTGTAAAGCCAGGCTTTCCTTCTAAATTCTTCAAGTAAAACACTTAACATCCAGGCTATAAAGTTGGACTTTTACTTGTTATGCCATGTTTATTCTAACATAGAAAATCCTGTAGGACATGCCCTTTTATATTCTTTCCATTCTCATCACCAGTGTCCTAACTGACCTATTGGTTTCATCTCTCCAATTTACCCTCCAGTGATCCTTCCAACTATAAATCTGATAAGCAGCTTTATTGTTTAAAATTCTCTGATAGTTCCCTAATACCTGCAGGAAAAAATCCAACCTCTTGTGTAGGAGTCTTTATGATCTTGGGTACATTCTCCTATGATCCAGTCATACTGGACTACTCTTCACTGTTCACTGAAATATGTTATACACTTTCTCATCTTACACCTTTGCTTATGATTTTGCTTTTCTTCCCCCACAGATGCCCTTCCTTGGCTGTCCTCCAAAAGCACCTTGCTCATACCTTTGCTGGAGCTTGTTAATATTGCATTAAGGTGAGCTGGCTATGTGTCTGTTTTCCCAACGTTACTTGGGTGTTCTTGAGCTTAAAGCCCATACCTGATTCATTTTAGTAGCTCTCTTGACAGTCACCACAATGCCTGATTTATGGTAGACACTTAAGATATAGTTACTTAATAACTGAAGCTTAGATCTGATCATGGTGACATCTAGATTATTGGTCAAAGATATCAGAAAGCTGGTGAAAAATGGTTACTAGCATTAGTTTTATAGCACTGCAAAATTCTAGAGCTAAAGTTATTCTAAAGATCATTGGGCCCAATTGCCAGCTAAATTAATCAAGATATATGCTTTATAATGCTTTTTTTTTTTTCCCACTTATCCTCCTTTGATGTCCACACCAATAAATCTCCCCCTAATAATCAAGGCCTTCTAAGATTGAAATCTCATCCATTGACATTTATGGTAATTTCATATCATATTATCTTCATCTGACACAGAAAGCAATTTCTAAGTCTCATAATGAAACATATTTTATTATATTTAATATACTTTATTTTATTTCAGCTGGAATTTCCTAGTCAGTTGCTCAAGGAATTCAAAAAATAGAAAATAATTCAGTTGCACAGAAAAATATAAAATACAATGTTATGAGCACTTGTGTACCTGCCACAAAACTTAAAAAATAAAACATTTAAAGTTAGTTGAAGTCTGTCTATGCATCCCTCCCTAATTGCATACTTCTTCCTCCAGGCCAAAGGTAGCCCACTATACTAAGTGTTATCATTCCATTGTATATATTTATACTTTTATGAGAATAAATTTATCTCTTTTGTAATGGCTGCATTTCAATGAATGGATAGATCATAATTTATTTACCCAATTCTTTATAGTGAGGGATTCTTAGGTTAGTTTCTTTTCTATTTTTTGGCATTATGAACAACAATGTGGTGTGGATATGGCTTTGTGCCCATATGAAGAGGTATTTGTGTTCTTCATCTTGGCCCAATCAAACCTGAGTGACAAGAGGGAATTAGAACAATTTGCCTCTTCTACTATTTGCAAACAGGCCATTGCTTTCAAAGATTAATTTATAAGCCAAGGGCAAATGGGTCCATGAATTCTGATCCGAGTGCACTATAATTTGGACTCATTTACTTCATCATTTACTTGAGCTCTTTGATTGCTGAGACAGGTTAACAGGTTTATTCTTTCAGGTAATGATACATTTCTAGGATAATAAATGTCAGTGCTTGAAGTGTTCACTTTAAATGTGTTTGGTGTACATGAAGCAGATATTAATGAATGCAGTAAATGTAAAGTTAGTTAATGGCAGAAATCATTGTGCCCTGGTTGATGACTGAATTCTGAAGGCAGTTAGGAGTTGGGGAAAGAAATGGCTTATATTTGAGAAAAATTAAGCTGAGACAATTATCTTCCTAATTATTATTTAAGTGACAGTATAACATTCAGACCAAAAGGAAGAAAAAAATCACTAGCACTTCCTTTTCCTTCCTTCCTTCCTTCGTTCTCCTTCCTTTGCTGTCTGTCTGATTTGGCTGAAATAGTGAAAGCAAAAGAAAGGACTGAATCCTAGCTTAATCATCTGGGAGAAATTTTAAAAATTATGGGCAGGATGTGTAATGGCAAAAGTCATTTTTCTTCAACCTGCTATGACTCATTTATTTCACTTCATGGAGCACCATTTTGTATCTAAGAATGAATAAACAACAGTTATGCAGAGGGGCCACAAGAAATTCTCTTAGAATAGCTAGATAATTAATAAATAAAATCTCAAAGGAGAAATTCATGAATGGAGAGGGAACACATTAATCTAAAAACAGTAGATAAAAATAGAACTCTAGTATTCATAAATTCAACAGTCACTGTTCCAACTACTTGTAATAAATGATTAACTTCAATGATACAAAAAAATTGCCTTTTTGTTGAAGTAAAAATTTGAATTGGGCCTAGTGAAGCTGGTATGTGGAACCAGGTAATTTTAAGTGCATTTAGCCCACAACTTAGGCCTTGTATCTTTTGCAAAGGTGTGGTCACTGTGCATAAAAGTATTCCTCTGTTAAGTACAAGGTAACTTATACTGCAGTGGTTGAGACTACAAAGTCACACTGCTTGGGTTTGAATCCCACTTGCTAGGTGCATAAATTATCTAGCCCCTATGTGTTTCAATTTCCTTATCCATAAAATAAGATAATTTTAAGAAGATTTTTAAAATGTATTTTTAGAGAGAGGGGAAGGGAGGGAGAAAGAGAAGGTAAGAGACATCTATGTGTGGTTACCTTTCACATGTCCCCAAATGGGGACCTGGCCTGCAACCTAGGCATGTGCCCTGACTAGGAACCAAACTGGAAACCCTTTGGTTTGCAGGATGGCACTCAATCCACTGAGCCATACCAGCCAGGACAGGATAATTTTTAAAAGTATATTTTATTGATTATGCTGTTACAGTTGTTTCTTTTCTCTTTGCTCCCATCCACCTAGGACTCCATGGGTTGTGCATATAAGTTCCCTGGTTTTACCCTTTCCTATAATATTCTTAACTTCCCTGTCTATCTTGTCCCTACCAATTATGCTTCTTAATCCTTCCACCATTTCCCCATTTCTCCTACTTCCTCTCATAGCTGATAACCTTCCCAATAATCTCCATACATATGATTCTGATCCTATTCTGATTTAGTTTGTTTCTTTTTTCAATTTTTTAGATTCTGTTGTTGATAGTTTTTTGTTGTCATTTTAATGTTAATATTCATAGTTTTGATCTTTTTCTTAAGTAAGTCTCTTTAACATTTCATATAATAATGACTTGGTGATGATGAACTCCTCTAGCCTTACCTTGTCTGGGAAGCACTTTATCTGCCCTTCCATTGTAAATGATAGCTTTGCTGGATAGAGTAATCCTGGTTGTAGGTTCTTGCTTTTCATCACTTTGAATACTACTTGCCAGTTCTTTTTTGCCTGCAAAGTTTCTTGTGAGAAATCAGCTGATAGTCTTATAGGAACCCCTTTGCAGGTAAGTCTCTTCTTTTCCTGCTTTTAAGATTCTCTCTTTATCTTTAAACTTTGGCATTTTAATGATGATGTGTCTTGGTGTGGTCCTCTTTGGGTCTAGCTTGTTTGGGACTCTCTGGGCTTCCTGGGCTTGCATTTCTATTTCCTTTGCCAAATTTGGGAAGATTTCCTTCATTATTTTTTCACACAAGTTTCCATTTCTTGCTCTTCCTCTTCTCCTTCTGGAACCCCTATGATTCAGGTGTTGGCACATTTAAAGTTGTCCCAGAGGTTCCTAAGCCTTTCCTCATTTTTTTCAATTCTTGTTTCTTCATTCTGTACTGGTTGACTGTTTATTTTTTCCTTATGTTCCAAATTATTGATTTGACCCCTGGTTTCTTTCCCTTCACCATTGGTTTTGTGTGGATTTTCATTCATTTCACTTAGCATAGTCTTCACTTCTTCCTTTCCCTTCTGTGTTTGCCATACTCAAGCATATCTGCCAAGTCTATGAGCATCTTTATCACCAGTGTTTTGAACTCTGTTTCTGTTAGGTTGGCTCTCCTCATTGCCTAGTTTTCCCATGGAAACCTTGATCTGTTTCCTTTTCTAGGCCATACTTCTCTGTTCCCTCAACTTGACAGGCTCCTGTGTTTGCCTCTGTGTCTTAGGTAGAGCTATGGCACCTGCTACATTGTAAGGGACAGAGCCTTAGGTATTCATGAGTGTGGGGTGACCTCTTTTGCCATGTTGTGGCACTGTATGTGGGGGAGGGTCCGAGACAGAACAATGCTGCTTGCTCAGCACTTGCCTCTTTTTTAGGCTCTTCTCCCACTTCTTGCATGGAACTGGCATCTCTCCAGCTGTTGCCCTGGTAGTGGTTCCCAGAGTGGGTGGGCCTGCAGATGCTCTAGGGCTGTGGGGTCCTCCAAACACACGGACTCTGCTGAGAAACTGGCAGCTTCTTCTGCTACCCTGACCCCCACTGGTTTTCAGAGTCAGAATCAATGAGGCTTTATTTTCTCCCCAGTGCTGGAACTGTGAGCTGCATACTCTCATCTGGTACTAGGAACACTCCCCAGGTATCCCTACCTACCTTTTTTAAATGCGTGACTGTGCTTTCTGCTGGCCTACCTCAGCTGTGGAGCTGCCAAACCGCACCACCAAACTTTGTTCTCTCTGTCTTGGCTCCACCTCTCCCACCTGTCTGGATGAGTATTTCTTCTTTATATCTTTGTCGAACTGCCATATAGCTTGATTTTCTGGATGTCTTTAGTTTCGAGGTAGATGTATTCCTTCTTAGTTGTGGAGGGAGATGCAGCATGCCTACCTATACCTCCATCTTGGCAAGAAGTAAGATAATTTTTAAGGTGCTTACTTCAAAGGTTTATTGGGAGAGAGCCTTGGCTGGTGTGGCTCAGTGGATCAGCACTGGCTTCTGAACCCAAAGGTTGCTCGTTCAATTCCCAGTCAGACCAGGTTGCAAGCCAAGTCTCCAGCCAGGTTCTTAGCTAGAGGCAGGTGAAAGGCAACCATACATTGATGCTTCTCTCCCTTCCTTCCTCCCCACTGCCCTTGTCTCTGAAAATAATGAATACAATGTTTAAAAAAAAAAGGAAAAAATAAAAGGTTTATTGGGAGAAATTACATGATTTAATACCTGCTTCTCACTTAGAACAGTGCCTGGCACTTTCAGGAAATGCTGAAAAAATTACATATTTTAAAGTACAGAAAGCATAATTTATTTAGTGACAGAATTATAACATAAACTAATTCATTTTTATATTTATCAAATCATTACTTCATTTTATGGAGGAAGTCATATGCTCAAGGATTATTGACATGTTTGAGTCTCCAGATATTCCTGGTCTACCATCAACAAAACTAATTATTATTTCACTTGTATTTTAAAAATCTTGTTGGTGGGGGAAAAATAGGTAGGATGGCAAATCTTCTTTTTAAATTTGCCTTATAGTTCAGTTGAGGTACATACATTAAAATCTCCATTAATCAGAACACTGCTGTTTGGGAGACCTGGAGAATGAAATTTTCTGCTTCTCTAGAAGTTAATTTAGAGTGTCTATTTGGTCCATAGAACATCCAGTTGAAGTTAATCGAGTAATAGATTTTTAGAGATAAATGAGACCCTAAAAACCATCTGGTTCAGCCTCTTACCCAATGTAGTGGTGGCTTCTCTTCTCAAATGCCTGTAGCAGTGAGGCGCTCCTTAGCTGAAGAGGCTCAGGAGGTAGCTTACTCTATGATGGGACAGTTGAAATTGATAGAAAGTTCTTTTCATTGGGCTTGTATCCTTCATGGGAGACTCTTCCTTCCACTCCAATTTCTGCATTTTGTTTGAATCAGTCAGTTTGTCCTTTCTGCTTCCATTTCTCCATTGTAGGTAGCACTGCTTATATTGCTTTTCAATGGGCATCCCCAGTGAAATCAGAGCTCCTCATTCCCAGTGTTTAGCTTAATGCCTGGCACGTAAGAAACTCTCACTATGTATCTATGGAATTAATTGCTAATATGTTGGCTTCACCCACTGGGCCTAATGCTGCCCTCTGAAATGGCTGTCTTTTTTACATCATGTACAGCTTGAAGAGTACCCCCACCATGTCACCTGTTTGTCATCTCTTTTGTAGGCTAAACATTTTAAGGCCCTTCATCTGTTACTTGTATGACACAAATTCCAGTCATTCTCCTCTTTTTCTGGTCCCCATTTTGTAGATATTAAAAATATTTTAAAGTCCCTTCTAAAATGTGGACCCCAGAATTGACCACAATATGCTTAATATAGTGATACCAGAACAAAGGACAAGACCTTCTCATGATCTGAACATGAGTGTAATTTTTCATTTTGATAAGGCTCAACAGGCACGTTTAGCTATGTTGATAGTGTAGATAATAAAACATCAATAAATTGGAAGAATAACTCTCAACAGAGACATAATCTGCTAATGGTATTAATGGCATTACTGTACTATCAGTTTACAAACATGTAATTTGTGATGAGAGTATTGACATTTATGACATCTCTATGAACCCAAATATACAATGTGTTCTAAATGAGTATTGAAGGGATAGAATGAAGGAAAGGTCAGGAAAAGACAGTTTTAGGTATTTTCAGTCCATTGTTCCTCAAAGGGGAATAGTCAAGCTTCATGTGTTTATTTTTTTGGCTACTGTTGTCATTCTGCCTATAATGTCCATTTCTATCACTGCATGTACAAGACTACCCTAGATATGGCTTGGTTTCTCAGCCTCTCCCACTCTCCCCTGATTCCACTGTCTTCTCCCTTCAGAGGTCCATCCTATACCCCTTTTTGCCATCAGTAGTCTTGGGCCTCATAGAGCTGTTCATTGATAATATAAGGGTGTTTGCTACCCTTGAGCAAGGGATTGTTTTTATTTGAATAGGGTACTCATGTCCCAAAAAGGAGAGTATGTTTCTTGGCATTGTAAAAGGTGCCTTTTAGGGGCTAGAGGAAGCTAGCCCTGTGAAGGGGACACTAAGAAAGGGGAGAAGTGGAAAGAGTTTCAATAAAAAATGCCTTCCTGTTGCTCATTTTTGCCTTTTCTGATTTTATTATGGACTATTTATTCCTTAACAATTTGGTCTATTTCTCCTCTGGATTGTACCTTTAATTAAGAGAATATTATTAAAAACTATAACGTGCATTTTCTTCTGAATTATTTAGTCCTCTTTGAAACTTCTGCTAATAATAAAGGTTCACATGGCATTGCTGGCTGGTAGAAATTTTAAAAAGATGGCTTTGGGCCTCTGTTTGCCTGAACTGAGCACTTGTAGACCTCCTGTACTCCCTATGTGTCCCTAATGTTCAGGAGCAAATATTGCCTCACTGAGTTTCTCAAATACTAAAATATGGACAGGTGATTCTTGTAAGGCAAGGTACTGGAAGGAAAGGAAACTGGCAATGCAACTTTTTGAGAGAGCCCTAACATCTCCTCTTTCTTCCCTCTCTTTTTTCTGTCTTTTCTTAATGTTTTACAGCATTGGAAGAGCACAAGGTACTTTTGTATTCCAGTGGGCTGGGCAGGTTAGGAGAATAGGGGGAAAGGGAAGACCTGGAGGGATGGGACAATTCTCAGGTTCTTTAATGTTATTATCAGCCTGTGAAGGGGAGATGCTTGTGGCAAGAGTGTTTTGCCTGTCATACAACCTTTCAAGTATTCCCTTTCTTTTACTCAGAGACCTTGGTTTGGTCATGACCAAAAGTAGGAGGTAGTTGGATTACTTTAAACCTTATATTTTCATAAGGCTTCCTGTTGCCAAGGTGATATTACACACATCATCTTATTTAAACCTTACAACAACCCTGTGAGGTAGGAGTGCCAGGTATTGTTTGTTTACTGCTTAATCCCTAGCACCTAGAAGAGTGTCTGGCACTCAGGCTCTTCATAAATATTTGTTGACTAAAAAAATGAATGCCCATTTTATAGATGAGTGAATTGAGAGCAGAGAGAGGGTAAGCCCAGTGGCAATGCCAAGAGATGCCACAGTAGGCTTTAGCCTACTTGCTCATTTCCATTAGTCTATTCCAAAGTCACCATAAACAAATAAGTCTGGGAAAAACTGTGCTTCCTGTGCAAGCACATTCTCTGAGTAAGTCCCATCCAGAATGCCACCCTGAAGGGCCTCTTACATAGAAATTTAGAGATTGCCACTGGCTCAATAACTTGCCCCAGTTCACAGCTAATGAGGAACGAAGCGGAGACCCCATCTAAGTCTGCTGAATTCAAGGCTATAGGCAGATATTTTTTCCCAGTAGAGGTTTCCCTACCCTCTTCAGCTCTAACATTGACAATATCCATTCAGTGAAAGAGATGAATTCACCTTCAAAAACATCTTTTATTTCTTGTTCAAGCTTTAAAAAAATATGGATAAATTGTGAATTAATCCCAATTTTTTCTTATTAAGGACTGGAATAAGAGAATGTTCTTGTTATACATTGTAACCCTAACAGGCCACTAGTGTTCACATTTAACCTTGTGAAGGGATCAGAGCAATTTGGGGCAGAAAAAGAGCACATCTGGCTTGCCAAATGCATCTGACATGTCTTCCACATCTGATGATGTGTGCATTTGGAAAAAGGAATGATTGAATTTTAAATTAAAAAGAATTCTACTTTGATTTGGAGCAAGGCACACAGGAAATTATTTCATTTCTAAAGCATGACCAGAACCTTAATATTTCATTGTCTTTCCTTCACTTTGGTTGGCACATTTCTAAGCATTCAGACAAGTACTGCTTGTCAGTTTCTTTCTGCCTCAGACAATCAATGACTGTGTGTTGGTGAAAGCAGGAAGAAGAAGGGGAAAGAAATACTGGCTTCTATTCTTAGTTTTTATTGGTGTGTTATGATCCTGGCTGAGTTATTTTGGGGGTAGGGATTTTAGATAACTCCATTGGAGTTGGAGGTCACCTTTTGCCTAGACTTTGAGTTTTGTTCTCAAATGTCAAGACCTCATTCCAGATGCTTTTGCTTAACATTCTCACACATGGCTCTAACGTCTGGGGCAGGTTTCCTTCTACCCCAAGGAGTATTATTTTTGATGTCTCCTTTCCAAAGGTACAGATAACAACCCAGATATGTTTCCAGTGACCTTTCTAGTGTCACTGCATGCAAAGTCTCAGGCATGCAAAGTCAAATTGCTATTCTGATTTGTCTTCTGCTTCTCTTGCTGAGTCAGGCAAAGACTATTTCAATGGGTTGAAAGTAATATTAGTAGCTCTAGGCTTTTGAAAGCCAGAGTAAATAAACTCTTGGAGAAAATGTTTCTGAAGTCCTATTGCTCTATTCTTCCAGATTAGAGGAAGGAAAACAATATCATCTACCCCTGTGACCTTCAATTAGCAACAATTTTGCCTCCCAGGAGAAATTTGGCAACAAATGGAAACTTTTTATTTATTTTTTATTGTCACAATTTGGGGAAAGGAATGGTATTCTCTCTGGTTGAGAGAAGCCAGGGATGCTGCTGGATATTCTGTAATCCACAAGACACCTCCATAACCAATGGTGATCTGGCTTCAAATGTCAGTGGTGCCATGGTTGAGAAACCCTGTTGTATGTGGTTTGATGGGGCCACCATAAAGTGGGCAAAGCAATACAAATTAAATTTCAATTGAGTCCATACTTTGTTCCAGGTTCTGTTTTAGGTGTTTTATCTGTGTCAACACATGCAATACAACAACTCTATGAAACATATTATTATCCCATTTTAAAAATGCAGAAACAGAGGCAGTGAGAAGTATGCTCAAGGCAAGTGAAGCTGGGAAATCATGCAGGCTCCAGGGTCTGTGATGGCAAACAGTGTACTATCCCCAGGTGAATTAAGGGATGGTCATAAATCATACACCAGGGCTGAACCAAGTCCACATAAATTCTGCTTGAAATGGTGCCTGTACTTTAGTAAAACTTCAAGGGGCATGATACTTCTATTATTCCCTCCCTGAAATGTGAGATTGAAGACCAAGATGTCTTGCCTTTAACCCACATGAAAGCCACACTTTTTAAACCAGAAGTCAACAAATAACTTTTCTTTTTATTTTAAGAGTGAAAATACATAAATATGGATGAATTAGGGCTGCTATCAAGAAAGACTGAACCAATTTTTACTGTTTTTGATAGCCCTTATTTCTCCACTGGGCAATACCATTTGCCTTACCAGGTATAAGTTGCACTTCCCCCAACCCACCCTGCTCATAGGAAAAGAATTGGAAAACATTCCCACTAAGAAATAAATGATGGACATCCAAGATGGCAGAGAAGTAAGTGGAACTATACCCATTTCCTCCCTGGAATTACAACTTAATTGTGGAGAAATACCCAGCTGAACACTGGCTGAAGAGAAACCTTATAACCACGGACAGAACAGAACAGAACAGGAGAGGCTGCTTCATCACAACATGACTAGTAGAAAGTGTGGAGAAGCAAGAGGACTGGCTGGGCTCCCACAAGCGGCAGCTGAAGGGACAGAGAAACACTCAGCAGCCAGGCGTTCCACCTGAGAAGGGTGGGGTCTAAACCCCCAGCTAGACTTCCTACAACAACAGAGCTGATAGTAAAAGCATCCAGCTGTGGAAAGTGAAAAGCTGAGGGTTTTTTGTTTGTTTGTTTGTTTTTGCTGGTCTGAGAGATGGTTAGAGACACAGAGTTCTTAAAGGGACCACATATGACAATATATTGGCAACACTTACTCTGGGCTCCAGCAGAAGGAGCACAGAATGGACTAGAGATGCTTAAGGAGAGCTGGGGGCAGTGACTTGAAGGAGAGAATTGAGAAAGCAGCTGATGGGGTCCCAGTGCTGACTCATTCCCCATGCTGCAGGCAGACCACTCCTCTCCAAGTGGCATCAGCTTGAGGGGAAGCAAATAGCGCCATTCACAGGACTTAATATGCTCTACTTGGTGGTGCTTAAGCCTGATGGCTGATCACAGATTGTTTGGATTAACAACTGAAAGAGATAAAAACAGTGAATCTCTGGTAGTCTCCAACAGGCTGCCTAGCTGCAGACTGGGTCACAATCTGATGTCATCAGGGGCAGATCCAGGAAATTGAGAAAGTTCACATCACTATACAAGATGTGGTGGGCAGAGTAATTCTCAGTCAGCCAACTGGAGAGAAGGAACCACCAAAGAGCAATAAAACAACAACAAAAACCCAAGTACAACCTGATAGCTCCCCAAAATGACATAAAATCCTAAGAACATCATGTGTAGGAGTTCAAGGAGTGAACTCCTTGAATCCCACAGGTCTCCTACCACAGAAGGTGCCACCACAAAAACAGAAAGTCAAATCAGATCAATCTAGGAAGAAGAAACAAACAAGAAGGGTCACCTAAAATAGGGAGACAAAGAAACAACCCCCCCATCAAAAGGAAAGGAGGGATCCCCAGAAAGAGTGCTAAATGGAATAGAGGCAAGCAAACTATCAGACATGGAAGTCAATATAATGATTATAGAGATGCTCAATGAGCTCAGGGAGCTCAAAGAAAACTATAAACAACTCCAGGAAAATTACAAAGAACCCCATGGAAGTGACAAGGAACTTACTGAGAACTATACCAACATTAAAAAGGACATATAAACTATCAATAAGAGCCAGGAGGAAATGAAGAATACAATTTCTGAATTAAAGGACACAGTAGAAGGAATAAAAAGCAGGCTACAGGAAGCAAAGGAGAAATTACAACCAATACCACAGAAATACAAAGGGATGTAAGAAATTAGTAAGAACAATTGTATGACAAGAAATTTGACAACCTGGGTGAAATAGATAAATTTCTGGAAACATAATCTTCCAAAACTGAATAAAGAAGAAGGAGAAAGCCTGAGTAAACTAATAACAACTAGTGAAATGAAAGCAGTCATAAATAAACCTTCCAATACACAAAATCCCAGGACTGGAAGGATAAGTGAATTTTATGAAACATTTAGGGAAGAACTAACTCCTATCTTTCTCAAACTACTCCAAAAAATCCAAGAAGAGGGAAGATTCCCAAACTCTTTCTATGAGGCCAGTATTATGCTAATCCCAAAAACCAGGTCAAGACACAACAAAGAAAGAAAACTACAGAAAACTAATGAACAGGAATGCTAAAATCCTCAGCAAAATATTGGAAAACTGGATCCAGCAACACATAAAAAAATCATACAACATGATCAAGTGGGATTTATCCTAGGGATGCAAGGACGGTATAATGGTCACAAATTGGTAAATATAAACCACATAAACAAAATGAAAGACAACCATATGATCATATCAATAGATGCTGAAAAAGCATTTGATAAAATATAGCACCCATGATATATGATAAAAGCACTCAGCAAAGTGGGATAGATGGAGCATAGTTCAACATAATAAGGGCCATATATAAGAGCCCTGTAGGCAACATTATACTTACTGGGCAAAAACTAAAACTTTCTCCCTAAAATCAGAAACAAGACAAGGGTGTCCACCCTCTCCATTTATATTCAACATAGTCTTGGAAGTTCTAGCCACAGCAATCAGACAAGAAAAAGGAATTAAAGGCATCCAAATTGGAAAAGAGGAAGTAAAACTATCATTATTTGCAGATGACATGATAGTGTATATAGACAACCCTACAGACTCCATCAAAAAACTACTCAAACTAATAAATGAATTTGACAAAATAGCAGGATAAAATGTCAATATCCAGAATTTGAAGGCATTTTTGTATACCAACAATGAAACATCAGAGACAGAAACTAGAGAACAAATCCCATTTACTATAGTAACAAGGAAAATAAAGTACGTAGGAATAAACTTAATCAAGGAGGTAAAGACCAGTACTTGGAAAACTATAGAACACTGAAGAAAAAAAATTAAGGAAGATACAAATAAATGGAAGCATATATCATGTTCATGGATGGGAAGAATTAACATCATTAAAATGTCCATACTACCCAAAGCAATCTACAGATTCAATATAATCCCTATTAAAATACCAATGACAGATTTCACAGATCTACAACAAATACTTCAAAAATTTATATGGAACCAAAAATGACCCTGAATAGTTTCAGCAGTCTTGAGAAAGAAGAGCAAAGTAGTAGGAATCACAATACATGATATTAAACTATATTACAAGGCCACTGTAATCAAAACAGTTTGGTACTGGCATAAGCACAGACATATAGATCAATGGAACAAAATAGAGAGCCTGGAAATAAACCCAGGTCTCTAAGGTCAATTAATATTTTACAAAGATGGAAGGAGCATAAAATGGAGTAAAATAGCATCTTCAACAAGAGGTGTTCAGAGAACTGAACAGGGACATGCAAAAATATGAAACTAGACCACCAACATACATCATACACCAGAATAAACTCAAGATGGCTGAAAGACTTAAACATAAGCTGTACTACCATAAAAGTCCTAAAGGAAAACGTAGGCAGTAAAATTTCAGATATCCCATAGAGCAATATTTTCACTGATGTATTTTCTAGGGCAAGGGAAATAAAGGAACAAGTAAACAAATGAGAGCACAGCAAACTAAAATCTTTCTGCTTAGCTAAATAAAATATCAGCAAAATGAAAAGGGAACCAACCATATGGGAAAACATATTTGCCAATGATAACTCTCACCAGGGTTTGATATTTAAAGAACTTATATGACTTAACAACAGGAAAACAGACAACCCAATTAAAAAACAGGCAAAGGACCTGTATAGGCACTTGTCCAAGGAGAATACACAGAGGGTCCAGATGCATATGAAAGGATGCTCAACATCACTAGCCACCAGAGAGATACAAATTAAAACCACAATGAGAGGAGGGAAGATGGCGACAGAGTAGAGAGCAGTGCTGATGGTGTTCTCAAGTACTAAAGCAGCTGGAGGACAGGATAGGGAGCGTGAGACGTCTTCAGGGCCCTAGGGATTGGAACGGGCAGCATATGGACACAGGGGAGCACAGCCCAGAGACAGAGGAGGCCAGCAGGACAGTAGCCCACAGGTTCTGGCTCCACCTGGACCAATCAGAAATCATAAAGAGGGAACACACAGCTAAAACCTTTCTTTATTAATATTGATTTCTCTTTGTCTTGTGACTTTCTTCCCCCATCCTTTTTTCTTCCTTCCTTCCTTTCTTTCTTTCTCCTTTCTTTTCTCCCTGATAAAACCCACTGGTCCTAGCTCCACCTGGACCAAACAGAGACCATAAAGGGTGAACAGAAACCTAAACCTTTTCTTTATTAATATTGATTTTTCTTTCTCTTGTGACTTTCTCCTTTTTTTTCTTTCTTTCTTTTTTTCTTTTTTCCTCTGCTAAAAGCCCTCAGGTCCAGGCTCCATCTGGACCAGTCAGGGATTATTAAGGGTGAACAGCCATCTAAACCCTTTCTTCTTATTACTATTATCATTTTTATTTCTTTTTTCCTTTTGCAATTTTTTTTCTGTTGGGTTTGGTTTGGTTTGGTATTTTGTTTTTGTTTTTGTTTTGTTTGTTTTTGGTTTTGTTTTTTGTTTTTTGTTTTTGTTTTTGTTTCTGCTAAAAGCCCGCAGGCCCAGAATACAACCAGACAGCCCAAATAAAGGACACACCAAGAACAGCAAGTGGAGAAAATCTGGGAGATGGCAACATTGAATTCCACAAATCTCCTATCACAGAAGGGTGCTCAACTAAGGCAAGGAAGCAAAGCAGGTTAATCCAAGGAAAGAACAAAAATAAATAAATAAATAAAGAGCAAGCAAGAACACACACCCAAAATGGGGAAAAAAGAATCAGTCCATCACCAAAAGGAAAGGAAGAATCCCCAGAAAGAACACAAAATGAAACAGAGGCACCTGGAATATCAGATAAGGAATTCAAAAGAATGATGATAGAGAAGCTCAGTGAGCTCAGCCACATCAAAGAAAACTGTAAACAACTCCAGGAGAACTACAAAGAACTCCAGGG